>CM067223.1:81289710-81687209 GCA_034190945.1 Octodonta nipae | reverse complement strand
ATTTCAATTTAATACACAAAGTTAGAGATGGTTTATTCCTCTATTATATCCAGAAATATAAGAACTACAATTGCAGCTGCTGTTAAATAATACTTTTAGGTTCTCAATTTAAGTAGTGTATTGAATAGAAATTTTACATTGATAATTTTCACCTTTTTTTCATATAAACGTACATTAACCAAACTCATTAAACGAAGATGGCCGAGAACAGTAGAATTACCTATTGCCATGATGTCAGATCTAACAATTTATCTTAAATGTCACTATTGTTTTCATATCATGCTTTATAACCTTAATTAAATCGTATGAAACTATTAGGCTTTAAATATAACAATATAAAAATAAAGCATAATGTTAAAATAATAATATATTATCCGAAACACATTGATCAGTTGCCATGCAATACACAAAACTAATTTTAGTTGACAAACAATATTTAGAAAGAAATGAAAGTTTCAAACTTGCGGGTACCAAATAAATAGTTAATTTTATATAATATAAATTTTTATGCTTGAGATCTGAATAGCGTGATATTAGGGATTAACTTTTGAAACTTATCAAAATATCTTAGTTTTAATTTAGTACGTTTTTCGAGTCAATCCATTACGATTTTCTCTCCAAGCAATCTGGCGGCACTGTTTGGCATCGACACTTTGGACGTAAATTACGAATTTTTTATTTTATTTTATTTAATGAATGAGGCAATATTATAAAAAAACGGAAGCATTCTGCACTGAAGATCGTGAATTGCTACTAAACAAAACAAAAATAAAGAAAATCGGTTTAGAGACAGAGGAGAAAATGATATTTAACCGTTTTGTCTTTGCCTGTTTATATATAGATTTTTACTTTAATTACTCGAAAACCGTAAGGTTCTTTGTTAAGTTGATAAGCAAAATAATAAGCCGAAATGTACTATTATAATTTACAACCAAACAAGTTAGTAAAGTTAATATTTAATAAAACATCTACAATATTTTGGGAAAGTTATAGAATCTTCTTTAAATTATATTAGTAGATGCCTATTTATTTAGTTATTGTAATTTTAAGATAATACTTACATATCTGTTTCCTACGAAAATTTTAGCCCATCAAACATATTTCATAGAGAAGTGGGGAAGGGGCTAAAGAAGTCTGGGAACTTAATTTTCGGATTCGAAATTCTTATCTTTTTTTGCATTTACCATAGTAATGTATATATTTTTACACCAATAGAAAGTAGAGATTTGAACGAACAAAAGTCCCACATTCTTTTTTAAAAAAGGCAAATATTTTGATGTGAGAATTTTCGATTGAAAATTAAGGTGCTTTTTGCTATATTAAGTCAAAATAAGGTGAAAAATAAATATTTTAAATAAAAAAAATACAGTATGAGGCCGTTCAAGTATTACGTAAGCAGTATAGGGGGCCGCGGGCTTCTTTGCTTTGTTAATTTTGATGACATGGGTGATAAGAGCTTTGCTTACTCTTGCTGAGAAGTGTGAGAGTGGGGGAGGAAGGTAAATGATTGTAGTAAATCTACTTACGTAATACTTGAACTTAAAACGTAACATTTCACCAAATTTAGGCACTTTTTTGTGGTAAAATTTATAATAATAAAAAACAAAACTTGTTTCTTTTTGAATTTTTCACAAAAATTGTGAAGTTATGTGAAAAAACTGTATACACAAAAGTTGTACATCTTTTTATTATCTAGGACTTTGCAATTTAACTTTTTTCCATAGGTAATGCAGTTTTGCAGGAAATAGAGATAAACCGGTTTTTACCTTTAAAACCTCTCCCCCTCCCACTTTTTGCTTTTATATTTGTTGTAATTTCATCTTACTATTACGTTTTTGGTTTCAAAAATTATCTAAATGGTCTACCAAGTTCATATTACTGTATATACAACGGCTTATAGGCTACCCAATAAAACATTTGTTTTGTAACATATTCCGTCCCGTATAACTATAATTACACAGCCCCTTATATATCAACCACTTTATATATTCTGCTTATGGGCTACATATAAATTTTTTACCCATCTTGTATAACTATAACGATATGCATCGGTACACAATCTTAAAGCTACAGAAGACTCAGTTTCAATGTGTGCCGAAAATTAACATGGTATAAGTTTTTATCCAAGCAAAAAATCGCTTAACCGGATTATTAAATATTCCTCTCAATTACGTCACCAAGTCACTCTGTATTTGAACCCCTTGAAATTTCACCAGCAGTCATAATTGTCACAATTTGTTATTGAATCTTTTAATATTTAAATTTCTCAGTAATACCATTTTTTCCACGGATGAGACCCCCCCAAATGATTTCTTGACACCAAAAATCTAAAACAAGTAAATTTTGTGAAAATTATTAGAACCGTTTTCAAGAGTTCAATTACATACTATTCATATTTATACGAACTAGAATAGCCTTTGGTCGAAATTCGACAAATTGTGTCAATTCCTAACAAAATTCAACTTGTTTTGAATATGTAATTCATATGACTTTATTTGTGAGCACATTCTTAATGCTTAGCTTAATGATATAAGGTATGGCAAAGAGGCAGTAAGTGGAAATTAAAGGTAAAAATTTGGTTAACATGAAATTTCTTAAAATTAAATAATTCAGCTGTTAACCGGTAGAATAATATAACAAATAAACGTAAATGACAATTCTATTTGAATAGAATTTGCAAAATATTTTGTTTCATTTTACTACTAATACTTATTTAATTTCCATTTGTATGTTTAATTAACGGTACATGGGTGACAGAGCTTTACTCGTAAATTTAAGGGTTAATCAAAAATAAGTAATTTCGAAAAGATTGTTGAGGAGATCTTGAATTATTTTGTATGTTCATTAGGTTTTCTCTCCTCCAATTTTTTTTCCCTGTAACAGATAAGTATTTAAAAATTGTATATGTAGAACAAAGTGTAGTAAGGCAATTTCGTAAAATTGCCCGGATTACTGGCTGTCTGTACAGAGATTCTTCCTCACAGTTTTTCTGAGAGAAAGAGATGTCTACAAAATGATCAACCAGTATTCCTGTATATATAAGTAACGTATTGTATATTGTGTAATAATTATCTGTGTATGGAGACGTTTCTACTCCGAGTCCTTAGTACACTTTGTTCTACATATACAATTTTTAAATACTTATCTGTTACAGGAAAAAAATTGTAGGAGAGAAAACCCAATGAACAGACAAAATTAATCAAAAATATTGGTAGATACATATATACATATAATCGGATTGCTCTATTTTTTCTTAAGATGAAGTGATTCAGTTTAATTTCAACTCTCTAACACTATTAAAATACTCATTATAATAACTCTACTTTATAATAGATTTCCTCCACCCTGTATATGTAACTGCCTATCGACTACCTAATATTCTCTATCACTTTTTTACTTAAAAATCTTGAAAGGTTCAACTGTAAAAATGTAATATCAAGTACTGATAAAATTCTTATAAGATCCTACACATCAATTTGTATTGAAATAATTTTTCTACAGCAGTTTCTCGGTAAAACGATTTATCCCGATTTGTACACGCCAAAACCCCGAAATGGAATTTCGACAAAATCGTAGTACCGTTTGTAAGAATATAGATAGGATGCATGTAAATAAACAAACATTCGTTAAAAGAACATTAAACAATTTTTGACTGAGTGCTAATTTTTTAGATGAAATTTTAAAATTAATTTATAAGATTACCTTATATCAAATAAAACTGCAAATTGATTCGTCTTATTTTATTGCTAATACTGTAATACTTATTCAAGTTTCATTTTCACATGGCATAAATATAAATAATTAAAAATATATTTGCATATCACATCTCCTGAGTGTTTTAGTACATTTTTGTAATGGATACAGTGGATTTCCAAAATATTAGTAAATTTTTCTTAGATTTGTGAGACATTCATAACTGAAAGAATGCACATGCTCAACTCTTGAGGTTCAGAAATCAAATGTATCAATTAGCTTTAGAATCTCTAAATTATATACTTACATAAAACTTTTCATTGGGATTCTTCTGTAAATGCGCAAACTTCGTATATACACATTCAGTTTAGTCACTGCAGTAATTGCTGTCGGCATTTTTTTGTACAAAATTAACGTCATAAATGAATAGAAAAGAAGGCTTTTAGAGCATACATTTTTATAACTAAAAGTCGATTGTCCACAATTGGATTTTTACTGTTGACTGCTGTCAAATTTCAAACATTTAGCTACTTGTTCATAATGGGCTCGACTCACTTGAATTTTATTAATAATTTATCTTTAAATTACTTATTTTAAAAGATATAAATAAAGATTCTTTATATATTCTACAATGACCGTCGTCAATAGCTACAAAACAAAACAAAAATAAAGAAAATCGGTTGAGGGACAGAAGAGAAAATGGTACCGAACCGTTTTGTCTTTGCTTATTTATATATAAATGAACAAACATTTCTCATGTTATATTATTAGACTAGATATAATTTCGAAACTAGAGCTCGCCTACAATAAAGACATTTTTTTTAAATTGCCCATAATACAAATAGAAAATAATTAAATGATATTGGTTTTTGTAAAACCAGGAATTAAGTTGTGCAACACACATTAACAGCAGGTAATATTTGACATATTATCTCAAGATTAAAAAAATGTAGCACTAAATCCTCCGTCCTTAGAAATAATTAACAGAAACAAGGGGCAACAACCTTGACAAATAGAAGCGCAGCTCCAGGATGTAGTGGCTCTTAAAGCGTCCGAGTTAAAGCGACAATAACAAATTCCCAACCAGTCTAGCCTACTCTGATTATGGCAGTTTCACGTCCGACAATGTTTGCACACCCCTTATGAGCTCACCAAAGTTGACTCAGTCGATGAGTCGAGTGCGTGCTTTGACAAAAGGCAACATAATGCACTCCTTGCTTGTCCCCACAAAGCCAAATGGGATTGTATGCTCTCGAATATAATGCGAAATGTTTGAAATACACCGAGCTGTGTTTACTTTATTGTAGATTTCAATCTGCAGATGCCTCACACAAGGATGTTCTGGAATGTTACTGTTACGATAGTGTTTGAATTAGGAAGCATGAAATAATTTTACGAAAAAATATTAACAGACTTCAAAATGTAACTAAAAACTTGAAAATATAAGGACTTTCAAAAGTTTTGCATCTTCTAGGTATAAGGTATGTCGTCAATGTTTTAAAGAATTTTAAATGTCAGTGTCCAATCTTAACAGAAACAATAAAAATGTTTTAAATAAATTTTATTTCAGTTATATGTTTGGCAATTAATGGAAAACAATTCTGCAGAAATTAATAAATCATTTTAAATATATAAATATAAATAATGAAATAAATAACATTATACACAAATTAAAATTTAAAAATGGGGGCGTCGACAATATAAATGCCAAAACTATTAAACTATTAGCAGAGTATTTAATTCAACCAATTGTTCATATTATTAATTTGAGTATTAATTTATCTATCTGGCCAGATGCTCTCAAAAAAGCATATATTCTATCTATTTACAGAAATAGAGAGATACCTTCCTTCTAACTATAGACCCATCTCCACGATATCAAGTTTGGGTACAAAATTTCCATATAGAACCGAATGATTTGATTTATAAACAAATGCAAAATCATCGCAAATAACCAATTTGGCTTCATAAAAAATAAGGGAACAAAAGATGCTTTAAATTTGATAACCAATTTGGTAATAGAAAACCTATATAAGAGCTAGCCAATAGTAATTACGTTACTTGATTTAGCAAGGGCCTTCGATACAGTCAACCATAAAATGTTACTTGATAAATTGGGGAGATATGCTTTTAGAGCGGGAGCTTATAAACTTTTAACGAGTTACTTAGAAAATAGACAACACAGAGTTAAGATAGATGAAGATTTAGTAATTTTTTGAGTTCCTCAGAGAACAATTTTTTGGCCACTATTTTTTATTTTATACATTAATGACATCTTGGTGGATATGCCTTTCAATATAATATCGTATGCAGATGATACTGCAGTTATCTCAGTGGAGAAATCTTGGGAAGAAGTTCAAATGAAACTGAACGAGTATCTTGATCACACTGCTGATTGGCTTATGTTAAACAAACTGTCCTTAAATACGAAGAAAACCCAATGTATGACCTTTGGGAATTATTCTGATAGTGTCCCTGATATATTTAATATACAAATAAAAGGTAGTAATATTACTAGAGTACAAAATTGTAAATATTTAGGGATTATTTTCGATAGAATTTAAACTGGGATCAACATATTCAATACGTAATTAACAAAACCAAATATCTTGTTTTAATTTTTGCCAACTTATCTACAGTAATGAACTGTGAAACTCTTAGAATGATATATTACGCCCTATTTAATAGCATAATTAATTATGGAATAATAGTCTGGGGAGGGCCCTACACGAACTTTAGAATATTGTTAGAAAACATCCAAAACAGAATTTTAAAAGTAATAAATAATAACAAACTTGTATTTATGGCTAATCCACTACATATAAAACAGCTATTTTACTTTGAATCACTTACGTACCATTATAATAATCTAAAGGATAAATTAAACAAATCGACAAGTTTAACCAGATATAAAAACTTACAAATGCCTATTATCAAGAAAACAATAAGTAATAAAAGTAGCTTCATTGTAGCTATTAGACTTTTTAATAGCATGTCAAATGAGTTAAAAATTTTGAATAGCAATCACAAAAAAAGAAAAATAAAAGAATGGATTTATAATAACAATTAAGGTTACATTTGTGAAAGAAATTGAGTGAGTACACTATATTTGACTTTTTTGATTTTGTTATTGTTGTATTTTTCTCAAAAATTTGTTTTACGTTTTATGTTTCTTAAATATTTTTACAATACAACATGATTGTTGTGCAGAGTAAAGGGGAACTATTAAGTTTGTATTAATTAGTATTTTATAAATATTTTAAAAATTAGCAATACTTGAATATAATTTAATCTATAATGTTTTAGTTTAGTTGTTTATATGTCTATGTTTTTATGTTAGTATGTATGTTTAGTTTTAGGTAATTCTGTCCAGGTCCTACGCATATGTTTCATTACCTTTGTAGGATTTGCCGTGAATATTGTGTTTGTTGTAAATTTTGAACTGGAATAAAAAAAGAATAAAAAATGAAACTTTCTCAAAGATAACTAATCAAAACATATTAATATTGGCTATTGGAACCTCTGCTTCGTATAGCACGTGTGGTCATCCCTTTAATCAAATTATTAATCATCCCTTGAGTTAAATTTTTCCATTCCTCTATAGCAGCGACAATCACTTCTTTTGCGTTCTGGGTGGGTTAATTCTGTTAAAAACGCCATTCAAGTAGTCCCACGCATGTTCAATGGGATTCAATTCAGGTGACATCGGTGGCCATTTCAGTGTCATCTTGATTTCGCAGCTCTACTTGAACAGCTCTAGTTCGATAGGGTCTGGCATTATCGTCCATTAAAACAAACTGGTCACTTAATTCATTATGTAGAGGTATAACGATTCAATTTATGAAATTATTAAGTTAAAATGCGCTTGTCACTGTACTTGGTATATGACTGAGTTTTTCTGTTGGACATTACAGCCCCCCCCCAAAAAAAAACATTTCTATCCCGTCAGGGTAAGGGGAAACTCCAATCAATGTTTCAAGTCTACGTGCATTTCCGGGTTCTTTCTAAACACTTACTCTGTAATCATTACTTACGAATCCAAACCGGGACTAAACAGAAAAATTCACATTTCTCCAGTTCACTAAACGTCAGTTTGGTGTGCTCTGGCCACTATAGACGGAGAGTTTGATGACGAGCTGTTAGTATGGTGATCCTTAAAGGTATTCTGGATCGCAAACATGAAGTCAAAACTCTCCTTCGAACTGTCGCATTCGAACTTACCCGAGGATAATGGCCTCGAACTGCGATCTTAGGGACGGAGCAGTGATTGAATTATTCAGACGGGATGATTGGGCAACATACTGATCTTCATGTGGTGTGGGAATATGGTGTCGGCCAGTTCTTGGTTGGCTCTGCACTTCACCTGTTTCGTCGTACCGATATATGGTCGTTCCCAACTTATATCAAAGTATCACATTTATCGGTTCTCCCTATCAAACAATAGCCCAATTTTTATTAAATAAAGTATTCATACAGTTTTTAAAACGGAGAACAACTTAGGACAACATATAAGAAACAATAAAGATAAAATTAACAAAAATAACAACTCGGGTGTCTATAAGTTGACATGTGGTAGTTGCACTAGTTTATATCTAGGTCATAAGGAAAGATCATTCAACACACAAGATTTCACACAACATGGGTTGAACATACCAAGCTTTTGAGTGCCACAATTACAATAAGTCAATCTTTGTCAACCATTTATTGAGTGAAAATCATACATATCAGAATAAGTTCCAAGTATTACATTTTCAACAAAAAAGTAAAAAATATCTTTTAGAGTCATTAAAAATTAATAAAAACAAGAATTCAGCATACCTCTTAAGTGATCAAACCGAAACCAATTCATCTCCATTACTTAATCTTTTTATTAGAATTATATAAACTCATTACATGCATATGTTATTCCATTTAAACCTCTCAACTGTAATAATTTGTTCTTTCTTAATAGTGGTATTTCCCTCCTAACTGCTTCAATGTCCCAAAATTTCAATAATCATCTTATTAGTTCTGTAATTGTATCTATATATTTCTTTGTAATAGTTTTAGGCATATAGCATTTAGTTCTACTTTGTATTCTGAAGAAGCCAGTAACTTGATGAAACAATTGTTAATAGCAAATAAATATAAGTGAAAATTACCTAAGTTTGTTTATTTTAATTGAAAATAAAATGAATTTTCATCGAGTAAAGACAGAAACTATCATCAGAAGGTTATCATGTTGAGAAACTTGAGCGAAAAGTTCTTGGTATTTAGTCCTTCCCACAACTGCTTTGTCCACATTTTTTGTGACATTTGTAAATAAATGTACATTGATTTATTACTACTAGCTATCGCCCAGTGGTCGAAATTCGACCAATTGTGTCAATATCTCGGTCAGGTGAAGTACCCTTAAAATTTTATAGTGACCTTCTATAATTGCACTCAATTCTCTAAGATTTATATATAAATACTCATTATAATAATTATTCCATCTCATTTTATATTTTCACCACCCTGTATATGCAACTGATCATGGACCACGCATAATATTTTTAACATTTTTGAACCACCCGGTAAACCATTCTGTATATATGCGACTGCCTATAAGCGACCATATTTACTCTTTTTGTTTATGAAATTTTTAACTATGTTCTGTAACTATACTTATACTCCGATCTATATTTCAATCATCATATATATGGAATTCATCGTGGCCTACTCTAATATTTAATGACATTTCTTTTTCCAACATTTTTTATAATCATCGCTGTATCTGATAATTTGTTTCATAACTACCTTCTTCTGCTTATGGGTTATGGAATATTTCCGCCACCCTGAAAATCTCTGTATAATATATTTGGCACCACCCTGTATAACTGTAATTCTATTGCGCCCTCTATAACCAAGAAACCCTTTAAATTCAACCGCTAATGGGCTTCCTTTATAATTATTTTACGAAAGTTAGTACTACTTGCACTCTAGTCTATATTTTAAATCACCCTATACTGATCTATAAGTGCTTGTGTGCCACCCACGAAACAAATGATTTCTAACATATTGGAATCGCCCTGTGTATTGAAATATAGGCAACGCCTTACAGTCAATTTAGATGGTAAAAGATGGTCATCAACTTGGTCTGAAAGAGCGTTACCCATCCACTGCCTAAGTTTATCATTTGAAAACCAACCTAGCATATATAATTACGCAGTGGTTTCTGTTTTCCTGTAGAGCGTTTTGGATTTTACAATCAATTTTAACATTGGGTGTAAATTTTTTTCAAGCCAGCAGTGTACGATTTCAAAGGTATATGTATATAAAAAAATCATTTATTTACTCTAGAATAAATAATAACTTAACCTAATATATTCAAACAAATCGTTAAAATGTTTTTAATAGTCAGAACTTTGCGAGCAATTACGGGACTATGGAATGTAAGATATATGTAACTATAAGATACTTACATTGCCCGAAAACATTAATTTTCAGTATGATTTTCAATATAAAAATATTACTTATCAACGTGGTACCGAACCTATGACGATTTCTGTTTAATGTAAAAATATAAAGAAATAGGATATCACATACTCGTTAAAATAATAGTTAAATACACATATTTTTTGATGAATTTTCTTCTGTGAATTGAAATTGAAACCTTGAAAATACTATTGACTAATCTTGTCTTACTGAATTGAAAACCTTCAACCTAGTCGCTACAAAGGTAAATGAAATGTCAAAATTGAAATCAAATTATCAATTAGCAGATGGCTAAGCATTCAGTGTTGTCAGATCTACCTATTATATCGTGAACTTGTGCATAATATCACAATTTTCTGTAATCTTAGTTAAACTTATATGAAATTTTGTAAGTTCATCCGACAAAAATAAAAGGACTCTAAATTGCATTGAAAGTATACGCGGTTTACAATGTCAAAGAAATATCAGAAATAAATTGATGACATACAACATAACTCTGATTTTGAGTTGACAAACCATATTTACAACGCAAAGAAATTGCATTGGCAACTGCAAACTTGCGAGCGCCCAATAAACGGCGATTTTTCATGTATTATAATTTTTCGTTGGTTCTATTTCAATAGCATGACTATGTAGGCTAACTTTAGCGAAGGGCTTTAAAACTTTTAGTTTTAAACATTTAATTTATAATGTTTGTCTTTCGGAAAAACATTGTTCAGAGCCAACATACCTTATGATTATTTCTAGATTTTAGTTGACAATCTGGCGGCACTGTTTGGCATTGACAGTACCCAATAAATTGCATGTATCCTAATAATGATTTTTTATTATTCTATTATTTAATTAACTTGAACCAATACAAAATTTGTTAGTTTGTCGTTCAATTTTATCATTCTGGACTGAAGGTCGTCAGTAGCTACTAAACAACACAAAAATGAACGCAAAATCGGTCGAGAGACAGAGGAGAAAATGGTACCTAACCGTTTTGTCTTTGCTTATTTATGAATGAATCTATTTATAGATATAAAATTCTGCAAAGGTCGTCAATAGAAAACAGAAACTATCATCAGAAGGTTATTATGTTGAGATACTTGAGCGAAAAGTTCTTGTTATTTAGTCCTTCCCACAACTGCTTTGTCCACTTTTTTTGTGACACTAGTTAGTTATTACTATACCCACTTCCCAACAAATGTTCCCGACGAAGAGCTGCCGTTCGCAAATATAAACTG
Organism: Octodonta nipae; assembly: GCA_034190945.1. Taxonomy (NCBI): domain Eukaryota; kingdom Metazoa; phylum Arthropoda; class Insecta; order Coleoptera; family Chrysomelidae; genus Octodonta; species Octodonta nipae. The sequence continues at coordinate 81,675,831 of CM067223.1, read as the reverse complement.
ATAGAGGTAGGTTAGGTTGTTTGATAGGTTTCATTATTGCCAAGGTGAACTCTTTGGTTTCATTTTACATTTTCACTGCATTTTAATAAAAACTTGTGTTTAGACATATTCTTTTTTACTTTGTGTAAGAAGATAATGTGAGTATATATATTCACATAGTAATTTTAACAATCCATTGCTATTTGATATTTGATATTCATTTGTATTTTATGACTCCCAACCAGACGTGATATTCAACAAAACGATTATTTCGAACAATGGGTCTTCTGTGACCCTCCGAACGACGATTACGACAGAAACAAATTTCCGTGAAATAATAAACATTTTTTTTCATAAAAACCCCGATTTCATGGATGTGATGAAGCCATTATTGAATAAATACAGTCAGGATACGGAAACTCGGTATCATAAATTCTTTGAAGACTATTCTAGTTCTTTATGAGTCATTAATTTCCCACGTTCAATAAATAAAAGCTTTCCTTACTGAGTGGGGCTTCACTTGTACGAACAGATACGGATGGAGATCGAATCAATTATTTACGTCGCGTTTAATGTCCCTGTTATATTGTTGTCTAAAATATCGTTTTATTATTCTGAATTTTTGTTGATGAGGTGGGGTTTTTCAAGATTTCAACTTCAAATTATATTTTCCTTAATATTTTTAAACGAAGCGTTTTCAATTTCTAAAAAATATATTCCGTTATTTTTCTCAATGAGTCTTTTCGAGTTTTTTTTGTGTTTTCTCATCATGGATTTACATCAAATATCAGCCACAACTATTCAGTAACGAGTCTTTTGATTTGATCTGTTAAATGATACGCTTGATTTTTAAAAATACTAGCTGAACCGACAGACGTTGTTCTGTCCAAATGTGGCTTGGGACTATTACCGGGTCAGCAAATGTTTTTTTGATATTACAATTCGATAACCTCTATACTAATGAGCAAAAAAAAAGTCAAAATTTATAGGGATTCCTAGAACCCGATATTTGTGGCACCTACCGGGTCCAATTGTGAATCTAAACCATCGAGTGACTCACCCAAACATACAAAAATCAATCATTAAAATCGTTCCGGCCGTTTAGGAACAGTTAGAACCCGATCATAGTTCCACCTACCGGATCCAATTGTGAATCAAAAGCATCCAGAGACCCACCCAAACATACACAAAAAAATTCATTAAAATCGTTCCAGCCATTTAGGAAGAGTTAGGACCTGATCTGAGTACCACCTACCGGGTTTAATTGTGAATCTAAACCGTCCAAAGACATTAACATCCGCCCAGCCGTTTAGGAGGAGTTAGAACCCGATCTTAGTGTCACCTATTTTTTCAATTTTGAATCTAAACCCAAAAAACACAAAAAAAACATTAAAATCATTCCAGCCGTGTAGGAGGAATTAGAAACCGATGTTAGTGCCACCTACCGGGTTCAATTCTGAATCTGAAACGTCCAAAGACCCACCCAAACATACAAAAAAAAATTCATTAACATCCGCCCAGCCGTTTAGGAGGAGTTAGAACCCGATCTTAGTGTCACCTATTTTTCCAATTTTGAATCTAAACCCAAAAAACACAAAAAAACATTAAAATCATTCCAGCCGTTTAGGAGGAATTAGAAACCGATCTTAGTGCCACCTACCGGGTTCAATTCTGAATCTGAACCGTCCAAAGACCCACCCAAACATACACAAAAAATTTCAATAAAATCCGTCCAGATTTTTAGGAGGAGTTAGATCCCGATCTGCCACCTACAGGGTCCCATTTATTTGAAAAATTAGAAAATAAAGCTTATTTTTTATTTAGTAAATTATAAAATATTTGACTCACCAACTAATGTTCGGATTTTCCTTCTTTTTTTTCTTGTAAAGTTCAAAGTGAGAGAGACCCTATATTTTTAACTAGTGGTCGTCCAGTGGTCGAAATTCGACCCTAGTTCATGAAATTGTAAACAGTATATTTTCATAAGAAATAGATGTAATGACCAAAATTGTTCACTCATATTAACAAATCTATTGCCATTAAAAGTAATAAAAATGTAATTAAATATCGGTATTCGAAATATTTTTGACAAATCAATTACCCCTTAAATTTATGGCTGGAACCGCTCCTGGCAAAATATTCGATATAATAATTGGAAAATTGTTCTTTGCTACCGAAAAGTTTTCGGCATTTGCGGTTTCAATTAAGTTCAGGAATATTAAAGAAAAGAGGACCAACAACCCTAGGAGAACTTAAATATTTAATACATTCTCTATTGTCCGCTGTCTGACATTTTTTTACACAACACCTTCTGGAAGGTTCTGATAATAATATATTAATCAAAAATTAAATTCACATTAAAAACAGAATATTTAATATGAAAGTTACTGCAAAGCGTCCGAAAAATCAATACCACATTGACTATTTTACCACTAAACAATAACAATGCTTGCATGCCACTTCCAGGTACATGCTCTAAGAATATATCAAACGATCGCTCCCTTTATAGAGAATTACTCAATGTTTTGAAGTTTTGACCGTCTGGCGGCGGCGGCACAGTCAATTTTTCGGCGTTGACAGTATCGACGTAAATAATGAATTTTTATTATATTTTATTTAATGAATGAACAAATTTTACAAATTAATATTAGCATTCTGCACTGAAGGTCGTAAGTAGCTACTAAACAAAACAAAAATCATGAAAATCGGTTGAGAGACAGAGGAAAAAATGGTACCAAATCGTTTTGTCTTTGCCTATTTATATATAGATATCACATATACTCACAAATTCACTAACATTATATAGACACATATCAATAATATTGGTTTTTAAATTACGGTTAAACTCATTTAAATTTTTGGCTTCTTTTCTTTAATATGAGGAGGCAGTTTATTATTAATTTTGGTTCGCATTGTATCGGGTGATATAGCTCCTATCTTATAGTTTGCAAATTCTACATGCATATGCTCGATCTATCTTGTATATAAGCCATGATAAATTTTATTTGTAATAAAATTCTGTCGATTTTTAAACACATACAACATTAATTCGTACAAATATCATTCATTTGTCAAAAATATTTCGAATACCGATATTTGATTGCATTTTTATTTTCTTTTTATTCCAATAGATTTGTCAATATGAGTGAACAATTTTGCTCATTACATCTACTTCTCCGAGTTCTACACAACTCTGTTTCTTATAAAAATATACTTTTTAGAATTTAATGAAATAAAGTGGAATTTCGACCACTGGGCTACCACTAGTTTTTTTAATTTTGTCAGTATGTAATATTGTTCTACTCTGTGAAAATTTCTATACAATGTATGTTGTCTAAAGGGATAATAAAGATTATTATTATTATTAACATGATTCCTTCCCACTATAACAAATTTCAAGTACTTATCCCGCACAGGAAAAAACTGAGGAAAGAACCCTCTAATGTACACAATTAAAGACCTCCTCAAACAATCATCATTCCGAAATAAAATAAATAATTCAGGTATGCCGCACAAACAATGATACAGTAACGCGAATCCGATCAGTACTTTTAAAAAATATACACATACAAAGTGAACAGCCATAAACTACGTAAGTTGAAATTGGACGTCTACCAATCCCCAAGTAAGAAGCTGTAAGATACAATTCATCAACCACCCGGCCGCCTGTCCTTACGTAAGATAATAATTTTTCCAAAATTCTTCATTTTAGGTGTGCATATAATACAGAGTGAGTTTTTTTTGATGATCAGTATGGGGATCTCGGAAACTAGCGGAGATAGAGCAATGGTTAAATTGGGAAAGATTTGCAGTTTTTCTGGCTAACTAGATATTTTGAAAAAACGATTCTGTCGATTTAGTCAAATCCCTCTAGCTCCCTTGTTTTTAGAGCTTTTTAACGATCTAATACTTGATATAGTTATTCATACAAATAACGGAGTTATGGATGCTTTTCTCTTTTATTTTCACTTTTAACGTAGGTAGCCATGAAAAAGATTGTTTTCACTTTGTCGTTTTCTCATTTGAGAGTAATTCCATTTGTAGTGCTGAACTGACAGTCGATATTGACAAGTTTTCGTGGTAAAATGGAATATTCTAACGAAGAAAAACTGAATGTGGTAGAATGGTATATCATATGCCATACAAATTCAGTTCGTGCAGCTGAGGAATACTTTCATAGATATTTTAATCGTCGTCAACCTACTCTAAGTACATTTAAGAGGCTTTACGGTAGTTTACGCAGATATGGATCTTTTACTAAAACACCAAAGAAACGTAATCAAATTAACGAAGCAGCACATCTCAACGAACTGTAGTTAAGGTACTGAATGCGCACAAGCTCCAACCGTACAAAGTTTCAGTTTCTCAAATTTTGCATGCTGGTGACGAACGTCGACGTATTTTGTTTTGTACATGGTTTAGAGACATGTGCCTTGACAATCCACAATTTCCATTAAAGGTGTTATGATCAGATGAAACTTGATTTACTAACTGCGGTATGTTCAATAGACACAATGAGCATATCTGGGTTAAAGAAAACCCTTTCCGTGTAGAACAAAGACGACCCCAGATAAAATTTGGTTTTAATGTTTGGTGTGGTACGAGTATCATAGGGTCTACTATTCTGGGGTCTTTTATCTATGACGAATTACTTACTGGGGAGCGCTACTTGCATTTCTTGCAATACCCTTTTCAAGACATGTTGCATAATTTGAATTTGAAAATTCGTTTAGAAATTGAGTGGTTCCAACATGATGGATGGATGGACCTGCCCATAACTCGTAATTAGTAAGACAACACTTAGATAATATCTATCCAAACTCTTGGATAGGAAGAATGGCCACCCCGGTCTTCCGATCTGGCAGTTATAGACTTCTATTTATGGGGTGGGCTAACAAACTAACAAAGTATACAAAAGAAAGTATGAGACAGTTGGTGACCTAACGGAGGTGGTATTACAAGCAATTGAAGAAATTGATAGGCGGTCTGTGAGGAAAGCGGTAATGTCAATCTTAAAAAGATGCAATTTTTGTCTAAATAACAATGGTGGACTTTTTGAAGATGAATTGTAACCATTATTATGTACTTTAATTTCTTAAGTTTTTAGTAAGTACCTACTTATTTATTATTTTCGTTATATCTGATATACCTAATCGTTCAATGTTTTTTTGGAATAGTTATTAATAAATCAATTTATTTCATGGTTAACTACGTTAAAAGTGAAAATAAGAGAGGAAAACATCCATAACTCCTTTATTTTTATGAATAACTATGTTGAGTATTATATCGTTGAAAAGCTCTAAAAATGTCCGATTTTTTGAGGTCATAGCCAACAATGGTTTCCAAAAAAAGAGAAGTTTGTGTCATATCTCGAAAACGAGAGCTGTCACGCAAACGAGGACATGACAATCAAATTCGGGATACAATTCCCTTCAATTTTGATATTTACACCTTTTTTATAAAATCAAAAACAAAGGAGCTAGAGGGATTTGACTAAATCGACAGAATTTCGTTTTTTCAAAAATATCTAGTAAGCCATGACTTTTTACAAAAATCCGAAAATGTCATTAAATTGGGCCAGTAAAACTGCAAATCTTTCCCAATTTAACCATTGCTCTATCTCCGTTAGTTTCCGAGATCCCCATACTGATCATCAAAAATATAATGACCCTGTATATAATGTTTCTAATATATCTGTTATAATCTATACATATATTTTATAAGATGTATCTTATACTATTAATGCATTCACACTTATGATTAATATTAGTTTTTTTTATTAATACCACATTTTTATTATTAAAGCATGTTATTCATTTTGAACTGCTTCTTTTTTAGCTATATTAATTACTTTCTGAATCACTATAATTCTATAGTGTGATTTGGTGATTTAAAATACATGAGTAAGCTATAATAACTCTGGCAAGTAGTTAGTGTTGTTCAAATATTTCCTTTTCTTGTATTACATATTTAGTTTGAGTTGAGTTTTAGCAGAATCAACCGTTACATGTTTTCGATAATAAGATAATAACTTGTTACCTTTTTGTAGTAAATCTTTATACTACATAAGGATTTCATTATTATGTACATAATTAAATACAGTTAAACCTACCCTCACAAAAGATATTAGCAGACACCCACCTACTCTAAAATATCTTACGTAATTTATAAATGTTCCCAAAGAAAGTCAAATAAAAAGTACATATAATTGAAGATATTTACCAAAGAATCTTTTTTTAAAGTTCAACCATGTGTAAATTTATCACAAAGGAAAATGGGTATGGTATTGTTGTAGGAAATTATAGAATCACATTTATCTAGGATTTTTCTCACATTTAATTGTGTTAAGTCATCGCATAAGTTGACCCAAACCGTTCCGAGATTAATATCAATCTACAGCTGCATATTTCTTCATAAACAGATGTTCAAAGAACAATGTAATTAAACAACAAACTGCTAACAAAGATTGATATTGTATTATAAATAGAACTTATATGCACTTGATTTAATAATCATCCAAGTCAATATAGACATATGAACCCATTTTTCTTATTTAACGATAGACAATGATAATTTCGTTGCTGTATTTGTAAATAAATGTATGAATTTTGTCACCTTACGTTTTAAGCACAAATTTAAATAAAATATAAAGTTGAGCTAATTATTATTTTTTAAAATATATTCCCGGAAATCTACAATAATAAGAAAGCTCAATACAATTACATTCAAATTTATCTTCTTCTTCTGCTTTCCGTTTTTACACTCCTGGGTTTACCGTTTTTATGTTTCCACAAATCTCTATTTTCCCAATCTCCCATTTCTAGCCCCTTTTAAACCATCACGTTCTTTATATATTTTTCCCAAGCCAAAATATGTCGGCCTCTTTTTCTTTTTCCCTTTGGCGACCATTCTGTAATTTTTTTGGCGATTTGCTTTCTGGCATTCTTTTAACATGTCCATACCATTGGAGTGCTCTATTTTCCAGTGTGCTTGTTATCTACTAATTTATTCCCATTCTCTGTCAGGTACAAAGATCTTGGGAGGGGCCTTATCAAATTGTAAAGAAGATCAACGATGTTGTCTAGAGGATAAGGAAGCTACCTCGAGGAAACCCAAAGGTTAGGCCCTTATGCTGGAAGTCATCACGGTGAAGTTGACCAAGGCCAGTCCGCAGCATCCAAACACCCGATGTCGAGATGACCTTGGTTTATGGCATTGTACTCGAATGGGCAGAAAGTGCAGCACGGCGTGACCAGAGAAGAATCCCGAGACCTGTTTGAGGTGCCAATAGAATATTCCCTGGCTCATTGCGTTCCTCAAGATTTCCAGGAATTGCCAAGGTGTTTGCAATGAATTACAGCCAGTTCCAGACGCTAAGGGAGCAAGGTCCAGTGCTGGGGAAGCTCCTTCATCTCGAAGATAAACAACCAGTGGGTACCAGAGACATCTTCTAGTTGGTGACGAAAACATTCTCGCAGGACCAGCCAACACACAGCGACCTTTGGCGGTCCCAAAGATAGGCTACGGGTTGGATAGACTGAATTGGAGGGTGGTGAGAAGTATGATGGAAACAATCTTTCGATTCAATGGCATAGACATCTTGGTATGCTGTCTCAATATTCGCAGCCCAGATTCGAAGACCGTTGACTGTTACTTCCACCAAACTTCCCGTTGTCAAAATGGAGAGTCCTGCAAATATCGTCACACCAGGAGGGATTCTGGGACATTTCGGGATAAAATGGTCTTAAGGAGGGGGCAATGTTACGAAAATTCATCCGATGATGTGTGGAAGCGACATTCCTCCGATATTTTGGGGAATTCGAGTTATGGTTCGGCTGGGGCGTAGAGGTCGGCGCCTTTCATGTATTTCTCGAAGAATCTAGCTTGGTCTCGGCGACTCTTTGAAGTTCTGGAGAATTCCGAAAAGAAATATACAAATACGGAGAGCTGAAGAAGCATTCATGCAGTATTCGACTGCCGTATAGTTTAGATAAATTGTAAATTGTTCGGTGAATATAAATTGTGTTAAAGTAGTGGAAATAAATTAGAGTGAGTTGGACTGTGTTTTTAAATAAATCAAACAACTGAATCCGAGTGTGAAAATAAAAACATTACAGTATAAATATTTTTTACTTCTACTTACTACTAAAAAACTTAAAAAGCAAATAAATGCAAAACCTGTGCGTAGGATCTAGACAATATTATATAAAACAATATAATATTGTTATAAACTCCGTGGGTTCAATTAGTTATTTTGAAGAACTAATATTCACTTCACTTTTCTAGAAAACTTTTATTTACACGTAAACATAAAATATTTCCAACAGCTGATTCTAATACTATTTACATCGAAATCATAACAAGGAAATAAGCTCAAGGCACTAAACTAACTAACTGCTGAAATTAATGTCTCTTCGGCCGGCTTCGGTAAATTTCGTGACAATATTAACTGTTATACTAATAGAACAGGGTCGATAATTTTTAAAACCAAAAAAAAAATATTTAGTAGGATGAAACCCATTGGAAACGGAAGGAAATACAACTATAAAAGGAAAAACAATTTACGGGCGATCTGAGGTCGGGAAGTGGGAAAGGGGTAGGGTTTTAATGGTAAAAAACGGTTTAGCAAAAGTACAAGTCGTATGGAAAAAAGTTAAATCGCAAAGTTGTAGGTAGAAAAAGTATCTACAACCAAGTTTTTGTTTTTTTTTCTTTTTCTTTTCCAAAAAACACTGTTTTTTTACTAAATTCGGTGAAAACTTGCCTTTTTATGTTCCAGTATACTGTAATTTTTTTGATTTGAAATATTTATTTTTTCACCTTATTTTGACTTAATATCGAAAATTCTCACGTCAAGAAAACTGCTTTTTTAAAAATGTCGGGGGTGTTTTGATCGTTGAAATCTCCACTTTCTGATGGCGTGAAAAAATTGCCAAGAAAATAATAAATTTGTGAAAATTACCACAGTGGTTAGTGTTTTAATATAATTAAAAAGTTGAATTTTATTAGGAATAGACACAATTGTTTGAATTTCGACCACTGGGCGATCGCTAGCATTATGAAAATATTTAAGCACCATGTTGTATTAAAACACAATAACAATAAAATGTGTGTGTATTCAAAAATGGGTGAAATATATAGAGATAAAAATTGCTAGTATTAGGCACATTCAGTAATCCAGCAATCCCCACAAATAATGCCCACTCTCCAGCAAAAAGCACACCACAAACCAAAGCGTTGGCGTCGTGGTGGCAACTGAAATCCGAAATTTCATTTCAAACATTCTACGTTTTCTTCTTCTTTTTTTTCACTTCTCGTGTTCCATTTTTCTAATAATTCCATTGTTGCACGTCGGTCGGTTTTCCTTTTTGCAATTCCACTGAGATATCTTCTTTTCTTTTCATTACCCAGTAATGAAACCGAGAACATCCCGCAGGAAAATACGCACACCTCAAAGGCATGCATAATTCACGCGGAAGCCGCTATTCTCGAAACATTTCGCTACAAAGTAATAATTACAACAGCTGGATGGCTTCGGAGGCTTCTATTTCGGAAACTCGACGCAAATTTTTAGACGTAAACTTTTGGAGGCGCCTCGCTCGAAAGAGCGAGTGCGAGCAAGACTGCGGTTGGGCGATAGCCTTTTTATGAAATCAGGAAAAGGTTTTTCATAATGTACGAAAATGCGAAACAAATTTCTAATGCGTCTGGTTGCATTTAATATGTCTTCGAAGTACAAACATGAAAATAGCTCTTTAAAAGAGCTGAAAAACGTGAACTGGAGTGCAAAGTAATCTGTAAAGTTGGTGCTCCATTTTAAGGAAACTGTTTCTAAAGCAATACCTCAAGCAGGATTAAGCAAATTTTCAGCGTATCTGTATAGAGTGTATCTTATTTTGGACATGTCTCTGTACAAATGTCTCTAAAAATAATTTATTTAAAAAAACGACTTCAGCTGACTTAAAATAAAAACCGTTTAGAAACCGTGTGCAGTCAATCACTATTTTCAGACATATATATATATATATATATATATATATATATATATATATATTGTTTATCTAATTTAAGGTACATTTTAATTGAAAAATATAGCGTATTCTTATCTCTCTCTCTATCTTTTTTTCTTCCTCTCTAATGTTTATTCTTTGTCTATATTTTCCAACTATATTTTAACTTTTTATTTGTTTTATTTTTGGACCACTTTCTATAAATGTAACAAATTCACTCTATATTGCATCCACACTGTATATGCTTCTTTGTATTGGTCACCCTAAATAACTTATTGGTCTATCGTTTTCTGAATCATCCTGTACTACTATAATTCAACTCAACACAATATTACAACAGCCCCAATATTTTTAAAACCACCCCGTATGAAGTATAAATCCACACTATTGACTCTTTTTATTTTTCTATCCTTTGAACTATTCCTGTATACCAACGATTTTACTTCGCCCCATATGTCTAGTATTCCATTTATGCAACTGCTAATGGTCTGCCCTATATAACAAAATTCACCATTTTGAACCACATTACGACTATAATTTACTCTACCATTTATTTCAACCACCTGATATATGCAACTGCTTCTAAAATGTTTTTAACCCATGTCTATACATATACCCTGTCCTACGTCCTGTAATTCAAATATCCTAACTGCTTATGCTTATATAACACATTTTTGATAAACACTGAATAACAATAATTTTACCCCACCCTTATTTCAAAGACCTTTTCTAAGCAACTATTTATGCTCCAAACTATATAACTTTTTTAAACCACCCTGTATAACTGCAATTACACTCCACCTTATATTTCAACCATCCTGTATATTCAACTGCTTACTGCTTCTCACAATTTTTAAAGCCTTTTCTATAACTATAATTATTCTCAATCCTATAACGCAAATATGTATAACTGTATAACTATTGCTTTGCTCCACTCTTATTTCAACCAACTTGTTTATGCAACTACGTATGTGCCACTCAATACAATATTTTTAGAACCACCATGTATAACTAATTAAATTTTAACTTATATTTCAACCATCATTGTATGCAACTGCTTATTTACCACCTAATATAACATGCACACACGCACACACCTTCAACCGTATTCCACACAGAAGAGACCGCCGGAATAACAAATTTTCGTTTTTATTTACTGCAATTTCACGTGATTGTAACTTAACTTCGTCTCTAAGATAAACTGACTTCAAAAGCATCAAAATGAAAATCAATACAAACACTCTGTACGACATACTTTCATGGCATATTTTGACATTTAACCTAGATATTTATAATAAAAATTTGACATTTACCACTTTTACATTTTTGTGTATATATTTTTCCAATTTTCAAATAAATGGTATGTTTTACGTTATACAAAAATGTACGGAATCAAGCTGGAACATATCTTTGTATACTACAATTTATAAAATTCAAATTGCGTGAGCAATTTTAGAGAAAACAGTGAAGATTCATTGAATAAATAGCTGAAATCTAGTCCCTTATTTACTTTTTTTCTGATTTTCTAGAAAACCGTAAATCTCATGTTATAAACATTTATATGGGACCTTTCTGTAATGTTCCTTAATATTATGCAGTTTAAATCATCAAAATTGCCCAAGCCGTTTTTGAATAATCGTTCGTCATACATAAAAGAAAAGTTTTACAAGAATTGATAACCTCCTCCTTTTTGGAAGTCGGTTAATAACAGAATTGCCAACAAAATTTTTCAAAATCGGAAAAAACTTGTTGAATTACGATGCAATTTGGTGGAAGCCCGAATATTAGATTTATGTAACAACCGTGTTTAAGCACTTTTTTGGGAAATAACACGACCAATTCACGAAATTACTGTATATTTCCAAACGTTTCGTAGGTTGCCAGTGGTACAGAAACTATGATAAAAGGCACAATTCTAAAATTTAAAATGAAAATATTGGACAATGGTATTTAATTTATTACGTACATAAGAAAATTTATTTTAAATAATATACAGGGTGGTACAAAATTTCTAAAGGTCATATAATAATAAAACGATGATCTTTAGAATTTTATGTAACGCCCTTAGGTCTGACTTACTTATAATATGAAGACGCGAGATGTAAGACCGACATCTAGGATTTTCAAGAGAATCAGTACACAGAGGTTCCGAATCTGGAGCCGTTCCGTGCAATTGCTGTTCTCCCTTAACTCCTAGGACAGAATGTCACGATAAAATTTTCAGGTTACTTCACCTGTCAGAGATATTGAATGCTCTCTTCGAGTTGTGATTCCTTTGTACGCAAGACAATATATATTATATATAAATATAATATATATTGTTTCTGGTCGGGAAACTTCATCAGTTGCGCTTCCCACAATCCTCTCGAACACTTCTTTATGCATTTGATGCATTTCGTTAAATTTGAAGACGCGAGATTAAGACCGACATCTAGGATTTTCAAGAGAATCAGTACACAGAGGTTCCGAATCTGGAGCCGTTCCGTGCAATTGCTGTTCTCCCTTAACTCCTAGGACAGAATGTCACGATAAAATTTTCAGGTTACTTCATATCAGAGATATTGAATGCTCTCTTCGAGTTGTGATTCGTACGCAAGACAATATATATTAAATATAAATATAATATATATTGAACCTTCATCAGTTGCGCTTCCCATAATTGAATGTCCTCTCGAACACTTCTTTATGCATTTGATGCATTTCGTTAAATTTGAAACGCGAGATGTAAGACCGACATCTAGGATTTTCAAGAGAATCAGTACACAGAGGTTCCGAATCTGGAGCCGTTCCGTGCAATTGCTGTTCTCCCTTAACTCCTAGGACAGAATGTCACGATAAAATTTTCAGGTTACTTCACCTGTCAGAGATATTGAATGCTCTCTTCGAGTTGTGATTCCTTTGTACGCAAGACAATATATATTAAATATAAATATAATATATATTGGGTTTCATCAGTTGCGCTTCCCATAATTGAATGTCCTCTCGAACACTTCTTTATGCATTTGATGCATTTCGTTAAATTTGAAGACAGATGTAAGACCGACATCTAGGATTTTCAAGAGAATCAGTACACAGAGGTTCCGAATCTGGAGCCGTTCCGTGCAATTGCTGTTCTCCCTTAACTCCTAGGACAGAATGTCACGATAAAATTTTCAGGTTACTTCACCTGTCAGAGATATTGAATACTCTCTTCGAGTTGTGATTCCTTTGTACGCAAGACAATATATATTAAATATAAATATAATATATATTGTTTCTGGTCGGGAACCTTCATCAGTTGCGCTTCCCATAATTGAATGTCCTCTCGAACACTTCTTTATGCATTTGATGCATTACGTGAAGACGCGAGATGTAAGACCGACATCTAGGATTTTCAAGAGAATCAGTACACAGAGGTTCCGAATCTGGAGCCGTTCCGTGCAATTGCTGTTCTCCCTTAACTCCTAGGACAGAATGTCACGATAAAATTTTCAGACTTCACCTGTCAGAGATATTGAATGCTCTCTTCGAGTTGTGATTCCTTTGTACGCAAGACAATATATATTAATATAAATATAATATATATTGAAACTTCATCAGTTGCGCTTCCCACAATTGAATGTCCTCTCGAACACTTCTTTATGCATTTGATGCATTTCGTTAAATTTGAAGACGCGAGATGTAAGACCGACATCTAGGATTTCAAGAGAATCAGTACACAGAGGTTCCGAATCTGGAGCCGTTCCGTGCAATTGCTGTTCTCCCTTAACTCCTAGGACAGAATGTCACGATAAAATTTTCAGGTTACTTCACCTATCAGAGATATTGAATGCTCTCTTCGAGTTGTGATTCCTTTGTACGCAAGACAATCTGGTCGGGAACCTTCATCAGTTGCGCTTCCCATAATTGAATGTCCTCTCGAACACTTCTTTATGCATTTGATGCATTTCGTTAAATTTGAAGACGCGAGATGTAAGACCGACATCTAGGATTTTCAAGAGAATCGACACAGAGGTTCCGAATCTGGCCGTTCCGTGCAATTGCTGTTCTCCCTTAACTCCTAGGACAGAATGTCACGATAAAATTTTCAGGTTACACCTGTCAGAGATATTGAATGCTCTCTTCGAGTTCCTCGCAAGACAATATATATTAAATATAAATATAATATATATTGTTTCTGGTCGGGAACCTTCATCAGTTGCGCTTCCCATAATTGAATGTCCTCTCGAACACTTTTTTATGCATTTGATGCATTTCGTTTAATTTGAAGACGCGAGATGTAAGACCGACATCTAGGATTTTCAAGAGAATCAGTACACAGAGGTTCAATCTGGAGCCGTTCCGTGCAATTGCTGTTCTCCCTTAACTCCTAGGACAGAATGTCACGATAAAATTTTCAGTTACTTCAGTCAGAGATATTGAATACTCTCTTCGAGTTGTGATTCCTTTGTACGCAAGACAATATATATTAAATATAAATATAATATATATTGTTTCTGGTCGGGACCTTCATCAGTTGCGCTTCCCATTGAATGTCCTCTCGAACACTTCTTTATGCATTTGATGCATTTCGTTAAATTTGAAGACGCGAGATGTAAGACCGACATCTAGGATTTTCAAGAGAATCAGTACACAGAGGTTCTCTGGAGCCGTTCCGTGCAATTGCTGTTCTCCCTTAACTCCTAGGACAGAATGTCACGATATGCTTCATTCAGAGATATTGAATGCTCTCTTCGAGTTGTGATTCCTTTGTACGCAAGACAATATATATTAATATAAATATAATATATATTGAAGTTGCGCTTCCCACCTCTCGAACACTTCTTTATGCATTTGATGCATTTCGTTAAATTTGAAGACGCGAGATGTAAGACATCTAGGATTTTCAAGAGAATCAGTACACAGAGGTTCCGAATCTGTAATTGCTGTTCTCCCTTAACTCCTAGTGTCACGACAGGTTAGGAGATATTGAATGCTCTCTTCGAGTTGTGATTCCTTTGTACGCAAGAGTTTCTGGTCGGGACATTCATCAGTTGCGCTTCCCATAATTGAATGCAACACTTCTTTATGCATTTGTTTTCGTTTAATTTGAAGACGCGAGATGTAAGACTCTAGGATTTTCAAGAGAATCAGTACACAGAGGTAATCTGGAGCCGTTCCGTGCAATTGCTGTTCTCCCTTAACTCCTAGGACAGAATGTCACGATAAAATTTTCAGATTACTTCACCTGTCAGAGATATTGAATACTCTCTTCGAGTTGTGATTCCTTTGTACGCAAGTTTCTGGTCGGGACATTCATCAGTTGCGCTTCCCATAATTGAATGTCCTCTCGAACACTTCTTTATGCATTTGATGCATTTCGTTTAATTTGAAGACGCGAGATGTAAGACCGACATCTAGGATTTTCAAGAGAATCAGTACACAGAGGTTCTGAATCTGGAGCCGTTCCGTGCAATTGCTGTTCTCCCTTAACTCCTAGGACAGAATGTCACGATAAAATTTTCAGGTTACTTCACCTATCAGAGATATTGAATGCTCTCTTCGAGTTGTGATTCCTTTGTACGCAAGACAATATATATTAAATATAAATATAATATATATTGTTTCTGGTCGGGACATCAGTTGCGCTTCCCATAATTGAATGTCCTCTCGAACACTTTTTATGCATTTGATGCATTTCGTTAAATTTGAAGACGCGAGATGTATCTAGGATTTTCAAGAGAATCAGTACACAGAGGTTCCGAATCTGTTCCGTGCAATAACTCCTACTGTCACGATAAAATTAGATGTCATATTGAATGCTCTCTTCGAGTTGTCGTACGCAAGACAATATATATTAAATATAAATATAATATATATTGTTTCTGGTCGGGACATTCATCAGTTGCGCTTCCCATAATTGAATGTCCTCTCGAACACTTCTTTATGCATTTGATGCATTTCGTTTAATTTGAAGACGCGAGATGTAAGACCGACATCTAGGATTTTCAAGAGAATCAGTACACAGAGGTTCTGAATCTGGAGCCGTTCCGTGCAATTGCTGTTCTCCCTTAACTCCTAGGACAGAATGTCACGATAAAATTTTCAGGTTACTTCACCTGTCAGAGATATTGAATACTCTCTTCGAGTTGTGATTCCTTTGTACGCAAGACAATATATATTAAATATAAATATAATATATATTGTTTCTGGTCGGGAACCTTCATCAGTTGCGCTTCCCATAATTGAATGTCCTCTCGAACACTTCTTTATGCATTTGATGCATTTCGTTAAATTTGAAGACGCGAGATGTAAGACCGACATCTAGGATTTTCAAGAGAATCAGTACACAGAGGTTCCGAATCTGGAGCCGTTCCGTGCAATTGCTGTTCTCCCTTAACTCCTAGGACAGAATGTCACGATAAAATTTTCAGGTTACTTCACCTGTCAGAGATATTGAATGCTCTCTTCGAGTTGTGATTCCTTTGTACGCAAGACAATATATATTAAATATAAATATAATATATATTGTTTCTGGTCGGGAACCTTCATCAGTTGCGCTTCCCATAATTGAATGTCCTCTCGAACACTTCTTTATGCATTTGATGCATTTCGTTAAATTTGAAGACGCGAGATGTAAGACCGACATCTAGGATTTTCAAGAGAATCAGTACACAGAGGTTCTGGAGCCGTTCCGTGCAATAGGACAGAATGTCACGATAAAATTTTCAGGTTACTTCACCTGTCAGAGATATTGAATACTCTCTTCGAGTTATGATTCCTTTGTACGCAAGACAATATATATTAAATATAAATATAATATATATTGTTTCTGGTCGGGACATTCATCAGTTGCGCTTCCCATAATTGAATGTCCTCTCGAACACTTCTTTATGCATTTGATGCATTTCGTTAATTTGAAGACGCGAGATGTAAGACCGACATCTAGGATTTTCAAGAGAATCAGTACACAGAGGTTCTGAAAGCCGTTCCGTGCAATTGCTGTGGACAGAATGTCACGATAAAATTTTCAGATTACTTCACCTGTCAGAGATATTGAATACTCTCTTCGAGTTGTGATTCCTTTGTACGCAAGACAATATATATTAAATATAAATATAATATATATTGTTTCTGGTCGGGACATTCATCAGTTGCGCTTCCCATAATTGAATGTCCTCTCGAACACTTCTTTATGCATTTGATGCATTTCGTTTAATTTGAAGACGCGAGATGAAAGACCGACATCTAGGATTTTCAAGAGAATCAGTACACAGAGGTTCCGAATCTGGAGCCGTTCCGTGCAATTGCTGTTCTCCCTTAACTCCTAGGACAGAATGTCACGATAAAATTTTCAGGTTACTTCACCTGTCAGAGATATTGAATGCTCTCTTCGAGTTGTGATTCCTTTGTACGCAAGACAATATATATTATATATAAATATAATATATATTGTTTCTGGTCGGGAAACTTCATCAGTTGCGCTTCCCACAATTGAATGTCCTCTCGAACACTTCTTTATGCATTTGATGCATTTCGTTAAATTTGAAGACGCGAGATGTAAGACCGACATCTAGGATTTTCAAGAGAATCAGTACACAGAGGTTCCGAATCTGGAGCCGTTCCGTGCAATTGCTGTTCTCCCTTAACTCCTAGGACAGAATGTCACGATAAAATTTTCAGGTTACTTCACCTGTCAGAGATATTGAATGCTCTCTTCGAGTTGTGATTCCTTTGTACGCAAGACAATATATATTAAATATAAATATAATATATATTGTTTCTGGTCGGGAACCTTCATCAGTTCGCTTCCCATAATTGAATGTCCTCTCGAACACTTCTTTATGCATTTGATGCATTTCGTTAAATTTGAAGACGCGAGATGTAAGACCGACATCTAGGATTTTCAAGAGAATCAGTACACAGAGGTTCCGAATCTGGAGCCGTTCCGTGCAATTGCTGTTCTCCCTTAACTCCTAGGACAGAATGTCACGATAAAATTTTCAGGTTACTTCACCTGTCAGAGATATTGAATACTCTCTTCGAGTTGTGATTCCTTTGTACGCAAGACAATATATATTAAATATAAATATAATATATATTGTTTCTGGTCGGGACATTCATCAGTTGCGCTTCCCATAATTGAATGTCCTCTCGAACACTTCTTTATGCATTTGATGCATTTCGTTTAATTTGAAGACGCGAGATGTAAGACCGACATCTAGGATTTTCAAGAGAATCAGTACACAGAGGTTCCGAATCTGGAGCCGTTCCGTGCAATTGCTGTTCTCCCTTAACTCCTAGGACAGAATGTCACGATAAAATTTTCAGGTTACTTCACCTGTCAGAGATATTGAATACTCTCTTCGAGTTGTGATTCCTTTGTACGCAAGACAATATATATTAAATATAAATATAATATATATTGTTTCTGGTCGGGACATTCATCAGTTGCGCTTCCCATAATTGAATGTCCTCTCGAACACTTCTTTATGCATTTGATGCATTTCGTTTAATTTGAAGACGCGAGATGTAAGACCGACATCTAGGATTTTCAAGAGAATCAGTACACAGAGGTTCTGAATCTGGAGCCGTTCCGTGCAATTGCTGTTCTCCCTTAACTCCTAGGACAGAATGTCACGATAAAATTTTCAGATTACTTCACCTGCCAGAGATATTGAATACTCTCTTCGAGTTGTGATTCCTTTGTACGCAAGACAATATATATTAAATATAAATATAATATATATTGTTTCTGGTCGGGACATTCATCAGTTGCGCTTCCCATAATTGAATGTCCTCTCGAACACTTCTTTATGCATTTGATGCATTTCGTTTAATTTGAAGACGCGAGATGTAAGACCGACATCTAGGATTTTCAAGAGAATCAGTACACAGAGGTTCCGAATCTGGAGCCGTTCCGTGCAATTGCTGTTCTCCCTTAACTCCTAGGACAGAATGTCACGATAAAATTTTCAGGTTACTTCACCTGTCAGAGATATTGAATACTCTCTTCGAGTTGTGATTCCTTTGTACGCAAGACAATATATATTAAATATAAATATAATATATATTGTTTCTGGTCGGGACATTCATCAGTTGCGCTTCCCATAATTGAATGTCCTCTCGAACACTTCTTTATGCATTTGATGCATTTCGTTTAATTTGAAGACGCGAGATGTAAGACCGACATCTAGGATTTTCAAGAGAATCAGTACACAGAGGTTCTGAATCTGGAGCCGTTCCGTGCAATTGCTGTTCTCCCTTAACTCCTAGGACAGAATGTCAGGATAAAATTTTCAGGTTACTTCACCTGTCAGAAATATTGAATACTCTCTTCGAGTTGTGATTCCTTTGTACGCAAGACAATATATATTAAATATAAATATAATATATATTGTTTCTGGTCGGGACATTCATCAGTTGCGCTTCCCATAATTGAATGTCCTCTCGAACACTTCTTTATGCATTTGATGCATTTCGTTTAATTTGAAGACGCGAGATGTAAGACCGACATCTAGGATTTTCAAGAGAATCAGTACACAGAGGTTCTGAATCTGGAGCCGTTCCGTGCAATTGCTGTTCTCCCTTAACTCCTAGGACAGAATGTCACGATAAAATTTTCAGATTACTTCACCTGCCAGAGATATTGAATACTCTCTTCGAGTTGTGATTCCTTTGTACGCAAGACAATATATATTAAATATAAATATAATATATATTGTTTCTGGTCGGGACATTCATCAGTTGCGCTTCCCATAATTGAATGTCCTCTCGAACACTTCTTTATGCATTTGATGCATTTCGTTTAATTTGAAGACGCGAGATGTAAGACCGACATCTAGGATTTTCAAGAGAATCAGTACACAGAGGTTCTGAATCTGGAGCCGTTCCGTGCAATTGCTGTTCTCCCTTAACTCCTAGGACAGAATGTCACGATAAAATTTTCAGATTACTTCACCTGCCAGAGATATTGAATACTCTCTTCGAGTTGTGATTCCTTTGTACGCAAGACAATATATAATATATATTGTCAAGTCAACTTTTGTTTATGTTTTAGCAGCAAAAATTGTTATTTGGGGACAAAAATATGTAAGTCGCTACATATTTTTCTGCCGTGTTTGGTATATAAATCAAAAAGCTTTAATTAATAACGACGTATGTTTTGTTAAAATGATGATGAATATCAAATTAGACGTTAATTTAATAACTTTCTAACACATTTTTATTAAATTAATTATATTTTTATCACATAGCCTTTAACAGATAGTTGGCTCTTATCTCTGTCTTAGAAAGAAAGTCTTGTTCCTCTCCTTGTAGATACAGTTTTGGCAACTTTTTACCGACTTTTGATGTTGAGTCTAGCAACATTGCGCGGAAACCCGGTTGGAAAAACTGCTATTGGTAGATTATATTCACTTTGGGGAAAGCTCTAACAATAATAAGATTAGATTCTAAATGTTTTTGCACCATAACATTGAAACCGTTTCTAATTCCGACAATTTCAATAGCTTTATATCTATTATGAACAACAAATTCAATATTTTGCATACAGCATCGCAGAATTCCACCTGAATACTTTTAGTTTTGCCAACGGAAACGACTACATTTTCAAATATAGTTCAGATATTCCCCTTAATAATGTTAGTACAAGTTTAAAGCACCCTGTATACTTTATACCGTCAGGCTTGAACATTGTTATACCCCACTAACCCTACTGATACTTTGGGATCATTTTTAACCCATCTCTACCAAAAAAATGGCCAATAAAACTCTCCAATGAAACAACATTCAACTGATACAGTAAAGTATCCAGCAAAAAAGCAGCTCTCATTTTTTGTTGGATGTTTTTTTATGGATGCATAAACGGTTGAATGCGCAAAGGGATGGCAATATAATGAATTTCAGCTATCAATATGAGTTGCAACGCGGTCGAGCGGACGCGCTAGGGTGTGAAATTGGGGTTGCACAATGCAGTAAAGTATATTGTTCCCCCTGCCCATTCGATGTCCCAGCTACAGCTACACGGGGGTGATTGTAACAAATTGCCCTTAATTAGGAATTTAATAGAAAAAGTATCCCGATGCGAAATTATAACGCGAAAAGTTCTTTCCGTTGTCTCCTAGACCGTTAATAACGATCGTGAATGGTTTGCTTTTGGAGCTCTGATGAATATGTCGACGAACTGGTTCACATGTATCAAAAATGTTAACTACGCTTGTTTTTTTGTTTTTTAATTTATTGATATGAACAGAAGTAAATAAGTTGAGAAATATTTTATAAAGCAACCTTTTATTAAAATGCGATGTAATGGTTAAATACAGGGTGGAACAACCAGGTGGAATAAATTCGATAACGAATAAAGGTGGGCTTGTTATTGAAAAACGCTTGGACACGTCTATTTGTATTTTTAAATGCCCATTTTTTCAACAACAAAAATTATATAGGGTGTGTCATGTGACAGTGGACAATACCAAGTTTCTTATTTTCAATGCAAGCCCGTGTATATTATTTATTTTTTGGATTCTCGAGAAAATTCTAGAAATGATTCATGTACAATGTCTTACACCTATCTTCAACTGTTTCGGATATATTAAGTGTTTTCAAATTTATTACAAAAATTAACTTAAAAAAAAAAAATTCTTTTATTTCACAAATTCGTTACATTACACTAAAACCTAATAAGTAATCTATATATAAATAGGCAAAGACAAAACGATTAGGTACTATTTTCTCCTCTGTCTCTCAACCGGTTTTCTTCATTTTTGTTTTGTTTAGTAGCTACTGACGACCTTCAGTGCAGAATGCTAATATTAATTTATAATATTGGTTCATTCATTAAATAATATATAATAAAAATTCATTATTTACGTCCATACTGTCAACGCCAAACAACTAACAGTGCCGCCGCCAGACGGTCAAAACTCAAAACATTGAATAATTATATATAGATGGACCAATGCTGTTATGTACTTAGGGCATGTACTTCTGGAAGTGGCATGCAAGCGTTGTTATTGTTTAGTGGTAAAGTAATCGTTGTAAATTATAATTGTACAGGGCGATTCCAGATATGTTAGAAAGCATTTTTTCGTGGGTGGCACATAAGCAGTTGCATATATAGGGTGTTTAAAATATAGAGTAGAGTGCAATTATAACTACTAAATTAATTATATAGGGAAGCTCATTAGCGGTTGAATTTACAGGGTTCTTGGAGTGGAAGATGCAGTAAGTTATACAGGGTGGTGCAAAAAATGCAACATTTCGTAACCTATAAGCAGTTGTATATATAGGGAAGATGAAATATAGGGTGAGAGGAATTATAGATATACAGGATGACGATAAAAAATGTTAGAAAAGGAAATGATTTATAGAGTAGCCCACGAAGAGTTCCATATATATGATGATTGAAATATAGTTCCGAGTAGAATTATAGTTACAGAAGATAGTTAAAAATTCCATAAACAAAAAGAGTAAATACGGTGGCTCATAGGCAGTGGCATATATAGAATGGTTTACCGGATGGTTAAAAAATGTTAAAAATATTATGCGTGGTCCATGAGCAGTTGCATATACAGGGTGGTGGAAATATATAATTAATGAGATGGAATTATATAATGAGGATTTTAATAAATGATAGAGAATTGAGTGCAATTATAGCTATACAGGGAGGTTAGAAAATATAAATTTGTAGGGTAGCTCATTAGCGGTTGAATTGTTGTCATATTAAATTAAGAATTACGAATTTGAACACAAATAAATTCCTATGAATTATATCTGAAAAAAACTTGAATTTCGTTACTTATTTGTAGAAGCGAGATGTAAGAACGACATTTAGGATTTTCGAGGAAACTATCACACATAGGTTCCGAATCGGGATCCGTTCCGTGTAATTGCTGTTCTCCCTCAAGTCCTAGGACAGAATGTCACGATAAAGTTTTCAGGTTACTTAACCTGATAGAGATATTGACACAATGGGTCGAATTTCGCCCTCAGGGCGACAGCTAGTTCTGATTATTTCTTAATAATATAAAAAACAAAAAAACATTAATGTCTTGGCAACATGCTAATCTGGTATAGAAATGTCTTCTAATGTTAATCAACATCTAAGGTGTGACTGATATAATCGCAAGCGTGATTCGTCTTTTTAGGTCATCTAAGTTAAGGGGTTTAGTTTTGTATACAGTACTTTTGACATATCCGCACAAAAAGTAGATCAGTGGCGTCAAATCAGGAGGTCATTCTATTGATCCGCGCATCCCAATCCACCAATTTGGGAAAATTTGGTTCAGTTACTGCCGAATATTGATTTCGTAATGGGGCGGTGCTCCATCTTGCTGAACCCATATTGTATTCTCAGGGACTTGTGGGTTTAGTGGATCAGAATATAAATTTGTCAAAGTTGGCACGGAATTATTTTGGAGCATTTCTAAATATTTATCTCCATTCAAGTTGCCATAAATGAAAAAAGGACCTACGATATGACTTCCAACAATTCCTGTTTAAACTTTAACTTTTTCAGGATTTTGGGTATGTTTCTCTGTCATCCAGTGGGAATTCTCATTAGACCAATAGCGGCAATTTTGACGATAAACTTAACCGTGAAGTGTAAATATGCTCTCATCGAGGATCGATGTGTAGTTAACGTTGAACAGTGGGTCTGCTTTTCGACCAGAATTTTCTGGATTTTCTTGAAACTTACGCATAATATCTGCTTTCTTATTATCACTTAGAGCATAGGCCGCTACTTTTTTTTATCTGTCTTACATGACCAAGCTCGCGAAACTGCTTTTCTATTTTGCTAATTGTTCCTTGGGATACAGGCGGTAAATTTGTAAAGTTTTCGTAAAATAGGCATTTGTGTCCGTGTGTTATCTCCAAAACCAATCAGTTGGGAATGGAATATATATATATATATATATATATATATATATATATATATATTGTTGATAAATTGCGCATTTAAAAATACAAATCCAACCCTACAATCCTTTAGTCGTTATCAAATTTATTCCATTTGGCTGTCCACACTATATGGAACTTCATTAGATAGAGCCCCCTCAGATGTTATAGCATACTAAATTTCAGTTAAATACGTAGCGTAATTAGCTCATAATGTCTGGCGGCCTATCAATGTGAAACAGCGTGTACTCAATGCGGGTTAAATAAACTGCCGTTCCAAGAAAACCCCAAATTAAAAAAATATGAGTATCATTCTGTAGATGAGGCAGTCGAATTTCGAGTGCCACTTCACCCTGTTGTTCGGATAAACCTTGTGTAAGTATCGACGAGCCTTAATACTAAATTGGGTTTGACAGCAGCCTTGAACACTTGATTTTATTTATTTAACAAAATATAAATAAAACTTAAATCTCTAAAATAATATGTATTAGCTTAATTAAACTTAAAAGTATTCCACCTCCTTTTATTTCATTTGTATATGCAACTATTTAGTGCCACACAATACAACTTTTTTAACCACCGTGTATATCTTTAATTAATTTCTGCCTTATATTTCAACCATCCTATACATGCAACTGCTAATGTACCACCGAATATCTGGTCAAGATTTTTTGAACCCACATTTATAACTGTAATTTTACTTCGTCCTATATTTCAACTGCACAATTCCTTGCTGCTTGAATTTCGATGCACGCACATACACATATTCACACACCTACCACCCCAGATCGTATAGGAAAGATCGCTGACAACATTTTTTCTTCCCGATACACTAATGGAATATTTTCGCTATTTCAATCAACGGTAAGCCCTCTGAAATCAAAACCGTTACAAACAGCCTGTACGATGTACTTTTCAGACAAGCCTTTTATATTTCGGGATTAGAGAACAAAAACAAATATTAATCATAGAAAATCGCTTTATTGTTTTTCAAAATATTCCCCATGAAGATCTATACACTTTTGCATGCGTTTGAACCAATTTTTCCACTCTGATTGAGGTATCTCCAAAACATGCATTCTGAACGCAGGAACCGCTTCTTCAAGTGTCGAAAAATGTTGACCTCTCAGTTTGTTTTTTACGTACGGGAATGAAAAGAAGTCATTTGGTGACAAGTCAGGACTATACGGCGGATGACTCATCAAATCGATGTTTTGAGTGGTCGAAAATGCAGTTGTTTGAGCCGATGTGTGAGAGCTCGCATCGTCGTAGTGAAGAGTGATCCGTCTTCGGCGGTTGGTTTTCCTTATTTCTTGGAAGACAACTGGCAAACAAATGGTTGTATACCACTCAGAATTGACTATTCTGCGTTCTTCTAGTGGTACGGTTGCGACATGTGCGGTTTTCCTAAAAAAACAGGCGATCATTTGCTTGGAAGTGCTTCGTGCGTGAACATCTTTTGTTGGATTCGGCTCATCTTGAAACACCCATACAGTCGACTGCTGTTTACTTTCGGGCTCATATGCGTAAATCCGCAATTCATCACCTGTTACTATGTCATAGACGTGTTTTGAAGCACCGCGATCGTATTTTTTTAGCTTTTCTTCCGACCAATCGACACGAGCCTTTTTTTGAACGATTGGCAAATTGTTTGGGATCCAACGCCAAATATTTTTTTTTCACATTCAAATGTTTATGCAATATTGAATGTTTGCTGGTCTCACTAATGTGTAAGGTTGACTCAATCTCACGATCTTGCAATATCTGTTCGCGCACAGCATCAATGGTTCCGGAACTACAACTGTTTTTGGATGACCTTTACGAAATTCGTCTTGGAGTGAACTACGACTTGGATTGAATTTACCATACCATCAATAAACAGTGGTCCTTGATGGAGTTTCATCGCCAAAAATTAAATTAAGTTCATCCATGCTGACTTAATCCACGTCGAAAGTTGTAAAAAATAAACGCACGAAAATGTTCACGATTTAATTCCATTTTTTGGCCGAGAAGAATCCTTTAAGTTACTGTAAACAACACATAGCGCTCGTATGTTAAAACGTTCTGAGTACGTATAACCTCAAAAATGTCAAACTTTACGATAGAGCTGTCAGTTGTCAGATTGCAACACTAGGGTTGTCCAATCCCGAAATATAAAAGGCCTCGTATTTATGATGAAAATTTGAAATTTACATTGATGTTTACCGTTTTTTTTTTCTTCAGAAAAACGGTATGTTTTACGTTATAGAAAATTATACTGAGGCAAGCTGAAACATCTCTTAGTACAATACAATTTAAAATATTCAAATTGATTGACCCTTGTTAGAGAAAACAGTGTAGATTTATTGAAATTCACTGAAGTGTAGTCCCTTAATTACAGCTTTTACTGATTTTCTGGAAAACCTTAAATCTCGCGTTATAAAAAATTATATGACACCTTCCGGTAACATTCCTTATTACAATACCGGTTAAATCATCAAAATTGCCCAAGCCGTTTTTGAATAATCACTGAGTGTACATAAAAAAAGATGCCGATGAATTTAAAACCTCTACTGTCGATTAAAAATAGGCAAAAGACGTTCTTTTATAACCACAATTTATCTCCCAAAATTTAATATCATGAAATTAATGAAAGACACCCTTTATTTTTGCTTTTTGTCCTTTAAATTTTTCGCATCAATTTAGATCCACCCTGTATATGCTATACAGCTTATAAAACAATAGCTTACTTAAAAACATTGTTTCATAATAATTTTGCTTTTAATCTTGATAGCTAAAACGTATCGTTCTCTCAAAATAATGAGTAATTGCTTTTGCTGGGCATAAATCAACTTCGAGAGAATAACAATAGTGGCAGCAGCACCGAGGGGAAGTGAGCAAGCAGCACCCTTTGATTTTTTGCCTTGACAGTTGTTTGTCGAGGGGATTTTATAATGGCACACAATTGTTGCTTGGAAAAATGTTGGCGGCTTGCTACACTCAAACAAACATCTTAATTTGCGGGTTTATTGACTAATACACTTATCGAATTACCATGTTCCGTGTACACTCTGTAACAAAAATGATGTTCTGAGATTTGTTTTGTATTATAGTTGAGGTCCGAAAGTGCTTCACTGAAGATCTTAAATGAAGAACTCGTTTCAAACAAGGAAGAGATTATTAATTCGACTGATTTTTTATGTAATGGGATATCATCGCTCACAGTGAAGTGATTTTATTGATTTATTCTTATGGAATAAGTTATACAGTTGAAACAGAGGAACATCTACCCCTAAAGGTGGAAAAAGGAACTGAACTGTTGTTCAGAACTCTCTGTCTTTTTGGGTTTAAAAGAGACAGCCTTTATATTTATATATGTATATTCTCAATTGCTTGGAAAAAACTTGGTGCCTTAAGTGCAATCGCAGTAAAAAGAGGGACTCACTGTTCGTCTCTAGTACCGGACGGATCTCCCTAAAACTCTCAAGGAGAAAACGTTACCCCATGTGCTCGTTAGTGAAACCCCAAAGTGCGTGTGCAGCTATTACTCATTTATTGTAAACCCCCTTGTGAGTGCGCATTGCCCAACATTATAAACTCTAGTTGTGCCTAAAAACCCAGGGTTAAGGCCGGGTATCCGCTCCGAATCCAGACAAATACATGGATGGCAGATTTCCCAGGCTTTTACTAGATCTACCTCGTAGACAAGGTAAAAGTTTTCTTATGAAGGGCAATTGAGTTTTTTTTATCAAAATAGAACCAACTCAAAACCACAGTCCACTTAACCCAATTCACTACTACTGTCATGAAACCCATAAGTGTATATATTACGCAATGTTTGAGTGTGTTTAATAAACTACGCATTGAAGGATGTATTGATTACCTTTGATAGTACAGCCAAGGACCATTTTCCCGGGTAATTTGTTCAGGCAGCACAGATTTTCCTAAAAATTTGGATTTTACTTACCCTTTGCTTCAAAGCTCAACGTGTCCCAGGGGTTGCTTTTATCCCTTCTCGAAATTGAAAAATATTATATGAAAAAATTCCGGGAATGAATAAATAAACTAATTTTAAGCAACTTTTGTTCCATAAAGTTTTTTCTGAAAGTAAATAACTTAAAAAAAACATTTCGATCAAAAATGTAGCTTATAAAAAAACAAAAAAATGGGTTTGTAGTTTCTGTAGAACCAATAAACAATGAAGAAATAGCCTGTGAAATTTTATTTCTATTTATCAAAACAAAAATTGAAAGGTTCATCGTGGAATAACTGAGAAACAATGCATTCTTCGGGAAAAGTTTATAAATAATTTTTTAAAGTGCTTCAAAATTCCTTTAGTTGGTTTTTTTTATAAAAGTCTCTAGCATGCAAATTAAGCGAGTTATGACATAAATAAGGTTGTTTTTGTTTTCTTTTATTGACAAAAAATTGTACAAATTACCCCCTAAATACCACCCCAGTTCAAATTAATTGCTACCACTTCACAAATCACTTGACTTACCTATTTTAAAAAGGCTCAGAAAGCTTGACCGGTTTAAAGTAAGTAGTTTTGAAAAAAGTAGAACCTCATGAGATTATTGTATTTTTGTAATTTTCCAAATAATTGTCTTTTTTTAAAAATAACTTATAAACTATGAGAGATAGGCAAAATTTTGTACAATACAAAATTGTGGATGTTGTTTTTTTTTTAATTTATGTCTCCTTTTTTGTATGATAAAAATTAAAAGTAAGATATGACCGTATAAAGTTTGTACATGTAAATATTACTATTAGTAAGTTGCTTAAAATTAGTTAATATATTTATTCACATAATATTTTTCACCCCCGAGAAGGGGTAGCATCCCCCCCGGAAAAAGCAATCCCTGGCACAGGGTCAACTTTGATGTTCAGGGTAGAAATTATTGAGAGCTTTCATAATCCTTTAATGTATTCTATGCTGACCTTTATGGGTATTGTATTTTGTTCAACAGTAGCAAATCTTATTGCAGTAGTAGTTTTCTTAGACAAATAACTTCAAAAAGTGTTGCTACGGCATCTCCTTGTAGTTTAGGTTCATTCGGTAATTTTTTTTCCTTTATTTAAGCGAACTTTGTCCACCCTTATGATACACATTTCATAAAAATGATATAAGTAAATTCTTGGATTTTTTAATAAACCCACTTCTGCCTCTGTCGATTTAGTTTTCCATTTTTAACGGACTTCCAAAACGGAGGACGTTTGCAATTATCGGCAACTTTTTTCTATGTATGACCAGCGATTAAACAAAAAATGTTGATGATTTAAATCGCATTATATTAAGGAACATTACAGAAAGGTACCGTATAATTGTAAAGAATAAAGGCTATTTAACAAATAACAAGATATTAATTAAAACTGAAATAAAAAGATTTGAATATTAACGAATTTTGGATATACAAAATGGCAGAATACCCTCCGTTCGCTAAATGAATTCTCACAGTATTATTGGCAAATTAAAAATAAAATAAACAACTTTTCAGTTATTATTAAAATCACTATTGAATTATAGCAGAAAAATATTATTTCATGTTTTTTTGGGAAATTACGTTTGTGTTTTGTGACAGTGATTTTCTATTTTTAACCGACATCCAAAATGGAGGACGTTATCAATTCGTCGGCAATTTTTTTTATGCATGACCGCGATTATTCAAAAACGGCTTGGGCAATCTTGATAATTTAAACTGCATTATTTTAAGGAACATTAAAGAAAGGTACCATATAATTGTCTACAACATGAAGTTTACGGTTTTCCAGAAAACCAGAAAAACAGTAATTAAGGGACTACAATTTACTGAATTTCAATGAATCTTCACTGTTTTCTCTAAGACGGGTAAATCAATTTGAATATTTTAAATTGTATTCTACCAAGAGATGTTCCAGCTTGATTCAGTATAATTTTCTATAATGTAAAACATGGCGTTTTTCTGAAAATCGAGGAAAAATGTGCAAATTGCAGTAAACATCAATGTAAATGTCAAATATTCCTCATAAATAACTAGTTTAAATGTCAAGATATGCCATCAAAGTATATGTATAGGGTGTTTGATTCATTTGAAGTCAGTTTCTTTTAGAGACGAAGTTAAGTTACGGGGCGTACAGTCGTGTGAAATGACAGAAAATATTCCATGAGTTTATCGAATAATTGTTATGCCGGCGATCTCTTCTATATTGGTATATGGTTGTAGGTATGTCCTTGAGTGCATGGGATATTAGGTGGTACATAAGCAGTTGCATACAAAGGATGGTTAAAATATAAAGTAGAATTGGTACGGGGTGATTCAAAAAATATTGTATTGGGTGGCACATAAGTAGTTAAGTATACAATGTGGTTGAAATAAGAGTGAATCAAAACTATACAGAGTGGATATTTACGTTATAGGACGGAGTTTAATTATAGCTTCAAAAAATGTTAGAAGCAGCTTAAGATACAGGGTGGTTGAAATATAAGGTGGAGTAGAATTACAGTTATATAGGGCAGGAAAAAAAGTTATGTGGTGTGGAGCATAAGCAGTTACACTTGTGGAAAGTGGTCCAAGTTATAATACAAATAAAAAGTTTCTAATATATTTATATAGAAAAAGAATACAAATTTGAGAGGGAGAAAGATTAAGGGAGAGAGAGAGAACAATACGCTAATATTTGAATTACAGCCTGAGACACTGCACTTACAAGGCACATTTTCTCAAAACATACAAGTTTTCTTAATTTAAAAGAAGATATGAGTAGATGAAGGTTTTGGATTTTTTGCTTTGAATAAAGGTGTTATATCTAAATACACAACACGACATTTCCAAATTTAATTTTAACTTTAAAACCGAAAACAAACTGATGAATGTGTTATGTTCAACAGTAAATCATATGCACAATGTTAATCTTTAACACCCACCTAATCATATCACCTTCATCCACTCGTAACTTGAAAAGTAACATTATAAAACGTAAAAACTAAAAGTGTAGCATACCTAGTACTACACTTTTTAGATTAGCTGACAGGACAATTTGTTTATTAGTGAATTATGAATTCCAGTGCTATTCCGTTTTTGTCTTGAGCACATTGTACTCGTATAATAAAATTACCCTACAAAACGAGCTACGTCGGCATTACCTTTATCTATCGTAGTAAACCAAGTAATACAAAAATAATGAAACCATTTAACTTAGCATTATCGTACCGTATTGTAGGGCGTAATCACTCGGCATTTGCAATTTCGATTCAATACGTATTCCGTTCCACGACTTGCTACATGAAATCTATCATCCGTTATGTTTTTTTGCCAACTTTGAAGTCAGACAATTGTGTATGTGATCAAAAGAATGTCTCCTGATTGTAAAATACTGAAGAATTTACTTCAGAAACTTACAAAGGAAATTCTGTATATCTCACAAACAAAATCAGTACATTACATTCTGGAGATGCAATTCCAGTAACTCGTCGTCGAGTGATTCATTCTAGGGGAAATAATAAAATAAGCCTATACTCGGAGATTTTCAAGGATATATGTAGATTCGGATGTACGACAATAGAATGATGCACGTGAGTTTCGGTATGGAATATATATCGTTATAGCAGCTGTATGAGAATTAACAAATGGAAATTTAAATAAAAAGTTATATCGGTAATTGTTTAATAGGATGAGTGTATTGTTTTGAAGAAATGAGAAGCAATAATAAAGAAGTCAAAATTCGTTTAATACCTAACTTTGGATTCTTTTCTCTTTATGTCATTTAAAATTCTACTTGAAATATTTTCTCATTAAATTAAAGGTAATCAATCCTTCTGCAACAATAAATACTGATAACTGATGTATTCTTTTTTTAATGTTGCAAATTTAGAAATAAACATAGATGGCTAAGAATTGAAAAGAGTAGACACATGCAAGTACTTGGGTGTATATTTCGACAGACACCTTAAATGAGAAAGACACATAGAGCATGTAGTTAGCAAATATAAATATTTAATCTTCATATTCAAAAAACTGTCTGAATTTATGCATGCAAAAACATTACTAAAGATTTACTATGCACTATTTGATAGCCATTGCCTCATATGGGATACTAGCTTGGGGAGGAGGGTACAATAAAGTGATTGATGTACTAATCACAATACAAAACAGGTTATGAAAACGAGCCAAAATAGATAAGCTAACAGTAGATCAAATTCCTGTAAGCATAAAACAATGTTTTTTATTAGAATCCCACAAGTTTCATTATGACAGCTTAAAAGATAAATATTTTCAATCGAATAGTGTAACAAGAAATAAATCACTGTTACTTCCAAAAATATCTAAAAACTGCAGTATACAGAATTCTAAATATCAAGCCATTAAATATTTCAATAAACTAGACAACAATCTTAAAGCTATGAATTGTAGAAAACATATCATAAAATAATTTGGTCAAGTGCGAGTTGGACTCGCATACTAAGGGTTCCGTACCACTTCCAAGATTCGCAGTATTTAATTACTTTGGCCCCCAAAAATTAACATTCATTAGTGTTTTATTTTACCAATAAACTTTCAGGGAAGACTTTTATAATCTACTGTCTGAATTTTGAGGTTCTATAGATTGGAATATAAAAGGCAAAATAGGTCAAGTTTTAAATTATAAATTATTAAATCTGATATTGAAATTATGTAAAAATACAAATAAAACATATTTTTCAAATTTTAAATAGTGTAGTTTCTAAAATGGGAATCAAGTCGATGTTTAATATCTTTGCTAATATCTTTTGAACAAATGAAATATATCATATTGTTATATGATATATTTGTAATTCACATAATGAGCCTTTTATTTGATATATTACATGATGCGTTTGAAAATTGAATTTTTATTTTCCATTTAATCGTATAATTTGTCCCTAGAATTACTATGGAGGTTTTCTAATAATTATTCTTATAAATTTCAAGTGAGCCCCAGTACCTCTAATTATTTTCAAAATTTTAGGTATAATGGTTTCGGAAATAAAGCGAGAAATGAGAATTGTTTATATCTTTATGTTAATTTCTTGTAAACAATTAATTTTAAAAATACGAAAAATATATATTTGTATTCCTCATAATGAGCCCCTTCATTTGATATATTGCATGACACGTTAAAAATATTTTTTATTTTCCGTTTTATTTCTATAATTTGCCCCCCAATATTATATTTAAGATTTCTTCGTATTTTTCCTGTAAATAAAAAAATTAGGTCTTATTGTTTGGGGAATAAAGGGGAGAATGGGTAATTTTTTTAATATATTTTTTATTTTAATATATTTTAAAATATTTATTTTTAAAAAATTAAAAAAATGTATATTTGTATTAGTCATAATGAGCCCTGTGATTTGATATATTACATGATACGTTAGAAACAAGTTTAATCTTTTATTTTCCATTTAATTCTATAATTTGTCGTCCAAAATGAATATTAGGGGTTTCTTCTTATTTATCAAGTAAAGTTCAGGTGAGGCGTTATACCTCTATTTTTTTTCAAAATTTTACAGCTTATGGTTTTGGAGATAAGGGGGAATGGGTAATTTTTTTTACATTTTTGTTAATATCTTTTAATTAATTTAATTTAAAAATTTGAAAAAAATATATTTGTTTTCATCATAACAGTCATTTGATATATCACATGATGCGTTAGAAACAATTTTAATTTTATATTTTCCATTTAATTCTATAATTTGCCCCTCAACATTAAAAGTAGAGGTTTCCGCTTATTTTTCCTGTAAACTTCAGGTCAAACTCTATACCTCTATTTTTTTTCAAAACTTTACGTTTTATAGTTTCGGAGATAAGGGGGAGGGAATGGGTAAATTTTGGTATATTTTCGTTAATATCTTTTAAATAATTTTTTTTAAATATCAAAAAAATATATTTGTGTTCCTCAGAATGAGACCTTTCATTTGATATGTTCATTTGATGTATAACATGATGCGTTTTAAAAAATTTTAATTTTTAAATTTTCATTTAATTCTATAATTTGCCCCCTAAAATTTATATTAACGGTTTCTCCTTATTTTTCTTGTAAAGTTCGGGCAACGTTCTATATTTCCTATTTTTTTCAAAATTGTAGGTTCAGTAGTTTCGGAGGTCAGGGGAGGGAATGGTCGATTTTTTTAGTTTTTCCCCCCAGAAGTACTCCTAAAATCAAAGTTTCTTTTTTTGCGATATGTACTCCTGATCGGATTACCAAACTATACCTTCATACCAAATTTCAACCTCTTCCGTCCAGTAGTTTAGGAGAAAATTGCTGTGATGTGACAGAGGCAGAAATCCTGAGTTATATTATAAGGGTATCCGTAAATTGTATGTACGGAACCCTAAAAAGCTAAAACTGTAGGTTTCAAATACAACGGCTAGATAGTACAAATCCATATATTATAAGAAATAGGTAGAATTTAATTCGAACACTATAGATATAAATGTAGAGGAATATTTCTATAGCGGTATATGTGAGTATGATATATATATATATATATATATATATATATATATATATATATATATATATGAGTATAGAAGTCAATTTTGTATTAGTTTTTAATTTTTTTTGTATTCTCCTAGCTCCTGTGTACACAGGGTCATCTCTCTCTTACCGGATACATTACCTTATATTATTGCTTAAGTGATTTTCTATTTGTTGTGTATGAGCTACTAAATAAATAAATAAATATATATATATATATATATATATATATATTTAAAATTACCTTCTGTCAAATGTCAAACCATATTAAGATTTAAAATAATGTGCTACAAACAATATTTGCAAATTACACTAATGCCATCGACAACGCAAGCATGCATATATAGGGTAATTCACGATATCCAAAACGTAACAGCGCTTATCTATACATTCCCCAACACGTCTTGGCCTTTATTCAATCAGGTGGTCTATTTGTTCTTGAGGAAAACTATCCCAAGCTACCTGTATTTCATGTCTTAGAAGCTTCAAAGTCTATGGGTACTCAAGCAAATTTCCGAGCCTTCTACCTAGAATATCCCAAACATGTTCTGTGGACGAAAGATCGGGGGAACTGGGCGGCCATGGGAACATATTCACATGGGTCTCTTCAAATTGAAATTTGGGGTCCATGAACCGACTAAGGTTTAAGGATTCCACTACTTCTCGAAGACAACTGCCATGTAAATAGCCCTCCATACCATAACACCTACAGTTCGGTGTACATGTCGCTCAACATTAAATTAAGATTGACGTCTTTCTCCTTGACATCGTCTTAGCCTTCAGAAACGAGATTCATCAGAGAAGACGACCTGGTGCCTTTTCACTTTTCAATTTCCCTACACCACTGTAGTCATTGCCGTCAATGCTCAGCAGTTAGAGGTAGCCCAAGATGGAGTCGTTAATGCTGCAACCGCTCGGATATTTACAAGATCGCCTTGTTCTCCTAACCACTCATCAGCCAAATTTCGAGTTGTCGAAAATCGGTCTCTAAAGGCGATAAGTGTTAGACGTTTATCTTGAACTTCATTTGTATTTGGGCGTCCTGTACCTACTATTCTTTGATTCTGGGTATTATCAAACCACGGTGGCCGACATCTCCTAACAGTAATTGGATTTCTGTTCGTGCGGTTAGCGAGTTCTCGAAATAAAAACCCGGTCTCCCGTAAACCAAAAGTTTACCAAATTTTAATCATTTACTCCTTACAGCATTTATAATTTAACACAACAATATTAAGCTAATCAGCATACAAATTTAATGCCAATGACTTCTGACGCATGTGAATTCTCTAATTAATTATATCACAAAGAGAGAATTGGAGTGTTTATTAGAGCGAAAATCAAATTTTGTGCAGGTATTGTATATTATTAACCGACTTCCAAAAAGGAGGAGGTTATCAATTCGTCCCGTATTTTTTTTTGTATGTGTGTTACCTGATTTCTTCTCCTGTAGTGAACCGTTTTGAATGAATATGGTCTTGTTTAATAGAGTATATATGCGGATTGGTGAAACTTCAAATTTTGGAAAAGAATTCTATTGGTGAAGTGATGAAATTGGTGAATGAACACATGCGTGCATGGAAATCTACCAATATCCCTAACATATTGGTCGATTTTTCGAAAACTCTTTATGGATGTGTATAGTTTTTTAACGTTTAGTCTATTAAGGAAGATCCCTAGGTGATCTCATATACTTTTCTGCGACGTGCAACTTACAGTTTTGCAGAAAATCGCCGAAATTTCCAAAGTTCTTATCAATAATTTCATTGAAATGACATAACGGACATTTCCTCATAAATATTTTAATTCCAACGTAATAGTGCGGGAATTTTAGGCCCTGGAAGTTTTAATTGCGAATTTGAAAATTTTCTATGTACATCTCAAGCACATAGGTAGTAAAGCATAGTATTTTTGGCTCCTTAAATCAATGAGTACCAAGCTCGTTTTGTTTGTATACCATCCAAATACCTATTTAAATGAAAATTTTTCCATTTTGCGTAGACGGTTCTTTTGATTGTCACATTCTCCCGGGTTAATAGAAAATTCAGTGACAACACATGTCAAACCCTAAATTACTATTTGGTGCGTTTATACACAGGGTGTTTATTGATAGCAAACAAAATCACAAAGTAAAGTGATAGGAGTTGCATTTATATTTTGATTGAAATATAGGTTTGGCCGTTTAGCCATATATACAGGATGGTTGGAATATAGGGTGGAATGGACCTTTGGTGGTATAAAACTGGTGAAAAAATTGAAATTAAAATTATATAGGGTGATTAAAAAATTGTTGTATGATGTGGACGTAAAAAAATTATATACAGGATGGTTGAAATATATGCTGGAGTTGAATTATATTTATACAGTGTGATTAAAAAATTATTTATTTTATAGCCCATAACAAGTTGCATAAAGTGTGGAGAGGAATTAATGTTACACAGGGCGATAATATAAAATGTTAAAAATTAAATAATTTATGGGGTAGCTAACAAGGAGTTATATACTATGGTTGTAATATAGGAAGAATTTGATTCCGTAAATATGGGATGGATTCTACTCCGTTCTATAGTTTACAGATGGCAGCTAACAAATTTATGCTTGTCCGTGGGCAGTCGTATGTACAGGATGGTTGGTATATAGGGTGGAGTGGAATTATGTATAGTTATACAGAGTTGTCAAAAAAAGTTGAAAAAAGTTACATGGCGTGATCCATAAAGCAACAATCTAGTTTGATGAAGTAGTAGATAGTAGTACGCAATGAAAGATTTTAGATTTGCTTGCCACCGACTTGAAAAATATACTAGATAGGTAGGTAATTAATTTGTACAGAATGAGCACCTTTTAATGTTTACATTTTTTACTTCCTGGGTAGGTACCTAACAACATTGAATGTGTTATTTATTTGCTAGAGTTGTATTTTGTTATAATTATTTTTAACTTTTTAGTTATAGGTGGAAGTCGGTTATATATTTTTTTAATGTTTTATTTGAATGTTATATTGGTTAATTTCCTATAATTTATTGCTTTTCTATAAACGAAGAGTGTTACTAATGCATAAACTGGTCCCTATTTCTTACACAAAGAACTGAGTACTATGGGTATGAATGTATCAACTTCAAAGTAGTATGATGTGCTGCCTGTCAGAACGTGTCAAAATAAATGCAATTTCAAGTTATTCATTCCCATACTCACCTATTTTCATATTTGTAAGGGCGGACTTCCATTAGGAAGCTTTCGCTTCAATCGTTTATTAAAAAATAACTGACTTCTGGGCATATTAACAATTATGACTTTAAAATATAAAAAACTCAGTTCGATATTTTAAATAAAAAATATTGCATTTCTCATAAAACTGTCTATGAATTTGAATATCATAAGTGATTTTTTCCGGTCAAATAAAGACGTTTATATTCATTGTAGAAATTTTATAATTGAACCTAAAGTAAAAAGTATCCACAATATTACAATATTTGCAAAACAGGATCTGATGATCTGGAATCCTTCATTCTGGTCAACACCTTGTTCTATTCTTTTAAGGAGAACCTTCTCCACTAATTTATTGGTAGCAAATAAGAAAAAATCAACTTAAGTCCAGAAAGCTCAAATTTTAAATACGTTTATACCTAAAATATTAAATTAGAAAAACATTCCAGAAGTAAAATTTTTAAAATTCTGACAAAAAAATGATTCTTCCAATTTTTTTATAGAAAATTTGGGTAGTTGTTCATATAAATTTTGTTTCTAGGAACTAAACTTTTATTTAATTTTTTTACTACTACACATTTGTGGAAACGCAATAATATACGACACAATAAAAGATTGAGTCAACAAGGATTTTGCTGAGCAATAAAATTAAAGATCAGTCCCCAGTGAATTTCATCATCAAAAAACATCAATTATCCAGAAATAACATTCGAATTTTACAATAGCTTCAAGGGTCATTAAAAAAGATACATAACATGTGGCGAACCAGCCGGAGCCGGGGGGTTCAAGCTGTACACGCTGCGAGTTTCGAGGTACAGTCTTTGTGACAAGTTGGGTTGGGAACGGTGGGGATTTTGAAGAATGACGTACGATCACAAAGGCAACTATGTAGAAACGTTTGTAAATAGCATTTCTAATTGTCAAATTTTATTCAGTATTTAATTTAATTTGATTTATAGTGAGAATAAGCCTGTCAAACTTTTGGGTTTTTGAATGTACTGATTTTTTAGTCCAATGTGTGTTATTTCCCAAGAAACCACTAAAAAAACAGATATTCCCCCTTTTGATATGTCTCTCTTATGTTGCGGCTAGTTCCTGTTATGTTGATTGAGTAATCTGTAGTTATCAATGAACATAGCACGAAATGGCCGTAACATGCATGGTGTTTAATATAATACAGATACTAGTTGTTTTCTGAAGGATATTTGTGGCATATTTTTCAATGTTTGAGCACTTTGTGGAAAATAACATGAAATGTCTGTATGTTTCCAAACGTTTCGGATTCTAAGTCAGACTCTGTTGTTATTTTATGACGCCATAAGTCAAAAAAGAGATATTTTAATTTTACATTTTAGAAATGTGCTTTTTTCATAGTTTCTTTCCTATTGACAACGGAGTCTGACCCAGACTTCGAAACGTTTGGAAATATCCAGATTAAAGTTTCATAAAGATATAATTCAAAGAGCGTCAGAACAATAAAATAATATTTATTAATTTTTAAGTTATTTTAAAGAACCATATGTGACTATATTACACAAACAAAATGAACAATAAAAATGTTAGATAGATAGTAGGTAATTTGTAAGTAAGAAACAACTGTGAATGTGCAGTTATTACTAGCAGTTATTTTGTGCAAAGGTACTGATATACCAATTATACTCTCTTTGAGGTGTCATTCCTTTTTACGCAAGACAATATATATTATATATAAATATAATATATATTATTTCTGGTCGGGGAACATTCATCACTTGCGCTTCCCATAATTGAATGTCCTCTCGAACATTTCTTTATGCATTTGATGCATTTCGTTAAATTTGAAGACGCGAGATGTAAGACCGACATCTAGAATTTTCGAGAGAATCAGTACACAGAGGTTCCGAATCTGGAGCCGTTCCGTGTAATTACTGTTCTCCCTTAACTCCTAGAACCTCTGTGTATTGATTCTCTCGAAAATCCTAGATGTCGGTCTTACATCTCGCGTCTTCAAATTTAACGAAATGCATCAAATGCATAAAGAAGAGTTGGAGAGGACATTCAATTGTGGGAAGCGCAACTGGTGAAAGTTCCCTGGCCAGAAACAATATATATTATATTTATATATAATATATATTGTTTTGCGTACAAAGGAATGACACCTCGAAGAGAGTATTCAATATATCTGACAGGTGAAGTAACCTGAAAATTTTATCAACAGCAATAACACGGAACGGCTCCAGATTCGGAACCTCTGTGTACTGATTCTCTCAAAAATCCTAGATGTCGGTCTTACATCTCGCGTCTTCATACCATGTATAGTCTATAGGCCTCAATAAGCAAGAAAAATCACAATACGTTTTAGGTAAATTATTATTAATCCGGCAACATTGCATCCTAAAAGAGTACATAAGTACCGACTATGAAAAACAATCGTAATTTTTATTCACTAATTCAGAATTAGAATTGTTTTGCCGATAGTTAGTTTTTTTGCGGTAAATAAACTTTCTGAAATAGATTCGCAAAATTATATTCACCCCAGAAAGATAATTAATTACTGTTTGATGCACAAAAAGATAATCCTTCGTATAATAGAGGCATATGTTTTTTTGGCTGTAGGTCGGGATATATTTATTATATTGAATAGAATATCTATTATTATACATTACCACATATATAAAAATATTAAAAGGTACAGATAACTTATTTACATTTATTTATTTTTACAAAAAACCAAAGTTAAACCTCTTCTATAAAGTAACGAAACTTATAAACATTAGTTTTTTCACCATAAAACCTAGTGTAGCTTTTTATCATAAAAAGAAGTAGATTTTACATATATTAGGTACCTACATAAAAGTTACATAAGTCAGTCAGAAAAAGTTTTGTTAAATAGTCATCCGTCATTTTGACCAACATAGGCGTCATATTTCAAAATCAGGTCGTAATCCTCACGATATCTCCTAGCGACGAATGAGATGTCCAAAATAAATTTAACATTCTAGTGTTAGAAGACGGAACGATAAAAGCTATTTACATATTATTTAGAAATATGTCGATACTATTTAACGTAAAAGGATATATTTAAACCGCTTAATTATACAGCAACACATTAATTAATTTCAAATCTTTCGGTTAGACCTAGTTAGGAATACCTTTTAAAATAACACATTTTATTTTAGCGAAACCGATATTTACTAGCCACATATTTCCATCTGTGAAATAATACACACAAACATATATTGGTAAGGTGAATCTTGTTTTCATCCTGCATTTTACACAGGAAGGAAAGAAATTTTTAGTTCTCTCTCATATGTAAATTGTATGCCTTCGTTGAAACTCTGATACATCTACAATACAAACTGTAATGAATTTTTCGATTTTACTCTAACGTAATAAAAGATCTTATACCCAAATTGGGCTTCAAATCTCATCCGACACTGATCTACTTACACATTTTTATTTGCACCATTAGTATTTGAATGGATTCAAACCCTCCCTGCCTAATAAACGTGAAGGGTAGTTGCAAGTAACTACCGGACTAGTCCAATACCCCCCTTCAGCTATATATAACAATTACGAAAGCCTGTTAGAGGCTATATGCGTGTTAATTTTCTATGTAATGAAATTCTGGTGTTCAAGTGCTTTGTTGAATGCTACGCCCGTATACAAAAGAATGAAATACGAAATTAAGGCTATACCATGTCGAATGCTGTTTCTCTCATTTTGATGGAATAAAGAACTCAATAATTTTACAAATTAAGAACGTCATAGACGTTTTGTTTATTGTATACTTGTTGTGTATGTACAGGGTTCTTTAAATGAGGTGGTACATTAGTCTAATTGGGGAAACTAAACATGTTACTTTAGTTTGAAGACGCGAGATGTAAAGACCGACTTCTAGGATTTTCGGGGAAACTAGCACATAGAGGTTCCGAATCTGGAGTCGTTCCATGTAATTGTTGTTACCCGTAATTCCTAGGTTAGAATGTCACGATGAAAATTTCAGGTTAACTCCACCTGTCCGAGATATCGAATACTCTCTTCGAGGTGTCATTCTTTTGTACGCAAGACAATATACAGGGTGATTTTTTTTTGGTCATTAGTATGGGGATCTCAGAAACTAGCGAAGATAATGGTTAAATTGGGAAAGATTTGCAGTTTTACTGGC
Source organism: Octodonta nipae (assembly GCA_034190945.1). Classification (NCBI taxonomy): domain Eukaryota; kingdom Metazoa; phylum Arthropoda; class Insecta; order Coleoptera; family Chrysomelidae; genus Octodonta; species Octodonta nipae. Next base: position 81,634,185 of record CM067223.1, on the reverse strand, counting down.
CCATTTTAATGACACTTTCAGATATTTGTAAAAAGTCATGGCCTACTAGATATTTTGAAAAAAAAAACGAAATGCTGTCGATTTAGTCAAATCCCCCTAGCTATTTTGTTTTTGATTTTATAAAAAAGTGTAAATATCAGAATTGAAGGGAAATGTATACCGAATATGATTGTCATGTCCTCGTTTGCGTGACAGCTTTGGTTTTCAAGATAAGACACAAACTTATCTTTTTTTGAATGGAAACCATAGTTGGCTATGACCTCAAAAAATCGGACAATTTTTCAACGATATAATACTCGACATAGTAATTCATAAAAATAACGGAGTTATAGATGCTTTTCTCTCTTATTTTCATTTTTAACGTAGGTAGCCATGAAATAGATTGATTTATTAATAACTATTCCAAAAAAACATTGAACGATTTTTTTATTAGCTATGTTCGAAGTCCACCATTGTTATTTAAACAAAAATTGCATCTTTTTAAGATTGACATTACCGCTTTCCCCACAGACCGCCTATCAATTTCTTCAATTGCTTGTAATTCCGCCTCCCTTAGGTCACCAACTGTCTCATACTGTCTTTTGTATACTTTGTTTTTTAGCACACCCCATAAATAGAATTCTATAACTGGCAAATCGGGAGATCGAGGTGGCCATTCCCGTGGGCAATTTCTTCCTATCCAAGAGTTTGGGTAGATATTATCTAAGTGTCTTACTAATAATGAGTTAGGAGCAAGGGCTCCATCACGTTGGAACCACTCAATTTCTAAACGAGTTCTCAAATTAAAATTATGCAACATGTCTTGAAAAGTGTATTGCAAGAAATGCAAGTAGCGCTCCTCAGTAAATGATTCATTATAGATAAAAGGCCCCAGAATAGTAGACCCCATGATACCACACCAAACACTAAAACCAAATTTTATCTGGGGTCGTCTTTGTTCTACATGGAGTTTTCTTTAGCTTAGATATGCTCATTGTGTCTATTGAACATACCGCAGTTAGTAAATCTAGTTTCATCTGAACATAATACCTTAAATGGAAACTGTGGATTGTCAAGGCACATGTCTCTAAACCATGTACAAAACAAAATACGTCGATGTTCGTCACCAGCATGCAAAGTTTCAGAAACTGAAAGTTTGTACGGGTGGAACTTGTGTGCTTTCAGTACCTTAACTACAGTTCGTTGAGATGTGCCAGCTTCTGTCGCAATCTCACCAGTTGATGTAGATGGATTTTGATTTACTATTGCCAAAACATTTGTTTGTGCTGCTTCGTTAATTTGATTACGTTCCTTTGGTAGTTTAGTGAAAGATCCATATCTGCGTAAACTATCGTCAAACCTCTTAAATGTACATAGAGCAGGTTGACGACGATTAAAATATCTATGAAAGTATTCCTCAGCTGCACGAACTGAATTTTTATGGCATATGATATACCATTCCACCATATTCAGTTTTTCTTCGTTAGATATTTTATTTTACTTGTCAATATCGACTGCCAGTTCAGCACTACTAATGGAATTACTTTCAAATGAGGAAACGTCAAAGTGAAAACAATCTTTTTCCTGACTACTTACGTTAAGAGTGAAAATAAGAGAGAAAAGCATCCATAACTCCGTTATTTCTATGAATAACTATATCGTTGAAAAGCTCTAAAATTGTCCGATTTTTTTGATGTCATAGCCAACTAAGGTTTCCATTCAAAAAAAGATAAGTGTGTGTCATATCTCGAAAACGAGAGCTGTCACGCCAACGAGGATATGACAATCATATTCCAGATACAATTCCTTTCAATTTTGATATTTACACTTTTTTTATAAAATCAAAAACAAAAGAGATAGAGGGATTTGACTAAATCGACAGAATTTCGTTTTTTCAAAATATCTAGTAAGCCATGACTTTTTACAAAAATTCGAAAGTGTCGTTAAATTGGGTCAGAAAAATTGCAAATATTTCCCAATTTAACCATTGCTCTCTATCTCCGCTAGTTTTCGCGATCCCCATACTGATCATCAAAAAAAACTCACCCTGTATACTTTCTTTGATATCGAAATTGCTCTATTTCACTTTGACTCTAAAACAGTGTCAAATTTTTATATTACACAAATAATGTGAGAAGTTGCATTGTTGCTACATTGTCATTTGAAAAGACCATTTTTGTTTTTTGTTTCACCTAGCTATGGTCACTATTTATATGGAAAGAATTATGGGCTAAACTTGTACCTATATCACGGACCAAAAATGAGAACTGCCTTCAATATGTTAATCGTTTTCTAAGTTGCACATTTGAATTTCATTCCTACCACAACTTTTTTGACGATCCCGTCTAATCGCAAGACTTTGCTGGAATAATTCATGTCTCCGGAAACACCGAATGTTGTAAGCGTAATAAATTCTTGAATCAGTTTCATAATTTTTGTTCAAACCAACTTTCGAGATTCTCATTCCATCTGACAGCTTATATGCAGCGAGGGTGGTGAGAGAGCGAGACATACTAATTTGCATACAAACTCGAAAACTTCCAGCTTGTCTTTCAGGTTTAAAAGTTCCACACCGTGTGTTGAAATCAAGACGGTTCGTTTACCTGCTGTGTACTTTTTAATTATTTAAATGAACGGTTTATTCTTCTGAATTAAACATGTCCCAACTGGAGTTAGACGGAAATCCTCCTTCTGTAACTTTCTTTTTGCGGGGAGAGTCGGCTCCTGCGACTATATGTGTGTCCGTGGAATACCGCCATCAAGGGGGCCCTCGATCTCTGGGGCGCAGAAGTCGAAGCCGCGCATTGATTCTGCGGACCGTCGTCGTCGTCAGCCAGCTTTCCACTGCCTACTTCAATCTCTGGCAGTGTGTTTTCATACATTCCCGGAAGCGGTATAATGCCTCCATCAAAAATTTTCTAAAATGAAATTGTTTCAATGTCTCACACAGATGTATCAATGAATTGGCTATATTTACGTGAACGCTCTATGCATTCATGATGAAATTGTTAGGTTCAAAGCAATAAATTGGCCTTTGGAGAGCGCGATTTTTTGACTCTATGCAGACTTGTGACAGTGTAACTGTGATTAATTCTTAGTTGTTGTGTCTGCGATTAAATTCGACAGTCTAGGGGAATCCTCCTCATAAATATTCATCACCGACACTGGTGAGTTCGATTTTTGTAGAACTGTAGCATAGAGAGAGAATGCGATTCTAAATGTAGCGACCGTCGTTGAGTGTTTGTCACAGTCTGACAGCTCTCAATGTAAACACTCAATCGACTTTAAGGAGAACATTTATTTTTAAATCTACTCTGTTGAGATTTCTCAACTGTATTATACAGGGTGGCGTAAAACAAAGGTAATAGTTGCCTAAATTGTGAATATAGTTTGTTTTGGTGTTAATTTCCTTAAAATATTGTAATTGGGGCACTGAATTTATTTAAGATTTGGGGAAAAAATACGGCCACTCCGAATAAATAGACGTAAGGAGAAGAGCTATAGGTTTTTGTTAATCTTCGGATTATTAACTAATATTGCAGATTTATTTTGATTTTTTTTCTTGCATGTCACTCATGCAACTAGACTTGTACTGTTGTTGAAGCTCCTCAATAGTTGTTAATCCGAATTGCTTCGCCATATAACCTCAACAGTTTGACTTTTATATTTCGGGATAAGAGAACAAAAACAAATATTAATAATCGAAAATCGCTTTATTGTTTTTCAAAATATTCCCCATGAAGATCTATACATTTTTGCATGCGTTTGAACCAATTGTCGAAGCACTTTTTCCACTCTGATTGAGGTATCTCCAAAACATGCATTATGAACGCAGCAACCGCTTCTTCAGGTGTCGAAAAACGTTGACCTCTCAGTTTGTTTTTTACGTACGGGAATAAAAAGAAGTCATTTGGTGACAAGTCAGTACTATACGACGGATGACTCATCAAACCAATGTTTTGAGTGGTCAAAAATGCAGTTGTTTGAGCCGATGTGTGAGAGCTCACATTGTCGTGGTGAAGAGTGATCCGTCTTCGGCGGTTGGTTTTATACATTTCTTGGAAGACAACTTGCAAACAAATGGTTGTGTACCACTCAGAATTGACGGTTCTGTGTTGTTCTAGTGGTACGGTTGCGACATGTCCAGTTTTTCCTAAAAAACCAGGCTATCATTTGCTTGGAAGTGCTTCGTGCGCGAACAACTTTTGTTGGATTCGTCTCATCTTGAAACACCTATATAGTCGACTGCTGTTTACTTTCGGGCTCATACGCGTAAATCCACGATTCATCACCTGTCACTATGTCATAAACTTGTTTTGAAGCAACGCGATCGTATTTTTTGAGCTTTTCTTTCGACTAATCGACACGAGCCTTTTTTGAACGATTAACAAATTGTGTGGGATCCAACGCAAATAAATTTTTTTGACATTCAAATGTTTATGCAATATTGAATGTATGCTGGTCCCTTTAATCTGTAAGGTTGACTCAATCTCATGATAGGTCACATGACGATATTGCGATATCAGTTCGCGCACAGCATCAATGGCTTCCCGAGCAACAACTGTTTTTGGACGACCTTCACGAAATACCATACCATCGATAAACAGTGGTCTTTGATGGAGTTTCATCGCCAAAAATTAAATTAAGTTCATCCATGCATTCTTGCTGACTTAATCCACGTCGAAAGTTGTAAAAAATAATCGCACAAAAATGTTCACGATTTAATTCCATTTTTTGGCCGAGATGAATCCTTTAAGTTACTGTAAATAACACATAGCGCTGTCAAAACGTTCTAAGTACATATAACCTCAAATATGTCAAACTTTACGATAGGGCTGTCAGTTGTCAGATTGCAACACTAGGGTTGTCCAATCCCGAAATATAAAAGACAGCCCTTGTATTTCTTATATTATCTCGCTAACGCAAACTCATTCCAGATCAAATACCAACTTGTGTCATTTTTATCATTTCACAAGTAACGTAAATGCCAAATAATACAATCATAGAAATATATTTTAAATCAATGTAAATAACAGGCATATAAATCTTTTTCTACGTGTGGTACTATGACCGCATCTGGAGATCATATTTCTGTTAACTATTCTTTTAAAAGTTTCCTTAATGCTTCCCATGATATCGATCAAGTATTTAAGGTTATATCTCCTGTTCTTGAAAGCTTATAAGCGGTGTTACCGTGGCAATGATATAAAAAGCAGAATTTGGAATATGTAGCGTTCTCAATCTAAGATTCAGTCCCAAGTTGTGACTGCACAGGAATTTCTTCAATTTCACAAAAGCTGGCGCGTGAACCAGCTTCACTGTATTTTTTTTTCTAAAGATTGGTCCCATTGTCACCATTTTTACCGCTCAGTTAGGTTAATTTCTCATTTTTTTCCAGCGAGGTTGATCTACGTTAGAGTTTATTAATAATTTCAAGACCTTATTGGTGTTTGCTGTAATCAAGGTATCAACTGCGTATCTCACAATATTGGTTGGTATTCCGTAGGTAACCACTTCCACTATATAATCTGTAAGAAGTTCGTTGAACATATTATCTAAGAACAAATTACAAAATATTCGAGGGAGAATGTAACTTTAACGCACGCCATATTGGATTTCATTGTCTTCGGTAAGATGATCTTCAGCTATTAATCCTGATGTTTGGTGTCAACACACATTTATGATTATGCTATTCCAAAAGAGTCCGATCAATAACGTGTTCAAAATCAATCATTTATCCCAAAGGTTGTTAGACGTTCCAATAATTTGTCATGCCCTGCCTGATCAGACTTGCTCGACGTCAACTGCATGTCATAACTGACATTACAGTATCTCTGGATCAAGACTTGTTCCCCAAAAGGAGCTTCTTTTATTTGTAAACCTTTCTGAAAGTCGAAGTTTTTCTATTACTTGCCTTTAGTAGGTGGCATTGACTTTAGTCCAAATTACTGCACCTACAATATCACTCAGTTCATTTTATAATATTGGTTGCTGCAGTCCCTTTGGTAGTATTTATGTCAAAGTCCAGTTCAGGATGGTTACTGTCAATCCTATAAAAAAGATGATATGTGCAACTATGAAAAACACTGGGACTTTCCAATTGGTTGGACAACTTTTAATTTTTATGCAGGATAATTAACGCTCTCTGCATCTGAAATTCTACATTATTTATACATTTATGGACATATGTATGACATAATTTGTAGACTGAAAACTGTTTAAACAGTTAATCATTGTTGTATTGCATTACGTTTCTGAAAGAATACTTCATCTTTTTTCTATATACAGGTTTTTGACTTATAAATGTACACTAGTTTCTAGAAAATAAAAAATGAAGCAGTATAATAGCTCCACCTAAAAATTTTTGATATGATTTTTTCTTTATCTCATACAGAGATATCAAGGAATTAGTTATGTTTCATGATTAAATTGTCCAAAGCAATAACTGGTAATGCAATTTTTTGATTCTATGCAGACTTATGACAGCATCACTGTGATCATTTTAATTGTTCTCTCTGCGATTAAATCAGGAGGTAGATGAAATCGTGCTTATAAATGTTCATCACCGACATTGGTGAGATCAATTCTTGTACAACTGTAGCATATAAAGAGTGTCTGGAGAGAAGATGATTATTGCAGCTACTTATTAGATTATTTAAGGTTGGTCGGTACTTTGCTGATTTCTGTGTACGTAGCTTTTCCCTTGGTATGAAGTATGTAGCACCATATGTAAGGAAACTAAATCGAATAAATAAATAAATAAATCCATAATAAAGGTCGTTAATGTTTGGTGTATGGCGTAAAGCTCCATTTAGAAGGATTTTGCATACCATCTAATCTTGGAGCTTTCCATTTACGGAGATTGCTCATTACTCCGATAGTTTATTTCATAGTAAATGAAAGGTGTTGGGCCTGATCAAAATTATAATTCCGGCCTTTTTCAAATTATTCCAGATGGCTCTGGAGTTACAGCAAGTTGTTGTCAAAAGTTTTACTTCCCAGAAATGCTCTATTGTTGTTTAATTGGAATAGCTACGAACTATATTGTTAAATATTCTATAAGATACTTACCTGTATGGTCTAATCTCCGTTGGTTATGATTTTTTGTTCATTCTATTGAGAGTCTATTGTTCTGTCTATGTATTCTGTTGCTTTTGATCCCTTGTTGGTACTCGATCAGTCTTCCACTAACATTTCAAGCCTTCTTTGTCAAGGTTCGGTGCTTTCCCCAAAATTAGGAAGCGTCTAGCTGCAGTATTGTAAGAACTTTTGTTCAGCAGTTTGCTTCTAAGGCGATACCGACTTATGTTGAAAATCTTAGTTTGGAAAGAGGTTTCTTCTGTAGGTCAGCATTCCTGCTGAACTTCTTTGTTTGTAATAAAGGTTGCTGGCAAAATGAAATATCTGTTGCATTTCGATCAAATTATTCATTCTGAAAATGAAACACTGTTGATCGACAACTCTGAATTCTGTTGATTGAATCTATGAGTACTCATGACTTAACTCCTGATGGCCTATTCGAGGGTAACTAGTCTGATCTTGGTCACGATTTGTCTGGAGGCAAAATGTGTGCACTATAGATTAATTGATGGTGTTATTCCATATTATGGTGATCCAAATTGACCGAGGTACCTTCGGATTCATGGGGTTCTTATTTTCCTGATGAAATGGCTAAAAACAAGACCATCCCGTGCACGTTATAAGAAATTAAACCTAGATTGTAGGTCAGCGGATTGCTGGTCTTTTCAATAGCGTTTTTAGTTGCTGTTCGTTTAGGAACTTTATTATTAGAAATTTCTTTCTATATATGTATGGGGAAATAATCCTACAACCTGTAGGTAGCTTTCGCCTAATCTTTTCTATTTATGCAAGATAACACACCTCCACATACTACCAGAGCTGCGAGAAATTGTTTAAGCTAGGGAGGTGTGACTATTTCGGAAGGGCTAGTTGTTCCCCGGATCTTAATGCAACGAAACACTTGTGGAAAATGCTTAAAATAAGGATCAAGGCTCGTCAGAATATCTTTGGCCACATAGAGCAACACGTGGAAGCAGGACTACAGGAATGGAGAAGGGATTCCCAAGATTAAATTATAAAGGTCATAGAAAGCATGGCACGTCGAATTCGTTCTTGCATTGGTGTTATAGCTGGTAATAGTGACCAAAATCATATTACTCCTCAAATTTTGTTTTATAGTTCAGTTTTTTTGGTGATATTCATATTTTTATTATTTGTGTAGAACTGTTTTTTATGTAATTTTTAAATTATTCCTCAATATGTTTGGTTGTGTTTATATATCATTGTTGCCTGCCATCAGTTCACACAATATTGGCTCACCCTGTATTACTCTCTGGGCTTTATTTGTTCCTTAATGACTTGAACTAATTTCCGTCCCACCTTTCAATAATGTCTATATGGTTCTTTAGATCTAATGGAAAGATTCGAAACAACTGTCATGAAAAAAAATCGACGTCCTACAGTATTTCGCTTAAGTACTTTATTTATTTTTTTTAGTTTCATGGCTTTATTTGTTGCAAAATGATTTAAACAAATTTCCGCCCCACCTTTCAATAATGTCTATATGGCCCTTTAGATCTAATGGAAAGATTCTGAACAACTGTCATGATAAAATTCGCCGTCCTATAGTATTGTGATTTAGTACTTTGAATTTTTCTACTCTCTCGGCCTTATGTGTAGCTACATGATTTCAAAAAAAATGGGCTCAACTTTCAATAATGTCTATATGATTCCTAAGCTCTAATGGAAAGATTCTAAACAATGTCATGATAAAATTCGACATCCTCCAATATTTTGTTTTAGTACTTTGTTGGATTTTTTTTTACTCTCTCAGTTTTATTTGTTGCTAATGGATTTGAACAAATTTCCGCTCCACCTTTCAATATCTATATGTTTTTTAGATTAGATGTAATGAAAAGATTCTAAAGAACTGTCATGATAAAATTCGACGTCCTAGTTTACTTTTAGTACTTAAATTGATGCTTTTTACTGTCTCGGTTTTATTTATTGTTAAATGATTTGAACTAATTTCCGCCCCACCTTTAATGTCTATATGGTTCCTTAGATCTAATGAAAAGATTCTAAACAACTGTCATGATAAAATTTGACGTCTTACAATATTTTGTTTTAGTACTTTGTTTGAATTATTTTGTTCTCCTGGCGTTATTTGTTATAATACAAAATATATTATTGTTTTTTACGACTTTATCACATCCGGGAATACATCCGTTCGTTATATTGATTAATGTTTGAATCCTGCAGACGTTTCGCCAAGTTCTTACTTGGCATTCCCAATGCGTTGTTACGGTGAACTAAGAGGTGATCTACTTGAGCTTTTTATTTCATATGTCTCCGTCAGAGGTCGTGTTGTTCCTGATTGGTTGGTGTTGACTCCGCCCCCTCGGCTGCAGTGACGGGTGTGTTGCTTGTTGACGGGATTGTATTTTGCGTAGCTAATTATGTTTTATTTTGATGTTGAAAATTGTCTTCCATGTGTCTTCAACTCTAAAATTTATAAATATGTCTGGTGGTACATTGGCACAAATGTCTCATATTCTATATTGAGGTGTTGACTAATGATTCCGGTAACATACATCTTTTCCAAAAAAAAGTTTAGAGGCATCTTACCTGGTTAACGAGCTGGTGACTCAATAGAATCGCGTTTACCAATCTATTGATGAGAAAAAGTTTGGTTTTGTCATTTTCGATCCGGACAAAAATAATGAACCGGCGCTCGATCTTGTTCAAATAAGACCTGCTTATTAAAGTTGTCAGGATTGTCATTTAGTATTTCTTCAGTTTCAGATAGATTTAATTAAGAAGCACTTTAAGATATAGCTGTCTTGTTAAATTTTATTTCAGAAATATTAGGCTTGCATTATGGTTTCCCAGTATTCGTCTCGATGCATCAACTTTGGAAGACTAATTATCATTAGATCTCAAAATTACGATTTGTCTGGGTTATATTCTTTAAGATGATATACTATTTGTAGTTTAAAGGGTTGACACATCTGTGAGGTGCAGGGCGTCGTCTCTTTTGTATTTCTTCATATATATATATATATATATATATATATATATATATATATATATATATATATATATATATATATATCACATTCATTAAATAAATAAAGTCTTTATTAAGCACATAGCAACAGATAGATAACATACTGAGTTAATGTGCTATGTGCTTAATAAACGCTTTATTTATTTATTGAATGTGATCTCGTAATACCAGCAAATTAAAATATTGGGGCATTATGTTAAGTGACCATAACGGTTAGGGCCTACAAAAGTAGCAAAACCGAAATAAGAACAGCAATTCCTAATGTAAAAAGAGGGTTCTTCACAGCACTTCGACGCTGAGTAAATCACAGTGCAAAAAATAAAGTAATAGACATAAAAACAACCGAATGCTTATTGTGCGGTAACAATAAAAAGAGGAGACTTAAAAGGGAAAAGTAAACGATACACATAAATAAAGCTAGATGGTGCCATTAGGGTGTTGGCCTAATTCCTTTAAGAAAAATCAAGATTTCGTAAGAATCTTTATTGTAGCAGCAAACAATAAGTATTTCTGGGGCGTAGGAACTTTTTTAGTCTCTTTGTGTGTTAGATCAATACCCGTGTTGCTGTAATACAGTAGCAAGTGATTTATGAAATTTACGTCAATTTATGTACAAACATTTTTCACAATTTGATAAATTTAATAATAAAATTATATTGAAGCGTATATATTTCAAAGTCTGAAGTAGTTAAATCTAACTTTTGGATTTTTTTTTCTATTTAAGCGCCAAGTGTTTAGATAATTGTAAAGATGGAAACATTTCTTGAATTCACTTGAGATAATTCTGTGGGACCACACGGTCTACCGATATCACACAAATTTTCTCAAATTTATTTAAATAGTAAAACCCTTATTTTTTCAAATTTAAATTTTATTTAGTTTATATCCACCAATGACAACATCTCCTACGCCTAGCCACCAGTAACACCCGCTAGGAAAACCTGTATTCAACTCTTAAAACATACATCCAGTGGACGGCAAATACTCCCTCCCCTCTCTCTCTATCTTTATATGTACGTACCCTTGGTTAACATATATAGACCTCGCTTGCTCATGTACTCAAACGCTATACAATCAACCTAAGTTCAAACCCCAGACCAAGAGTGAGAGTTATCTAGAAAAATCTAGATAACTCTCACGACTGTCGCTTGATCATACTTCCCACATTTATTTTTGACCACCATGTTGTGACATCAGGCCTCATCTCCACCATGTTGTTGTTAGTTCTTACTTATCTCTATGTCGTGACGTCATAACGACAAGATGTCAACCATGAGAATGACGAAGGCTGCTGGTGATGCCTCTTGTGGGAGAAATTGGCGTTTTGTCTTAGAACGCTGTTTGCTAATCTACTAGATTATTAGTAAATATATAACTAAAGATGGGGAATTTCTCTCGGCTTCAGATAGAACATAATCTACAGGTCCGCCCTAAGGAGAATAGGTCCTTAAAAGGCGTAGCTCAAAAACAGTTTTTCTTGAACAAATTTTAAAATATACGACATAATTTAATACAAAATTTATGTGATTTATATTAATAAGTACCTCTTACATCATTGCCTTGTTTTAATCCACCAGTGGCAGACCCAGGTTTACAACTTTACAAGGTTCAGATTTATATTTTAAAACTCTTTATCATACAAAGTCTTAAAAATGTAGATAGTAATTAGTAAACCTTAGGCCGCCCCTGGTATACTTCAATATGATAGAATAGTACTATTTTAAGAAGTCCTTACTGGTATCCATCCCATGAAATTTTTGTTAAGTCAAATGTCTTGTTGAGAGAGCATACATGCATATACGTTATTATCTAATAGTATTTCCATGAACTACTGGTTATTTTCAATGATGTCAAATACCCTATGGTAGAGCAGTTGACTATATTTTAAATTTTCAAGGGAAAACTTCTTATCGGAGGCCCACACATAAACATATTAAAATAGAGTATGTTAATGAATGGAAACATTTAAATTGCATTTATTTCGACACTTCATTCCGACACACACCACACTACATTGATTTTTGAATACCCAAAAGACTTAATTATTTTTATGTGTTCTTGGGAAATAATACCAGAGTCGAAACAAAAATCTGTATATTCAAGGAAACAAACGTTTCCAGGTCTATTTTAACTTCGTTTTCAATGGCTTTAACATGTATTGAAAATATAAATGCAAAATGAAAGATTGATATATGACACGTAAGTTGACATAAGAAAAAATTGTTGTTTCTACATATACAGGTAGCACAAAAAATTCTAAAGCTCATGTATTACAGTTAAAAAGGTTTCAAGTTGGAAGAAATTGAAAGAGTTGTCTTTAGAATTTATAACTGGCTTTCCTAGGTACAACTTTGATATAAGATTAATGTGATTAAAGAAGTCTTTTATTTCAGTGAACCCATTAACGTCATAAGGAAAAACCTATGAAAAACCTTATGAACTATCCCGATATTGGGTTAGTCAAAAGGAGATGGAGTAATTAACGCAAACTCTTTTATTTTTCGTTTTGTGTTATGCTTTTCTTTGTGAAGTATAGTTAAATTATCAAATTGTATTTTATGGCCAAACATGTTTACACATTTTCGATTTTTCAAATTGTCGTTTCTTTATGTAATTCTGGTGTTCATTAATTCGTACGTTTAATGGTCTCAATATTTCTCCAATATAAAATGTATTGCATCCACTCTTGAAATTGCAATTTTTTGAGTTCTGAGTGTTGCTGGTTGGTTTTGTTTTCGATATTAGTGATTTCAATGAATTTTTTGTGTTGAATGCTGTTTTGACATTAAATCTGTTGCCGACTCTTATCAATCTTACTGAGCGACCCTGTATATATGGAATAGTTGTAACTACAATGTGGTTGTCCTTTATAGTAGTGTTACTAAATAACATTTAGAAGCCAAATGTTTGTTCTGTGTAAGAAATAGGAAGCAGGTAATACAATAAGAGTCTCTTCGTTTGTAGAAAATCAATAACTAATAATAAAACAACAGACACAACATCCGATTAATATACAATACCTGCAAATAATTTGCATTTTTGTTCTAATAAACATTCCAATTCTCTGTTTGCGATATTTGAAATTAGAGACTTGTCGTAGGATAGAACAGCACAAAAAAGGGTAGGGTTATAAATTGTAGCGACAAGACAAGGATGACAAACTAGTACTCCGCAAGAAGGTCAAGATTATAGATGGTAGAGGCAAGGATGTTATACATATATGGAGATTAAACTTAAAAAGTGTCCAGCTGAAAGCATTAAATAACAAGTTTAAGAAATGATAATATTAATGTTAGACATCGGTTTTGTTTTTTTTTTTTTCAAGCTTCTTTATCTTTTTCTATTCTAAAAACTTTTGGCGATGTGTTTATAATCCACTCTATTACTACATAAGCGCCAACTTAATTTAATGCATTTTGATGAAACTATATTGCACGAACTATTTGCAGAATAGTCTGGAGATGCTGTGATATTTTAAAAATGTCTACTTAAATAATGCTCCCATAACTGATTCTGCTTTTTCGGGATTTGGACGGCGTCGTATTTTCGAACTAATTTATTTATATATCTGAACCAACATATAAACAAAAGTTATCCGACGTTTCGCCCACACTTATAAGGGACTTTTTCAAGGATGAGAAATACAAATGTTACTTACCTTGCGGCGACTCCATTCATTTAGTCTATTTCTCACAAACACACTTTAAAACTTCATTTTATTAAACTTCTCAGACTGAAGCACAAAATGTAAATGACGATGAAATAATAATTGGCCTCCCGAAATTTAACTTAAAAGAAGGGAAGGAGGTACTTAATGGCATAATTTTGTATAGTTTTATGGTTGTGATGATATTTTTGAAAACGTTCTTCAAATTTTATTAGTAGGTAATGTAAATGATTTATTTTGTTGATGAGACTTGTGTTCAAATGTGAATGCAGAGTTGCCAGGTGAGCGAAAGTTCAAGACCTTTGTCTCAGTTGTGAATTTTTGGAGATATCAATGGACTCTTCTGGTGAAATAATACGGAGATTTAGCCACGGCAGAGAAGCTGTCGAAGAGGATATGGTAGCCTTTTCGTGATGATGTTCAGCTACAGCGGAGTTTGAAATTAGACCCGTTTTCAAAACAACGTTTGTGCTCATATAGACGAGTGTTTATAGATCGACCTGTTTCACCGATGTATACTGCCCCACACGAGCATGGAAAGGAATAAACACCCTCGGATGAAATATGATTTTGTTTATACTTCGAAGAGGCTAACACTTGTGAGATTATGGATAGCGGTCTGTAGACTGTTTTTCACCTCGTGAGAAGCTTCCCAATCATATTCTGATATATGACGACTATGCTACTGATTTATTAGATAAGAATTCTTTCTTAGGAAGGGGATTTTGGTGACGAGAAATGGAATTGCGAATCTCTCCTCTCTCTACCCACGCTAATTCCCTTCTCAAACTTTTGTGTTCGAAAATTGATATAGCTCGATGGATGACGATGTTATCGGGCTGAAGATATCTGTCGGTGTGTGTTGGTTTTCTGTATACAGAGTGGCCAGGCGACCATTTGGCAACCGTGAAACCAACACGTCCAAGAAGGACAGGGATCCCTTAGACTCAATTTCCGTCGTGAATTTGATGTTTGAATGTTGGGTATTAATGTGGTTAAAGAACAATTAGAGAGCCTCTTGTACATATGGCCAGATGACAAAAGTGTCATCTACATATCTCAACAAAATTTTAGGTTTGTGGCTTAAAGACTCCAGAGCCACTACTTCAAAGGCTTCCATAAAGATATTTGCCACTACCGGCGATAGCGGAGAACCGATGGGGTATCAGAAGTTTGAATGTAATATTTATTTTGAAAAAGAAAGAAATATTTTTCTATGAACATGAGTAAATCCAAGTATTGTCCGTTTTCCGGCAGCAGTGCTCTAATAATCGACAGGCAGTCTGAGATAGGAACTTTGGTGAATAGTGATGTCACATAAAAACTGACTAAAATGTCATTAGGTTCAATTGATATCTCTGAAAGAAGAGTTACGAAATGAGATGAGTTTAAAACATGTGAGGGCGATTTTCCTGTGAATGTCTTAAGAATGTCCGCAAAAGAGTTGGCGATATTTTATGTTGGAGAGTCGATTAAGTTCACAATCGGTCTTAATGGAACTTGTACTTGATCAATTTTCGGCAGGCCATATTGGCGTGGAGAGGTGCAACTACGAGGAATTAGTGGTTTTTGTGTTGCTTTGGGAATTTGCGACTCTTTCATCAATGAATTTATTTCATTATCATCACAACCATAAAACAATCCAAAATAATCCTATTAAGTATCTGAAATATCGGGAGTCCAATTATTACTTCATCGTCATTTACAATTTTTGCTTCAGTGTGAGAAATTTAATAAAGTGAAGTTTGAATTTGTCTTTGTGAGAAAAAAACTAAACATTTATATTTCTCATCCTTGAGGACGCTCGTTATAAGTGTGGGCGAAACGTCGGAAATCTTTGTTTACATAATGTTTCAGCTATATAAATAAGTTAATTCGAAAAAATGAGTCGACTCAAATCCGAAAAAAGTAGAATCGGCTACAACTCTGGCCGCGAAACCCTACGTTCTCAATGTTCCCATAATTTAATCTGTTATAATTAAAGTGACGTCGTTATAATATTGCCAGAATATTAAATTGGTGAAGTATATTTGAAATATATAATTCAACCAATTTTATATTTTAATTAAAAATAAACTTACACGACATATGTTCTTTTGTTAGTTATATTAAAATTACAGATTAGGATTATTTCCTAGAAAGCTCTCGTTCCACCGTTCTGTCTCAATTATACTTATTTTGTAAAAAAAAACACTACCCAACATAAATATTTAGGACTGGCTACGCCACAGTGGGAAATAGAAGTACATATGAAATTTTTATTACTAAAATGGGTCCAAGAATTACCACCTTAAATACTAGCATGTCATTAAGAAACATGTATCTTAAAATGTCTTTTATGGTTGATACTGTAAGTTATCACTTACACAAGATGCAATTAGTCAAATGGAAGTTCGTTAAAATCTCCCGCATGAATGACGCTTACTTCTTCACTTCCATTTAATGTGTTTTTCATCAAATGTATTTTCTTTTGCACAGAAATTGACTTTCGAAGGAAAATGTTTATTTTTACCTCTTCAAAGGTTATTCCACGCGTATACGCCAAGCTTTGGCTGACTTTTAATTACTTCTTTACGTGTTTTTAATCAGCTGATTGGTATCAGTGTTCACCTTAAATTTTTAAATAACGTTTCATGCTCGCTGGTTGCTAACTTGAAATTATTGCGATTGCGATAGTCAAAAAGAAATAGAGTAAAAATACTGCATTATTTTCATTTGGCATTCATTCCTTGTGAAAGGTTCAGTGCTTACTGACGAACAAGAAAATCGATACTGTCTTTTTGCGTTTATTTTTAGATAAATGATACTTTTAAGGTTCATTCTTAAATAGAGAACTTCCGAAAGTGTTTAAAACGGTACGAAGATGATGAAAGTTTACCCATTTACAAAGTAGTCGCCCATTATTCTTTGTAGTGAAAATTATAGCATATTCCATTTTGGAGAGGGTGAAACTATTTAATTATGTTCTAACCTCATGTGTGCATAAAACTATTATTAACAACGAAATAAACTAGTACTATCAAATTCTCGAGTATTCGAGTAATTAGAAGCGTAAGTAGAAGGCTACAAGAATTATGCGAACCGACCTGAAGAAGGCAGATGTGATCCCGGGGCAGGGATCGGTTATCAACTACGCGGATGAATTCCCGTAAACAACCTAACAACCTAACATATATATATATATATATATATATATATATATATATATATATATATATATATATATATATATATATATATTTGTTTTTAAGTTTTCGCGGGCACTAAATGTTTTAGGTGGTTTCCGAGAATTCATTCGCGTAGTTGATAACTGATCCTTGTCGGGATCGATGGTAAAATGACGACGTTTCGGCAGAGTCACATCTGCCCTCTTCAGGTCGGTTCGCATAATTCTCGTAGCCTTCTGCTTTCGCTACGAGAATTATGCGAACCGACCTGAAGAGGGCAGATGTGACTCTGCCGAAACGTCGTCATTTTACCATCGATCCCGACAAGGATCAGTTATCAACTACGCGAATGAATTCTCGGAAACCACCTAAAACATATATATATATATACATATATATATATATATATATATATATATATATATATGAAACAAGTTGGCACGGACGGAACTATGTGTAGCTCTCTTGATGGTTCGGATGTTTGTCCGTTGAAAGTTTTGTCCCTGTTAAGGAACGGTCGCCTGACGTTTCGCCAAAATCTCACTTGGCATTTTCATAAGGCTTTTCCTCTACTTCCAACACGAAGGGTAGCTGCAGGTTCCGACCTTTCCGGACTACTTCGTATCCGAGATCGTCAGTTAGGTCGTTCTCCGCTTGGTCTGCTCTCCGTGGCATCTGAAGTGGAAGTGCAATCACAAAGACCAACGTCCACTAGAGAGTCACGGAGTCTACAAGATACCTTGCGGCGGATGCGAGCAAGCATATGTAGGTCAAACAAACCGTAGGATCGAAGCCCGAATCGAAGAGCACAAACTCAGCATACGAAACAAGACCACAACTTCGGCCCTGTTCCAACATCAACAGCAAACAGGACATAGGATCAACTTTGAGGGCTCTAAGCATCTGGCAACAGAAAACAACTTCAAAACAAGTACAATTAGGGAAGCTATAGAAATTGAAAAGGAAGGAAAAATCAATAACCGTAACGAAGCTCTACACCTGCATCAAGCCTGGCAGAACATCTTACGGGAAAAGAAAAACAAACTAAAAGAGAGCGCAACAATACCACAACGTTGCATTCCGTCACTCGTAGCTAACTATCAGGACGCCCATCCTTCTAACGAACATAAGCGGCCGCCATCGGTACAAACAGAACCACGTCATCGGTACAATTTGCGACAACGCAATGGTGTCACCCAATCAAAACAAACGGCACCGCCCCCTCAACACTATCGGAGGCGGGGCAAAGAAATAGGAGGGGACTCGGGAGATAGCATAAATAGCGGCGCGCACATATCGGAGCTCACTTCCACTTCAGACGCCACGCAGAGCAGACCAAGCGGAGAACGACCTAGCCGACGATCTCGGATACGAAGTAGTCCGGAAAGGTCCGAACCTGCAGCCACCCTTCGTGTTGGAAGAAGAGGAAAAGCCTTATGAAAATGCCAAGTGAGATTTTGGCGAAACGTCAGGCGACCGTTCCTTTACAGGGACAAAACTATATATATATATATATATATATATATAAAATTGTTTTTTCACACCAAAAAAAATCGAAAATCTAGTTTTTATAGCCGTTTGGTGTTTTCTGATAAAATAAATTCTAACGTCACAAAAACTGTTTAAAGTGAGGCACCTCGCAATGAAATGCCATTTTTCAGTCATAAATCATTTGACAATAATTTTAACCGAATTATTCAGAAAAAGTGTTTTAGGGGTCGCTGAACAAGAATTGGTCGTCAAATTCAAAATGGCGGAAACAATATGGCGGATGAACATCTTGAAAATCAACCGATTTACACCAAAATTGACAAATCAGGGTTTTTAGGGTCTCCAATCATGAATCAGACCTTAATAGAGGAAATTATTTATGTATTTAACGTTTAATAAATTTTTGCAATGAATCACTTTTGATATGGGGACTAGTGATCTGCATTTTTTTCTGTATCATGAGAAAATGGTCATGACAGTGACCCCAAAAAAACTTTTCTATACAATTTTAGCGTAAATCGGAATTATTTTCAAAAATTCGTCCGCTATATTCAAATATAAATCTGACAAACAGATTCTTGTTCTGCGGCACCCAAAACTCTTTTTCTGAGTATTTTGTTAAAATTATTGAAAAATTATGATTTCCTTAATCACTTTTAACTGAAAAATGGCATTTTTTTGCGAGGTGTCCGACATTAAATATTTTCTCTTAGCTTGCAAATCTTTTTTTCTAAAAGCACCAAACGGATTTAAAAACTAGACATTTCGACAAATTTTTTGGTGTGCTCAAAAAACAATTTGCCTCAAAATTGCAACGGACTGGGGGTGAAATTTGAAAAAGAACTACCCATATATATGTCTAGCCGTAGGCTTTTAGTGATGATACAATGTGAAGAAATATTTATCCGGGAATACACCCATTCGTTAGTGTGAATAGAGTTTAAAACTCGTAGACGTTTCGCTAAGGTCTCACTTTTCTTCATATATTTTGTATTTAATCCCTTAATAGCAAACGTTTATTCTTAACTAAAGTTTTGACTTCCACCAAAAATATGACAGATTAATGGAGTATATATGGGTATAACTGTTATCCGTATTTCATTTTGCGAAATTTCTCTTTTACTAAAACACTCTGTTCTACCTTTAAAGCATTCCAATTTTTATTTTCGCTTGAATCTATACAATTTTTCTAGCTATTCTATAATTCGTTACTTGGTGTAATCTATATATATATATAGGCAAAGACAAAACGATTAGGTACTTACTTTCTCCTCTGCCTCTCAACCGATTTTCTTCATTTTTGTTTTGTTTAGTAGCTACTGACGACCTTCAGTGAAGAATGTTATTATTACTTTATAATATTGGTTCATTCATTAAATAAAATATAATCAAACGTCATTATTTACATCCATACTATCAACGCCAAGCAACTGAGTGCCACCTATTTGATCTGTGTCTGTGGTGACGCCGCCGCCAGTTGGTCAAAACTCAAAACATTGAGTGAATATATATGAAGGGAGCGATCGTTAGATGCTGTTATATTCTTAGAGCATGTACTTCTGGAAGTGGCATGCAAGCGTTGTTATTGTTTGGTGGTAAAATAGTCAATGTAGTAGATCAGTATTGATTTTTCGGATGCGTTGCAGTAACTTTCTCTTAAGGTTGTTGGTCCTCTCTTTTCTTTAATGTTCCTGAACTTGATTGAAATCGCAAATGATGAAAACTTTAAGGTTGCAAAGAAATTTTCCAGTTGTCAAAAATATTATTTTGAATACCGATATTTGATTACATTTTTATTTTCTTTTTATTTCAAAAGATTTGTCAATATGAGCGAACAATTTTGGTCATTACATCTACTTCTCCGATTTCTCCACAAATTTGTTTCTTATAAAAATATACTTTTTTCAATTTCGTGGAATAGGGTCGAATTTCGACCACTCGGCGACCACTAGTATTAAGAAATATTCATACTAAGTATTTTTACATTGGTCCTTTTTGTTTTTAGTCTTGGTGCTACTGTATTTTGAGATAGTAGTTGTTAATTTAATTATGGTCCTGTCAGAAATCTTGAAGACATTCATTTAATAGTCCTTCAGCAAACTATAATAGTTATTCTTAAGTTAAAATCTAAAGACTGCAATTAAATACAAACGTTCGTAACTCAAGTAGTAACAAACCAAACCAAACAAGTTCCAGAAATTCGGCATTGTTTGGATACATTCACACTCCCATTGCCGCATTTATTGTTTTGAAACAAAACAAACCGAATGTTTGTTGTTACCCTCAACTTCATCCGGCGGTCGCAACTTACGCTGGAACTAATTCTGGGCGAAGAAATATGGAATTAGAGCCGCTCAGCGTTTCCCTTAGGGTCATGGCCGTTATAAATCACAGATTCAACAACAAACTATCACTCTTACAAGACTCTGCGGAATCAACATTCAAGTTTATCACCGTAGACTCGCTCTCGCTCTGCCGTTCCGGATCAAGCAACTATTTATCTCGAAATTACCGCGGCCCGGGGGCCCCTCCATTTATCCATCCTCTCTTGCTCCAACCATAAGAAACAACCTCTCCCTTCTGTTTTATCGCACTGCTTTTTACCGGCAGATCGGCTAGATGGGCTCTCTAGCTTTAATTAATTTCGGGTAAATCTAAAGTCGCATTATAGTTCGTTGAGACGTTATTACAATGTTATAGTAGTAGGTACTAAAAATATGTTGACTCAGATAAGCAGGGTTCTTCAAACTAGGTTCTGTGTGAGATGTTTTGGACAACTTAAAATATTAGATTTTCGAAAAATTGGATTTGGATGTTTTCGGGAATGCACATTTAACAAAAATAATATCAATTTCTGGCCACCTCCTGTTATACCAGGAATTGACTTTGGGATTGTTGTTTTGAAGGGAATAATATATTTTTAAGATGATTTCGTATAAACTAGCTGTCGCCCAATGGTTGAAATTCGACCAATTGTGTCAAAATCTCTGGCAGGTTAAGTAACCTGAAAATTTTATCTTGACATTCTAACCTAGGGCTTTAGGGAGAACAGCAATTACACGG
This sequence comes from Octodonta nipae, assembly GCA_034190945.1. NCBI lineage: Eukaryota > Metazoa > Arthropoda > Insecta > Coleoptera > Chrysomelidae > Octodonta > Octodonta nipae. Next base: position 81,612,728 of record CM067223.1, on the reverse strand, counting down.
AACGGATCCCGATTCGGAACCTGTGTGTGATAGTTTCCTCGAAAGTCCTAGATGTCGGTCTTACATCTCGCTTCTACAAATAAGTAACGAAATTCAAGTATTTTTCAGATATAATTCATACGAGTTTATTTGTGTTCAAATTCGTAATTCTTAATATATGACAACAATTCAACCGCTAATGGGCCACCCTACATATTTATTTTTTCTAACCTGCCTGTATAGCTATAATTGCACTCAACTCTCTAACATTTATTAAAATCCTCATTATAATAATTCCATCTCATTATATTTCCACCACCCTGTATATGCAACTGCTCATGGACCACACATAATATTTTTTAACATTTTTGAACCACCCGGTAAACCATTCTGTATATGCCACTGCCTATAAGCCACAATATTTACTCTTTTTGTTTATGAAACTTTTAACTATCTTCTGTAACTATAATTCTACTCCGACCTATATTTCAATCATCATATATATGGAACTCTTCGTGGGCTACTCTATAAATCATTTCCTTTCCTAACATTTTTTATCATCATCTTGTATATCTCTAATTCCTCTCACCGTATATTTCATAATCCCTATATATATATATATATATATATATATATATATATATATATATATATATATATATATAACTGCTTATGGGTTACGAAATGTTGTATTTTCATTTCCGCCACCCTGTATATGCATTTCTGTATAATATTTTTTGCACCACCCTGTATAATTGTAATTCTACTGCACCTTCTATTCCAAGATCTCTGTAAATTCAACGGCTAATGGGCTTTCCTATATAATTATTATATTAGTTATAATTGCATCTACTCTATATTTTAAACACCCTATAAATGCAACTGCTTATGTGCCACCCACGAAAAAAATTATTTCTGACATATCTGGAATCGCCCTGTATAATTATAATATACAACGATTACTTTACCACTAAACAATAACAACGCTTGCATGCCACTTCCAGAGGTACATGCTCTAAGTATATAACAGCACTGGTCCCTCTATATATAATTACTTAATGTCTGACGGCGGCGGTACATTCAGTTGTTTGGCGTTGATATTATGGACGTGAATAATGAATTTTTATTATATTAGTTCAGGAATGTTTGCGAAAAGTTAAGGCTATGTGGTGTTGAGCCCGGTTAGTTCTGCCGATAATCCGTAGTTTAGACCAGGACAAATCTCCTTAATAATCCCCACAACAATAATGCCCTTAATGAAATGATAAGATGGAGACGGGTAATTTTGATTATTGTTAAATTAAAGAAATTGTCTCTGATTGAAAGCGATTGCAGTGAGATTGTGCAGCAGAAGAGCTTTACACCTTCAGTTGACGCTTAGGGTATACTTAAGGGAAGACAGGATTGGCTAGAGATATATATCATGTACTTCCCAATTTATTTAAAGTTCATCTTTTTAAAGTCTGTTTTTAGGGTTCCTTATATACAGTATACGGATACCCTTATAATATCTTCTTCTGCCTTTGTCACATCACATCAATTTTCTCCTAAACTACTGGACGGAAGAAGTTGAAATTTGGTATTACATCGTAAAATAAGAAATTTTGATTTTAGAGGTACTTCTGGGGGGAAAAACTAAAAAAATCGACCGTTCCCCCCCTGATCTCAGAAACTACTGAGCCTAAAATTTTGAAAAAAATAGGAAATATGTTGTATATTTCCCGAACTTTACAGGAAAAATATGGAGAAACCATTAATATGAAATTTGGGGGGCAAATTATAGAATTAAATGAAAATTTAAAAATATATATTTTTTCAAACGCATCATGTAATACATCAAATGAAAGGTCCCATTCTAATGAATACAAATATATTTTCATATTTTAAAAAAATAGTTAAAAAGATATTAACGAAAATATTCCAAAATTTACCCATTCCCCCCCCCCCTTCCCCTTATCTCCGAAACTATATAACATAAAGTTTTGAAAAAAATAGAGGTTTAGGGTCTGACCTGAAGTTTACTGGAAAATTAAGGAGAAACCTCTACTTTTAATTTTGGGGGCAATTTACAGAATTAAATGGAAAATATAAAAATAAAATTGTTAAAATAAAGGCATCATGTTATATATCATCTGAAAGAGCTCATTATGACGAAAACAAATATAGTTTTTTTTCATATTTTTAAAATAAATTAGTTAAAAGATATTAACAAAAATATAAAAAAATTTACCCATCCCTCCACCTTTATCTCTTAAACAATAAGCTGTAAAAAAAATAGAGGCATAGCGCCGCACCTGAACTTTACTGGAAAAATAAGGAGAAACCACTAATATTCATTTTGAGCGGCAAATAGGAGAATTAAATGGAAAATAAAAAAATATAATTGTTTCTAACGGATCAAGTAATATATCAAATCAAAGAGCTCATTATGACTAATACAAATAAATTTTTTTAAATATTTTTAAAATAAATTATTCAAAAATATTTACAAAAATATTTAAAAAATTACCCATTCCCCCTCCCCTTATCTCCGAAACTACAAGACGCAAAAATTTAAAAAAAAAATAGAGGTGTAGCCTCTTACATGAACTTAACTGAAAAATAAGGAGAAATCCCCTAATATTGAATAAATTAAAATAAAAATAAAAAATTAAACTTGTTTCTAACGTCGAACTACTGGCTGATCTCTGGTCATATGTTTCCTGAGACGGAAGGCTTTATATTGGCAATCCAAGATCAAGTAATTCCAACTAAGAACTAACTAAAGTACATCGTTAAAGACCCTTCTATTAACAACGACAGATGCAGGTACGGTTGCATCTGAATCTATCCAACATATCACAGGAGGTTGTCAAGCGTTCGCTGCAACTGAATACACCAGGAACTAGCACTGAAACTTGAATTATCACAGTCGGTAAGATTACCATACTATAAATACAAACCAGAGTCTGTTTTAGAAAATAACAACAGCTACAAGCTGTACTGGGACCGCACGAAACTGACTGATCGGACTGTGGCTCTCTCGGAAAACAACTTTAGTTGACATGGCAATGCCTAACAACAATAATATAAATACCAAGCAGGCTGAGAAAATAACCAAATATAGAGATTTGGAATTGGAATTTCAAATAAAGACTCAGTGGGACATGAACAATACACGAACGGTACCAATTGTTAAGTCAACGACAGGACTAGTCCCAAAACATCTATTGAACAATTTAAAATACCTCGGTCTGGACGAACATCTTTATAAACAAATGCAATAAGCCGTCCTGTTAGGAACAGCTCGAACGGTCAGGAAATTCATGGGAAACTGCCGCCACGATTCCAACTACGGGCCTGAAAACCTGGCAAGGGCACAGAGCTAAACTCTTTTGATATCTAGGAGATCTGGGGTTTAGTGAATTTTCCCCTAAAGGCATTCTTAGCGCGCCTTAGAGGGAGTGTGATGCCATACATTGTATGGTCAAGTCGATAAAAATAATATTGTACCTTACTGAAAGTTTATTGGTAAAACAAAGCAAAAACACTAATTTTATTTTAGAAGCCAAATTATCGAATTAAATAAATATTTACGATTTAAATAAGTATTTGTGATTTTGAAACACATACTTTAAAATATATTGGGAAAATATCAGAAAATCTATTCAGTCCCTGATTATTTCAAGCTACAACTTAATAATATATTTTATGATTTACTTACATTTTAACAAACCTCAAAGTTTTTATGACCAAATTATTTTTATAAAATACTTTCTTCTAAAACACATTTTTATAGACAATGTATTTTTTTCAAACAATATTAACTTTAAAATTCAATAAAAAAATCAAAGTGACGTCTATGAAGACAACCTTGCCACTACATTTGAAAAGCAATAAATAAATTCCCAGAATTTATTTGGGTCAAATATTTTGTCTAGTCGACACCTGATAATAATAGCAAACGAACTCATTCATAAAAGTTTTTAACAAAATGAGAATTGGGCTGGGGTGCACAACTTCTACAGTGACGTGCGGATCAAAATATTCTTTAATACAAATAATGAAAAGTTAATAACTTGTGATATTATATATTTTTATTTTTTATCTTGAAAAAGATACTAAGTTGGAATAGTAAATGGCTATAAAATAAAATAATATGCAAATTAAGCAAAGAACTTAAAAAAGAAATACAATATAATCGTTTTTAATAACAACAAAGATAAATAAATACAGCAAATATTTTTTATATACAGATATATATCCACATATTTAGAACTATATCATTCAACGTATGACAGCCGTTTCGAACCAGGAGTTCTCGTCAGATAGGCTTTCTTGAATGACAAGTTCTAAAGTGAAATTCTTGGATGTTATACACATCAATAAGTCAGTGTATTGAACCTAATAGATGTCGGTGACATCTACCGTCTATTGAGTAATTTAAGTATATGAAGGCATACCATGCTATAACATATACCATACTCTTGACAGACGGTTCGAGTGTTTTATATAAAAACACATAAGTAAATATATATACAGATATATCCAAATATTTAGAACTATATCATTCAACGTACGACAGCCGTTTCGAACCAGGAGTTCTCGTCAGATACGCTTCCTTGAATAACAAGTTCTAAAGTGAAATACCTTGGATGCTATACACATCAATAAGACAACAACAGTCAGTGCATTGAACCTAATAGATGTCGGTGACATCTACCGTCTATTGAGTAATTTAAGTATATGAAGGCATACCATGCTATAACATATACCATACTCTTGACAGACGGTTCGAGTGTTTTATATAAAAACACATAAGTAAATATATATACAGATATATCCAAATATTTAGAACTATATCATTCAACGTACGACAGCCGTTTCGAACCAGGAGTTCTCGTCAGATACGCTTCCTTGAATAACAAGTTCTAAAGTGAAATACCTTGGATGCTATACACATCAATAAGACAACAACAGTCAGTGCATTGAACCTAATAGATGTCGGTGACATCTACCGTCTATTGAGTAATTTAAGTATATGAAGGCATACCATGCTATAACATATACCATACTCTTGACAGACGGTTCGAGTGTTTTATATAAAAACACATAAGTAAATATATATACAGATATATCCAAATATTTAGAACTATATCATTCAACGTACGACAGCCGTTTCGAACCAGGAGTTCTCGTCAGATACGCTTCCTTGAATAACAAGTTCTAAAGTGAAATACCTTGGATGCTATACACATCAATAAGACAACAACAGTCAGTGCATTGAACCTAATAGATGTCGGTGACATCTACCGTCTATTGAGGAATTTAAGTATATGAAGGCATAACATGCTATAACATATACCATACTCTTGACAGATGGTTCGAGTGTTTTAGACAAAAACACATAAGTAAATATATATACAGATATATATCCACATATTTAGAACTATATCATTCAATGTATGACAGCCGTTTCGAACCAGGAGTTCTCGTCAGATACGCTTCCTTGAATGACAAGTTCTAAAGTGAAATTCTTGGATGTTATACACATCAATAAGACAACAGTCAGTGTATTGAACCTAATAGAAGTCGGTGACATCTACCGTCTATTGAGTAATTTAGGTATATGAAGGCATACCATGCTATAACATATACCATACTCTTGACAGATGGTTCGAGTGTTTTATACAAAAACACATAAGTAAATATATATACAGATATATATCCACATATTTAGAACTATATCATTCAACGTATGACAGCCGTTTCGAACCAGGAGTTCTCGTCAGATAGGCTTTCTTGAATGACAAGTTCTAAAGTGAAATTCTTGGATGTTATACACATCAATAAGTCAGTGTATTGAACCTAATAGATGTCGGTGACATCTACCGTCTATTGAGTAATTTAAGTATATGAAGGCATACCATGCTATAACATATACCATACTCTTGACAGATGGTTCGAGTGTTTTATACAAAAACACATAAGTAAATATATATACAGATATATATCCACATATTTAGAACTATATCATTCAACGTATGACAGCCGTTTCGAACCAGGAGTTCTTGTCAGATACGCTTCCTTGAATAACAAGTTCTAAAGTGAAATTCTTGGATGTTATACACATCAATAAGACAACAGTCAGTGTATTGAACCTAATAGAGGTCGGTGACATCTACCGTCTATTGAGTAATTTTAGTATATGAAGTCATACTATGCTATAACATATATAGTAATATTTTTTAACAAATACAAAAAAAGGCTAATTCCGTAAACACCAAATAAAAAGAAAAAATGTCGAAAGCACCGCAGTTAAGAAAATCTTTCAAAATTTGGAATTATAAAAAATATCTGATACTGATTTAGAAATCAAAAAGAACAAAATACTTACTAATATTACTTCAAAAGTATTTTACAGATATGTCTTAGATTATAATCAATTTTGCCTCTCACAAATTTATTACTTTTATTTAAATATGAAAATACTCAAGTTACAATGTTACGCCTATGGAAATAATCGACCATCCACCTGCATTCTTATCCCAGAATTTGCAGACAGTTTTTATGGGTTTTTAATAGCTTTGAACTAAATAGTAAAAAGCGTGGGTGTATAGTAAATTTTTCTAGGGAAACAATTCATTAATAAATATGGAGAATTACATTGGCAGTTGGAAGAGTTGAAAACAAATTCAGTGACGTAAAAATATTAATTTGTAATAAATGTTTTATATTAAAATTTAAAATTTTGTAATTAATCATCATCGTTTAAGAATATTTGTGTTCAGAAGATATTTGAAAAGGGGAAAAGCTAAACGGCTGTGATAGCTTTCAGTGTATCAATACAGTGCTTTCCAAAAGTAAGGAATAAATCCTGTATTTTCGAAAGTGAGAGATTTCGAAAAAGTACTCTGACACTTCGATTTTTTCACATACAACCTTTATTTCTCCATTTTTTAAATGGCATCACCCAATTTCGACAAGCTAATATATCATTAAGACGAAAACAGATATATTTCTTAAAATTAATATTTTATAATATATTTAAAAAAATTACAAAAATTACCAAATCCCCCCTTTATTTCCCAAACTATAAGACCTAATTTTAATATTGGGGACCAAATTATATAATTAAACGGAAAATAAAAAAAAATATTTGTTTAACGCACCATGCAATACATCAACTGAAAGGGCTCATTATGAGGAATACAAATATATATTTTTCAGATTTTTAAAATTAATTGTTTACAAGATATTAACATAAAGATATAAAAAATTCTCATTTCTCGCTTTATTTCCGAAACCATACTACCTGAAATTTTGAAAAGAATCAGGAGTACTGGGGCTCACTTGAAAATTATAAGAAAAATTATTAGAAAACCTTCATAGTAATATTAGGAACAAATTATATAATTAAATGGAAAATGCAAATTTTCAAACGCATCATGTAATATTTCGGATAAAAGGCTCCTTATGTGAATTAAAAATATATCATATTTTTAAATCATTTGTTTAAAAGATATTAACAAAAATATTAAACATCGATTTAATTCCCAGTTTAGAAGTTTAGAAACTACACTATTTAAATTTTGAAAAACATATTTTATTTGTATTTTTAAATAATTTGAATAACAGATTTATAATTTAAAAATTGATCTATTTTGCCGTTTATCTTCCAATCTACAGAGCTTCAAAATTCAGACATTAGATTATAAAAGGCTTCTCTGAAAGTTTATTAGTAAAATAAAACTCTAATATTAATTTTTGGGGGCCAAATTAGAAAATTAAATACATATGTATTCTGATTCTCAAGCGAATCCTAAAGCAGATAAAATAAAAATTCTATGTGTATATTTTTTATAAATTTAAAACGCTTCCTTTAAAAGGTATTAGGGTAAATAAAAGAAAATGCCCTCATACCCTGCTTGTCTGAAACTGGAATATTAGAATCTTGAAGGTGGTACGGAACCCTAAGTATGCGAGTCCAACTCGCACTTGACAAAATTATTTTATTTTTCAAGCAAAAGTGTCTTAACGGAGGTTCATGACTATGGGAATGAAATGCATAACTTGAAATTGCATTTGTTTATTCACATTCCGAGCGACACAACACTACCTTGATCTTGAAATACCAGTACCACCTGTGTACTAAACAGTGGTCAGGTAATATATTAAAGTACTTTGTATTATACAAAATCAATAAAGTATAGAAAATATAATATATTATCCAATTAATATGCAATACCTGCACAAAATTTACTTCTGCTAATAAACATTTCAATGCACTCTTTATAATAAACTAAATGAGAGCCTTGCCATACTCTAGAAGTCAGAAAGAAAACAACAGAAAGGGCAACGTTACTTGCCATTAAATTTGTTTTTATGGAAATGCTGTGGAACATTTGGTGTGTCACAAATGAAAAAACACAGTTTTGCACCCTAACACCAAACCTTTATTTTAAACACTCAACGCCGTTTCAACAACTCTAAGGTGTCATCAGCAAGGAGTAAACCAAACTAAATCGAAATTACAATTACAAGTTTTTCTAATTATATAACTTATGTATTTAAAAATTTAAATTAACTTTACACATCATATGTTCCTTTGTGTGTATTCTCAATAAGATAAATAAATTAAAAAAAAAACAAAAACCGACTTTAAAATACAATTAACTAAAAAGCACAAAATAATTTATGCTACAACAATTAAATACTTTTTATGAAGTCGGTGCCGATCGAATTTGAAAATATTTTGCGAAGTACATCGATGAGTTGTACTTCCTCTTTATTTCAGCCACACTGAATATATGCAGCTACTTACGGACCCCCTAATATACCTTTTTTTTCACGATTTCTTAAATACATGTAATTCAACTACGTTCTAAGTTTTACCTATCCTATAAAGGGAACACCCTATAAAATTTCACTTAAAATATAAGTTGAATTTTTTTTAAGCAAAACATGTTACATTGGCATATTCCGAATTTTGAATGAAGCTAAGCTGATTCAAGTATCTAATATTTGGTGCACGCGGTACCGAAAATGGTAGTAGTTTTTCCCCTATATCTTCCGTTTCTGTCAATTTATGGAGATAAAATGTATGCCACATTTTATTTATAAGTCCAGCTATAAGCTTAGCAACAAAAAAAGATTATGAAGAATATTTTTTTCTGTAAATAATATTCTTAAGAACGTTTTCCGTTTGAGTTCAACTTATGAAGACACACTGTTATAGAAACCAAATGAGAATCTCCACCTTGAAGTTGATTAACTGACATTTATTGGGATTTATTTGCAATCAACTTTTAAATTACATCTTAACAGAACTGAAGATACTATAATTTGTAAACAAGTTAAAAACTTAACATGGAATGATTACTGTTTACGTTTTAGATCATTTAAATCTGTTTGTGAAGTAACATTTCTCTTAAAATTATTATTAATTATAAATGAAATCGTTTGATTTATGAATACACACTGTATATACATATTATCTGACATATATTCACAATTTACCGCAAGTTCCGAACAGTTAATACCAGCAACTGCATCAAGTTTGTAATACTGGCGAATCCACCAAAACATAGAGCATAAGTAAATAGGTAAAAAGTTTTTTCCCATTCTCTAAGAAACTAACAAGCTATGTTATTGGAAAAAATACCTGAACACTTGAGGATATCCCGGAACTAATCCAATTTATTTTTAATTTGTATCACGTTCCGAATAAAATTTTCCAAATTTTAATAATACGTGCGCCTCCACCAAGACATAGAGTATGAGAATAAGTAAAAATAGATTTTCCCAATTTTCTAAGAAACGGTACAAGCTATGTTAATGAAAAAAATATGGGACCACCTCAATATCTCCCTAAACAGGACTGAGTAAAACGGTCGAAATTCCTTGAGCCGTTTCCGAGTAATCGGTGAACAAACATTAAAAAATATAGATACAGACGAATTGAGAACCTTTTTCTTTTTGAAGTCGGGTAACAAAAATTACATAATACATAGGGATTAATCCTTACGTCGTAACAAAATAGTAACAATTATTTTAATTCTCCTGATATTTATTCCCATTACAAAACATAACCCAAAGAAGGAGAAACTGAACAGGGAGATAACTAGAGATGGGAAGTATATTTCTTAAGTTTCAAATGAGTGCCGCTTTTTTATATTTCAATTTTACACAGTCGGGTTTTTGACTTCTTAATTTTTTCCAATGCACATAAATAATACAGAACGTTCCAAAGATAAGCTTTGGTCCATTTTTTGTACTAGATGTTCTAGAATTTTTTCAGGTGATTGTAATTGTTTCATACAAGCTTAGCTTATGTACTTTTGCGCATTTTACCGAACTGAACAACCCTTTACACGAAATCAACCAGTCCAATTAGCAATAATTCATCTTGTACACGAGACACAAAACATGCTGCATCGAAACTTGGAATATTTCCCAAATGAGGATTATCCAATCCACTGTGTGATTCGCCGTACGCGAAACATTATGCCAAGCAGATTTGTCGGTGTCGAAGAAATTTGGCAACTTCCCGATTATTTCTCTCTATACGACGATATGAACTCGAATCGATTTTCGTCCGCCCGACCGGCCCGCAGTTCAAATACGGAATGGGGAACACAATGGACAACTGAACACTGTTCCGAGTCATCTAAGAGACACAATAGAGGCTTTATCTGTAATAACTGTTGAAAAATTAAAAGGCAAACATTGCTGCTTTTAAGCTGATACGTTTCTCGGCGGTTTTTCTCGTCAAGTTTTTTCCAAATGTAATGGTAGTGGAGTGTTATCTTCGAGTTTCTGCTCATTTTAGTTCGTGACTAAGGCGTCTTCGTGGACGGAAAATAAGAACAACAGAAGTATTATAAATAGAAAATTATTTGCAGGGGAACGGGAAAACTTTTGGTACATTAGTAATGCTTGTCAGTACGAGATGTACTCGGTTGTTATTGAAGATAGAGTCTTGCGGTTTTCACATACCTGTTCTACTTTTTTGTGAAACTCAGAATGGCCATATCAGATTTTGCATAAGTGTTTCCATTTATAAGATACAGGGCGATTTTGATAATTTATACCACCTGGACCCCTTCTATATCTACGAAGTTATTAGAAATACTCTTGCGCTAAGAACTACGTCTAATAGAAAATTTTGCATAGAATCCAGTGGAGTACTCAATTTTTTTTACGAGTATGGTTTTGAAGATACTACACAACATTATATATTTTTAAATGGAACACCCGGTATTTTATTATTTCATTGAATTCTTTATTTTTTTCCATTTAAAATAATGTATAATACAATGTTATTTTTCAAATAACCCCACAAAAAAATCCAATATAGATAAATCGGGTGATCTTGGAGGCCACCTATTTGGTCCATGTGTTCCTATCCAACATCCTTGAAAATTATTTTCTAAAAAGCGCCCAATTAATCTAGAATTGTGGGCAGGGGCGCCATCTTGTTGATAGTGTATAGAATTGCGAAAAGCGAGGGGAACATCTTCCAATATTTCGGGTAATAAGTCTTCTAGGATTGTCATGTACCTATTAGCGGTAAGGGTTCCTTCAAAAATGCCGTACTTTATTTTTGTCCCCAGTATGAAACAGGCTACATTAAAACCAAATCGACCCCGCTGTTGTCGCTCAAAAATTAAGTGCGGGTTCTCATCATACCAGTATCTTGTATTCTGCTTGTAAAATATACCGGCACTGCTTATATGAGATTCGTCTGACCAAATAACTTTCCTTACAAAATCATTGTCCCTTCGGGTTTGGTCTAAAAACCAATTGCAAAAATTTAACCATCTTGCTGCATCACCAGGATATAAGTGCTGGACAATATTGACTTTGTAAGGTTTAAATTTATATTTTTTTAAATTCTTTGGACTCGTGATTGAGAAACTCCAGTGTAATTTTCTAATTTCGCACAAGAAGTCTGGGGATAGGTATGAACACTAGCTAACACATTTATTTCATTCATTTCTCGATTTTCTTTGTTATACAACTTTGATCGAGGTTTAGAATATGCATCAAAACTTAGTAAATTATTCTTTAGTCTAAATATAGTTGCCCGACTAGGTTGATGCCTCTCTGGATATCTGAAAGTTTTAAAAACGCGATTTCATGAAATATCTTATGGTAAAATACTTGTACTTTATACCTGTGGAAATATAGTTCTAAAGCTTTTTCAACATTCTCATAACATTGATTTAAACATTGTATCATATCGTATTTTTCGTTATTTTGAAAAACGAATTCTCTTCCAGCCATTATCAATTATCAACCAGCAAATTCACGAATAATTAATTATATAATGATCTTGTAAACTCAAACACGATAAAACACAATAGTTACTAACAATGACAGCTCGATCAGATTTGCGTTTTTCTCTCCAGCGCTCACTAGATAAAATATTGTTCCGAAATGCAGAATTCCATAATAATTTTAAATAGATTCATGCGAGATGGAAAGGTTTGCCAATTATGTGTTAGGGAAAATGGACAACAATTTGAACAGTTAAATCAATAAGGTAATAAATAATGACCAAAATTAATTTTAAGATAGATATTTGATTTGTAATACTTGTTCTGTTTGTTATACATAATGAACGATGTTTAACTATTTATTAGTTGCTTTTAGGTACCTAAATTTCGTGTTTTATGTTATTGAATTATTGTTAACATTATTTTTCTTTGCTGATAAACTCCTATAAAAAATCTCAAATGGAATTATTTGTTTGATTCTCCTTTTAAATGGAAAATACATGGCCTACTAGCAAAAAACTCAGCTTTTTAGTGTTTTTTAGCATTTCTAATAATACCATGTGTATTGTATTATACATTATTTTAAAGGGAAAAAATGACAAATTCAATGAAATAATAAAATACAGGGTGTTCCATTTAAAAATATATAATGTTGTGTAGTATCTTCAAAAGCATACTCGGAAAAAAAATTGAGTACTCCACTGGATTCTATGCAAAATTTTCTATTAGACGTAGTTCTTAGCGCAAGAGTATTTCTAATAACTTCGTAGATATAGAAGGGGTTCAAAAAGTATAAATTATCAAAATCGCCCTGTATCTTATAAATGGAAACACTTATGCAAAATCTGATATGGCCATCCTGAGTTTCACAAAAAAGTAGAACAGGTATGTGAAAACCGCAAGACTCTATCTTCAATAACAACCGAGTAACCTGGCAATCTCAACCAAAATGGGATGCACTGTACAGGAGCTTTGTGTTGAATTATTTTAGGTTTTGTGATTAGTGACACCAGCTAGAATGAGAGCGAAAAAGGGGGAGCAAGAAGAGATATGACATAACAAAACTGTAGAACCTATCAATAGCAAGGAAGTTTGAGTAATAAGTTACAGGGAGTTTGAAATCAAACCTATAGAAATGAACTTACAGAGGAGGAATGAGAGCAGATCAACAAGGTTATGGAGGCAGCTGCTGATATAGTGAAGGAAACCCCACAATGAAGAAAAAAAAAGTATTATTGACAAGGAGTTCACAACAGTATGAGAATGAAAGAGCAAGGCACGTCTGAGATTTATACGCCCGCATGAAAAGGAAACCCAAGGCCTAGTGTAGGAAAATAAGAAATATAATTTTAATATAAACTAGTGATCTTCCAGTGGTCGAAGTGAAAAGTATATTCTTATAAGAAACTGAGTTGTGGAGAAATCGGAGAAGTAGATATAATGACCAAAATTGTTCACTCATATTGACAAATCTATGGAAATAAATAGAAAATAAAAATGTAATCAAATATCGGTATTCGAAATATTCTTGACAAATGAATGACCCCCCAAATTTTTGGCTGGAACCGCTCCTGGCAAAATATTCGATATAATAATTGGAAGATTGTTCTTTGCAACCTAAAAGTTTTCGTCATTTGCGGTTTCAATCAAGTTTAGGAATATTAAAGAAAAGAGAGGACCAACAACCTTAGAAGAACTTAAATATTTAATACATTCTCTATTTGAAGACGCGAGATGTAAGACCGATATCTAATCTGGAGCCGTTCCGTGTAATTGCTGTTCTAGCTTAACTCCTAAGACAGAATGTCACGATAAAAATTTTCAGGTTACTTCACCTGTGAGAGATATTGTATACTCTCTTCGAGGTGTCATTCCTTTGTACGCGTCTTCAAATCTGACAAAATGTTTCAAATACATATAGAAGTGTTCGATTGTGGGAAGCACAACTGATGAAGGTTCCCTGACCAGAAACAATGTATATTATATATGATATATAATGTATATTGCCTTGCGTACAAAGGAATGACACCTCGAAAAGAGTATTCAATATCTCTGACAAGTGAAGTAACCTGACAAATTTTATAGTGACATTCTGTCCTAGGAGTTAAGGGAGAACAGCAATTACACGGAACGTCTCCAGATTCGGAACCTCTGTGTGCTGATTCTCTCGAAAATCCTAGATGTCGGTCTTACATCTCGCGTCTTCAAATTTAAAGAAATATTTCAAATACATAAAGAAGTGTTCGAGAGGACATTCAATTGTGGGAAGCGCAACTGATGAAGGTTCCCGACCAGAAACAATATATATTATATTTATATATAATATATATTGTCTTGCGTACAAAGGAATGACACCTCGAAGAGAGTACACTATAAACTCTTATCACTTGCAGAGATTACAAAAAACGGAGATAACCGTTCACAAAGAGAAGTTCACATAACAGATTTTCTAGGTTATATTTACGAATAATTAAATCATTCTCACTTTTTCAGTTACTTCACTTATAAATGTATGATTTGTCCATTTCAATCCCTTGACAATTGCTAACTTCATAATATACCCTGTCGTCACACTTGCGCCATTCTTACCATTTCTTGAACTTCTTCGTTTTAAAGCGTCCGCTGGTCACATTTTTAGTTTTATTCCCATATGAGTTTGCCCTCCTTTGCTCTACACTCCATAGTTTTGAAGCTAGACGCCAGAATCAAATGTATATTGTCTTGCGTACAAAGGAATAACACCTCGAAGAGAACATTCTCTATTGTCCGCTGTCTGACAATTTTTTACACAACACCTTCGAGAAGGTTGTGATAATAATATATTAATCAAATAATTAAATTCGCATTAAAACCAGATTATTTAATATGAAAGTTACTGTAACGCGTCCAAAAAATCAATACTGATCTACTACATTGACCATTTTACCACTAAACAATAACAACGCTTGCATGCCACTTCCAGAAGTACATGCTCTAAGAATATATCTAACGATCGCTCCCTCCAAATATAGTTACTCAATGTTTTGAGTTTTGACCGTCTGGTGGCGGCGGCACTGTCAGTTGTCTGGCGTTGACATTATAGACGTAAATAATGAATTTTTATTATATTTTATTTAATGAATGAACCAATATTATAAATTAATATTGGCATTCTGCACTGAAGGTCGTCAGTAGCTACTAAACAAAACAAAAATCAAGAAAATCGGTTGGGAGACAGAGGAGAAAATGGTAACTAATCGTTTTGTCTTTGCCTATTTATATATAGATAATACATACATACATATACTAATAGGGTGAACCCATATATTAAAATACTGAAGAAGGACGACCACTTAAGTCTGACTGAAGATGAACATTGTTGGAGTTGACATGGTGAATAAATGAACCATTAAAAAGAGTAAGCGGTTTGTATTAAGCTTTGAGTGCAGATTTAGGAAATGAAAAAAATATTGTTAGATATTTCATGATTGACTGATATTAGTTTGTTAAAACATCAATAGTGCAATTTAAGGAACAAGACGAGTTTTATATTAGTATGGCCCTTTTTTTCCTCTAGTAATGTTAGTGTGAATGAGAACCTCGCATTTCGTAAGTTTATTCAAAAATTTTTTAACAATTCTTATTGTCATTTTATATGTAATTTTTAGTTGAACTGACGAAGGAATAAACATATTCTGAAAGCTTTTCAAAGTAGTAAAGAGTATTTCTTTTTAACACCCTAGTGAACTGGCTGCTTCCGAATTAATTGATTTTTTATATTAATTCAGCCGTTATCATCTATTTCTTATAGATATATATATATATATATATATATATATATATATATATATATATATATATATATACTTTTTAATTTTCAAATGGATTCTTTCATCAGTTCACAAATAGTTCGGCAATGGTTTCGGGAAAAAAGTAAAAAAGAGAAACGAGGATGAACTCGTAACATATTTGTTCACATAACTCCTTTTATGGGAAATATTTTCATGAAAACGTAGTCGATTGCTACCTGAAGTTTAATTTGCTTTATTGCCAATGATCAAAGTTCTATGCTGAAGGGGATAAAAAAATGTAGTAGTTTTTTTGTGAATGGAGAAACTTTTCAAAAAAAACATAAAAGCACATATCTACACATTTATAAGTGTAATAGCGCGAAATTAAGATTTTAGTCACAGTTAGTGACAGTTACTTGATAATATTATGACTAATCGTGGATTTGTCGTATCTAATTATATAATTAGACCAATCAATAGAGATTTTTTCGTGCAAAAAATACTCTCAGGATACTGCCTGTGCCATCACATTAAGAATGATTTGCAGTGATCTATTGCTACCTTTTCCACTCGCAACTATGGTTTTTTACTTTATTATAAACAATTGAAACAAGAAAATTTCGTTTTCTTTTCGTTGCATGTTTACAAAATGAAAAATAATAAACTAATCTCACTGGTGTCAACAAGTGAATTGTAAAGCATGGAAATACCAATGAAATGAGCCCAGGATCGATTCGATAAGATCTTTAGTAACAGAGAAAAACAAAAAATACTGTAAAATTTAGCGGTTTTCTTTATATTATTATAACTCCGTGACTATCGAAGTTGTAGAACTGGGCTTGTGGGAATTGATAGTAATTGATATCTACCTTATGTGTGACTAAACCAGGCGCTATCGGTTTATTCGTTTTTGAATAATTGCAATCTGAAATTTTTAGTCCACTATTCTTGCAGTGTGTCTCCATGCGACATGGATCATCAAATATCACTTCAGAATGGAGATGTTGAAAGTAGAGGTATCATTCTACAAGAATTTAATCGTTAATCTACACAGAGTGCTTTGTTCGATTTTATTATATCAAATGAGAACTGTTTGTTTATTAATATATTTATATGTAAATGATTTCTCGGAAACGTTTTTGCTTTAGTTTGTGGATTTTGGGTTTACGGAACATCGAAGGAGAACGGTCATTAAAAAATTCTTACTTGTAGGATTTTAAATATTAAAACGATCTATGTATGTGCCTCTACTATATATTACTATACGCTTCCCCTCAACAACCGTAGTTCCCCCACTCCTTGGACACATTCATACGCTCGCCCATTTTGTTGTCATGTTTGCTAACATTTTTCAAATATTTCACAGACATTTAGTGAAAAATGAGAATAGAGACTTTGTGGAATGACACCTCTAAATTAGTGATCAGAAAACTTTATATCACAATCGTTCAAAAACTAATAAACCGGTAGCGTCTGGTTTTGGCACACATATAATAGATGTAAGTTACTATCAGTTCCTACAAGCCCAGTTCTGCAGCTTCTAAAGTGACGAAGATAACGATTTTTAAAAAAAATCGTACATTTTTCAGTATTTTTTGTTTTTCCCTGTTATCATTAATAACAGGGAAAAACAAAAAATACTCCAATCGGATCGAGCCTGGGCTCATTTCATTGGTATTTTTATGCTTTACAATTGACCTGTTGACACCATTGAGATTAATTTATTATTTTTGATTTTATAAACATGCTTAGAAAAACGTAATTTTCTTGCTTGAGTTGTTTATAACAAAGTTAAAAAACAGTTGCGAGTGGAACACATAGCAAAATATCCCTAGAAATCTTTGTTAATATGATGGCACAGTCGGTATCCTGATAGTATTTTTTACACATTATCAGTTAATTTTTGCTCTATTGATTGGTCTAAATAACTTTTAATAATTTTGACGAAATTTAGACAGTTGTAGTTGCTGGAAACTAATAATGGGAGTTTCATCTTTGAGAAATATCTTATCACTGAGAAATTTAAGTATTAATAAATTCTGTCAGAATTTTTATAGCAAATGATGAATACTCTTTATCAACAAGTAATATAAGCTAGATGTTATTTATATATTTGACAAAAAATTACCAATAAACGTAACGAACATAAACTTGCTAGAATTAAAATTTTGTGTGAAATGAAAAGTTTTCATTTTCCTGAAAAAATATGAAACTATCAATAAATAAAAAATGCAAAAAGTGCTGTAATTGATCAGTCTGGGCAGTGCAAAATACTTCGATGGAATTGTCAAGTTAAATAAACAAAAAGTTTTTTACGTATGGTTTTATGTCATATTAGCCTTACCCACGGTTTTACCCGCGTATGGAATGTAGAATCCTTTGCAAAAAAAAATAGCTTATGAAACATATGGGCTATCCAATGTAACTATTTTTTCTAACTTTGTAGAACCACATAACATAACTATAAATCTACCAAACCCCAATACATTTCACCCAAACTGCAAGTAGTTATGGACCACATTTTTTGGAACCACATATATATATATATATATATATATATATATATATATATATATATATATATGTTTTAGGTGGTTTCCGGGAATTCATCCGCGTAGGTGATAACTGATCCCTGCCGGGATCGATGGTAAAATGACGACGTTTCGGCAGAGTCACATCGGCCCTCTTCAGGTCGGTTCGCATAATTCTCGTAGCCTTCTGCTTTCGCTTCTAGTTACTCGAATACTAGAAGCGCATTTGGCCCCCAAATAATAGAATTATGGATTTTTTTCATATTTTTCATATAAACAAAAAATTGAGGTCTTATAGTTTAGGGAATAACGGGGAGAATGGGTAATTTTTTTAAAATATTGTTATGAAATTTAACCAAAGCCGACCCTGTTTCATTTCAGTACGACAACAAACGCTTTGAGATAAAAAAAACGATTCTCGACAAGACTCGGGAGCGGAAGGAGTGATGATTGATTTTACGAGAATTTTCTATGCTGGCTTATAAAGGAAGCACCTACGATGGAGAGTTCAGTTATACCGCGACGACTAGTGTATAAGGGAATGTATTGTGATATTTGAATCAACTGTTTTAATGTAAATAAAGTTCTAGAAAAGTGAGAGTGAATATTAGTTTTATAATTTTAAATAGAACCCACGGACTATATTGCAATATTTTTTTAATATATTTTAAAATATTCATTAAAAAAATTAAAAAAATATATTTGTATTCGTCATAATGAGCCCTGTTATTTTATATATTACATGACCCGTTAGAAACAATTATATTTTTTTATTTGCCATTTAATTCTATAATTTGCCCCCCCCCCCAAAATGAATATTAAGGGTTTCTCCTTATTTTTCCAGTAAAGTTCAGGCGAGGGGCTATACCTCCGTTGTTTTTTCAAAATTTTCCAGCTTATGGTTTCGGAGATAGTGGGGGGATGGGTAATATATATATATATATATATATATATATATATATATATATATATATATATATTTGTTAATATCTTTTAATTAATTTATTTTAAAAATATAAATAAAATATATTTGTTTTCGTCATAATGAGCCCTTTCATTTGATATATAACATGATGGGTTAGAAACAATTTTAATTTTATATTTAATTTCTAATTTAATTCTATAATTTGCCAGCCAAAAAAATATTAGGGGTTTCTCCTTATTTTTCCAGTAAAGTTCAGGTGAGGAGCTATATCTGCATTTTTTTTCAAAATGTTCCAGCTTATGGTTTCGGAGATAAGGGGGGAGGGAATGGGTATTTTTTTTATATTTTTGTTAATGTCTTTTAATTAATTTATTTTAAAAATTTGAAAAAAATATATTTGTTTTCGTCGTATAGAGCCCTTTCATTTGATATATAACATTATGGGTTAGAAACAATTTTAATTTTATATTTTCCATTCAATTCTGTAATTTGCCCCCCAAAATTAAAAGTAGAGGTTTCTCCTTATTTTTCCAGTAAACTTCAGGTTAGAAGCTATAGCTCTATTTTTTTCATAACTTTATGTTTTATAGTTTCGGAGATAAGGGAGGGGGGAATGGGTAAATTTTGGTATATTTTATTTTCGTTAATATCTTTTTAAATATTTTTTTTAATATGCAAAAAAAAATATGTGTATTCCTCAGAATGAGACCTTGCATTTGATATATTACACGATGCCTTTGAATTTTTTTTTATATTTTTAAATTTTTATTTAATTCTATAATTTGCCCCCCAAAATTAATATTAATGGTTTCTCCTTATTTTTCCTGTAAAGTTCAGGCAACGTTCTATATTTCCTATTTTTTCAAAATTTTAGGCTCAGTAGTTTCGGAGATCAGGGGGGGGAACGGTTGATTTTTTTAGTTTTCCCCCCCAGAAGTACGGCCAAAATCAGAATTTCTTCATTTACGATATGTACTCCTGATCAGGTCACCAAACTATACATTGGTACCAAATTTCAACCTCTTCCGTCCAGTAGTTTAGGAGAAAATTGCTGTGATGTGACAGAGGAAGAAATCCTGAGTGATATTATAATATTTCGGAATTGCAAAAACCAAAATTCTCCAGGCAATTTGTCACATTTTTCCAACATACTGGAAACATTTTCTGGAGATTTAGTATCGTTCGTATATTCTCAAAAATACTCTTCGATCCAAAGACATGAATATTCTCGTCATTCTGCAGTACATACACACAGAGATTTATTGAATGAATTCCGGAAGCGATTGGAATTTAATAAGCTACGGAATGTTCGGTTATTGCAGCTATTTCACTGATATAAATAGTGTCCATTATGAAAGCACAGCGTTTCGGTTTTGTCCAGTTTAGTTTAAGAGGATGGCTCATGCAAATAATTTGTTCTATTTATTCGCAGGTTTTCTATGGAATAAAGTCCACTACTTCTCATTGAACTACACTATGCAACAACTGAAGTGGATGTTTTTAATTTTTCTACAATTTATATTGAACATTGTTCTTAACAGAATCGTAGTATACAGAGATGGGCAAATGTGTGGAACCAGGCAAATATCTCTGGAATTATTAGAGATATCAAAATGAAATTTGGAAGGTAGATACTTCAATACCTACCGAGATATTAATAGAAAAGTAATTAAGGAAAGGAAAAATCTAATAACCATTAAAGAAATACATATCATAATTATTAACTAGATCTAAGTGATTTTCAAAACATTGAAACTTAACTTAACTAAACTTAATATATTAGATGTTCAAACTGAGCACCGTTTACTTCTTGACAATAAGCAAGTCGGTTTTTAAATTCTTTAGTAACATAAGCTGTTACTTCTGGTGTAATTCTCTGGATGTCTTGAGTTATTCTTGCAACTAATTCTTGCAAATTATTTGGTCTATCAACATAAACCTTAGACTTTAAGTAACCCCACAGAAAATATTCTAGTGGATTAAGGTCGGGACTTCGTGCAGGCCCTTCTTCCAATCCATCTGTGATGAAATGTCCTATCTAAATGATCTCAACAAAGGAGCGTAATGTGGTGGTACTCCGTCCTACTGAAACCAGATATTATTTGGTAATTGTAATTTACCTCCAATGCCGGAATAACTTGTGTCTGCAAGAGCTGTAAATACCTATCTCCATTTAAAGTTTTTTGTAGGAAGAAGGGTCCTACGATTCTGTTGTCATAAATGGCGGCCCAAACGTTCAATTTTTGGGGATGTTGTGTAT
Source organism: Octodonta nipae (assembly GCA_034190945.1). NCBI lineage: Eukaryota > Metazoa > Arthropoda > Insecta > Coleoptera > Chrysomelidae > Octodonta > Octodonta nipae. Next base: position 81,591,003 of record CM067223.1, on the reverse strand, counting down.
GAGCCTCTTGTACCCAATTAGGATTACTTTACGACCAGTAGCGGCAGTTATGTCGATTAACCGTACCATTTAAACAAAATGTAGCCTCGTCTGAAAACACCACATTTCTTATAAAATTATTATCACGGTTACAAATATCCATCATCGTTTCACAAAATTGCAAAGGTCTGTCAAAATCGTCCTCGGAGAGTTCTTGAACGAGGCGAATTTTGTATGGATGATATTTTTCTCGCCTTAATCCTTCCTACTGAACGACGGCTAAATTCATGCATATTGGCGAGATCGGTAGTGAATAAGTGAGGATTTTCTTCCAAAGACATAGCAAAATTTTGAGTTACACCTTCATTACTTGCACTTTTTAACCGTCCACTTTTTGGTAAATTGCTAACTGTTCCACTTGTGTCGTACCTTCGCAAAGTTTTCGTCACTACTGAACAGGATATTTGGCGAAATAATACTGAGATTTGGCCACGACAGAGGAGCTGTCGAAGAGGATTTGGTGGCCCATTTCGTGATGATCTTTAACTACAGCAAAGACTGGTGTTTATGGGTCGACCTGTTTTACCGATGTATTACAAAAACGGAGACTTGTTGCTTTCACCTTAATAATAGAATGGCATCCAACAACTTAAATATCAATTTCAATGGTAGTATTTTACGCCATAACCAACATCCTAAGTATTACATTAGATCGCACCCTCTCTTTTAACAAACATTTAACAAATTTAGCAACGAAGCTAAGAACCCGAAACAATATTCTGCAGAAACTAGCAGGATCCACCAGGGGAGCTGGGGCTTCAACACTCCGCACGTGCGCACTCAGTTTGGTCTTTTCTACGGCGGAATATTGCGCGTCGGTCTGGCTAAACAGTCCTTACGTTAGCAAAGTGGATAGCGTTCTTAATGATACAATGCGAATCATTACAGGATGTATCAAATCACCTATCCAACAACAAATATTAGTCCGAGAGTATAAAAAGATCTCCAAAACCTCGATTTGTCGATGCCTCAAGACATAATAAGATTCAACCACCTGAAATCTAGGAATCCACCTGTCAAAACTGTCCAACAACTTATTACTGATGACTTTAACGGTCATACCGAATGGATATCAAACTGGCAGAACAAAGCTAGTCCAGCCTGGCACTCTCTCATAGATTCGAAAAATCCACTACAACGTTTCAACATGCCCCGTAAAACCTGGGTCCTATTAAACAGGATTCGCTCTGACCATGGTAGAAGTGGATCAGCCTTATACAAATGGGGGATGCGCTTAAGTCCAGAATGCGATTGCGGTGCCGCTTCTCAGACAATGCATCACATTACCTACGAATGTCCGAAAAGGGCTTTTTCGCGTTAACAATTAATTAATTAAATTAACAATTTCGTGCAAGCTACACGCCTGGCCCTCCAATGGCGTAATAAACTAAATATGGAGCTGTAATAATGCTTATAATATTTATAAATACTTCAATACTTTTATTTTAACACTGACTGTTTCTTCTTTTATTAATTTATTGTAGACAAACGGTGTTTGAAAATGGGCCTGCTATCAAACTCTGCTGTAGCTGAACATCTTAACGAAACCGGCCACCAAATCCTCTTCGACAGCTTCTGGGCCGTGGCCAAATGTCCGTATTATTTCACCAGAAAATTCCGTGAGGCCGTCCAAATCGCCAAAAATCTCAAGAATTTCAACAGAGACACAGGTTTTGAACTTTCGCCCCTGCATCCACATTTTAACGTAAATCGCATCAACAACATAAATCACTTACATTACCTGCTAATGAAAATTTATGCAATCTTTTCAAAAATACCATAAAACAATCCCTAATAATCCTATTAAGTGCCTACTATCTTTCTTTTACACCGAATTTCATGGGGCCAATTATTATTCCTTTGTTGGGTAGATCCAAAGTATGTTTGTGAGAAAAAGACAAAACGAATGGAGTCGCCGGAAGGTACGTAACATTTGTTTTGTTTTCCCATCCTTGAAAAAGCCCCTGTCTTATTACTGATTATATCTACAGAAATTCTTCCTCACAGATATTCTGATAGGTATATATCTCTCCAACAAGACCAACCAGGCATGTGTATCAGTATATTTTTGGATACTTATCTGTGTTTCGTAAATTTTCACTTTGAAACAATTATTCTTTGCTACAAAAATTTGACTGTTACAATTTAGCTGGTTAAATAAAATTCACACTGAAGATCGAAAATCTGACAGTTCAGTTATCCAGTGATACTTGGGAAGTAGGCAGACTGAGACCCAGATTTCAATCTAGACTCTAAAACTCTTTTAAATCAGTATTTCAGTGAAACTTGGCGAGTAGACAGACTGAGACCACAAGTTCGATCTAGAACCAGATTTTCTTTATGAGTTTCTTTCTCATTTGGTCTCTTGATAACGGCTCCAAAGCTAGGGTCGAAACGTCGAGTATTTCATTTCATTACACACAGACAATTTTTCTGTATTTACAAATTGCAAAATACTTATCGGTTACAGGAAGAAACTGAGGAGAATAAACCCTAAGGTAAAATAATCAAAGACCTCCTCAACAATCATTTCAAATTATTTATTTACGTTCAAATTTATATAGAACAATAATGAATAAAACAAATTTTCAGCAAGATCTCCTAATTTTAAAAACTGAAATGTAGAAAAAAGGATTCTAGAAATATATCATTCTAAACGCAACGCACTTAAATCAATAATGAGAAAGTGCCACATGTGGAAAACAAAAGAAAATTTACGGCTTAAAAACACTAAAGAAGGGTGTTGTTTGCTTTCTTTGTTCCTTTTACGACTGCCGGTTAAAAATATTGATATGTATGTAAGACTAAAAGTTTTAGGGAAGATATTATGCACCCTCCACATTTTAGATTAATAAGTAGGGATGAGAAAACAGCAGAAATTGTAGCAAACAACCACTCTACTTCCTGCCAAAAATTGGTCGAAGAAATCGCATATCATGATTGTGCAAAAAGGAGTCTTTTAAGGACCTTTCAAATTTATTCTTAACACCAAAGAATATATTAACTGTTAAAGGACAAGGTTGGGAAATTTCAAATTTTACGCGACAATAAACACATAATTTTTCAAAAAAAACTCACATATAGAAATCAATGAAATTAGTTTCCACCAATTTCCGAAAAGGATAAAGTCATCGATTGGACGACATGTTTTTATTTTTTATGTTTATTACCAAAATTCTGTGATCCGATAAATGAGTCCATCCTTCGGAGATGATCTAGTATAATATAAAACGTGGCCGAAAATTCAACGTTAAGTCAAAATTCAAGAGTGGATCAGTTTATGGCTACCCAATGAAAAAAAATCAGAATAATTTTTTGCCACCAGCATTAATGCAAGTACAACATTTTCTTAAAAACAACATTCTCTTCATGTATTTTGCATAACGTCGCGAACTCATGCTTTCTAACTATTGATATGAGTTTCGAATAACTCTTATCTTTCAGGTAACCCCAGTAAAAAAAGTACAATGGGTTTGAATCGGGAGAGTGCCGTGGCCATAAAATTGGACCAAGGCTCCCGATCCAACTGTCTGTGTAATCTTGGTTTAATTGTATATCTTCTAATAGATTTAACATATGGTTTAGTAGAAAATCTAGATAAATTTCACAACTTAACTTCCCAAGCAATTTAAAGGATCCAGTAATACGGCTAGGGAATTTGAATAGTTAAATTTATCTAACTTTCTACAAAATTATCTGCCAAACCTGCTAGAACATTTGGCGTTCAACGTGATACCAAAACGACGGTTGCCCCGCTCATTATGCCTCTCATGTGAGGAAATATCTGTACTGAGTATGCTAATCGTTGAATCGGGTGCATTGTTCCAATTATGTAGCCACTGCACTCGCCCGATTTAAAGCCATTAGACATTTTTTTACTAGGGATACCTGAAAGATAAGATTTACTCGAAATCAGTTCACGACAATATGAACAATTGGGGAAAAGGTAGTTTTTAATCTATTAGTGCTGGTGGCAAACAGTTTAAACATTTGCTTTAGTGTTAGTAATAAAGTTTTCATCACCATTTATTTCAACTTTTAGATCTGTTTTATTTCAAATCCCACGACAATTTTGTAATGATTTTAATAGATGATTCTTGCCCAGAAAAATACCTACATCAATTTTATTTCGGAATTCTAGAAGTATTACACCATTTTCTATACTTCATTAGTGGTGCCAACTTTTGCAATAATTTGCCATAGTAGTTTGGGTATATGTTTTTATACAATGAGATGTCAAACTTATCTGAAAAAAAAAACTCCAAATTTCTGTTAATAAACCGAATAAAAAGACAAAAAAACACGTTAATTAATTTATTTTTATTTTTTAAAGAAATTGATGTATATTCTAAACATTTCGGGGTCTAGGTGAGACCCCGTTGTCAATGGTTAAGAAACTATGGATAAAAAAGGCACAATTCTAAGATGTAAATTAAAATATTTGACAACGTGTATTACTTGATTTCTGACGTAACTAAGAGAATTTTATTTATTTTATACAAGGTAGCACAGAAACTTCTAAAGATCATATAATAATAAAGTTCCTTTCAAATTGGAAGAATTTGAAAGGGAGATCTTCAGAAATTTATGTGGCGCTCCTAGGTGCTACTTTGTTATAAGATAGTGCATTCGCAAAAAATGCGAAAAAGAAGAAGAAGAAGAACTTTGTTGATTCAGTGATCACATTAAAATCATAAAGGAAAACCTAGGAAAAACCTTATGAACTATCCCGGTATTGGGTTGTTCACAAGGACATGACCATTAGCAATTTCTTCCTTAATCATCGGCAACCAGGAACAACTGAATTCTACGGAGGTAGTAGCGATACAATCGTCTCCACTTAACAAAATTAAAGCAGACTCTTTTAGTTTTCTTTTGGTGTTGTGTTCTTGTTTGTGTAATATAATTTTGAAACTCTATTTTATAACCAAGGTCCAAGCATGTTCACAAATTTTGGATTTTTCAAATTGTCATTTTTCTATGTAATTTTTGTGTTCGTTTATTCGAACATTCAAAGGTCTAGAGGTTTCTGCAATATAGAATTTATTACATTCACAAGGAATTTTATAAATGCAACTTTTTGTATTTTGAGTTGTGTTATTTGGTTTGGTTTTTGATATAATTGATTTTAGTGTATTTCTTGTTTTAAATGATGTTTTGATATTATATCTGTTTCCCACCCTTTTTAGTTAATTTATATTTACGGGAGGACACATTTTAAACTAATCGGTCACCTGCAGTTTCAACCCCTAAGCAGGGATGAATATCACTTCTAAAAGTTTAAATACAATGGGGTATCATGTCATTCCTCTTTTTAGTTTTTGCCAATATTATGACATATTATTTTTTTAAACAGATTTCTAAAGAGTAATGACTTAGAAACCAAGAAAATTAAATAGCTGAATTGTAATTAAAAAAAGCGAAGAGTTTTTACGAAAGATATTTGTGACTGTAAATTTAACAATTTGTTTTTATTAGTTGTTTCTTTCTATATTGACCATCAAGTTTCGAGTTTCGATTATTCTTTGCAAGAAAGAATTGAAATAATATTTATTTATGGGGAACAACAACGCTGTGCACGCAGAACTGCTCATGTTTTTAATCAGAGACATCCTGATAAAAACATTAGGCATCAGTACGCGTTGGAGTTAGTACATAAATTTCAAGAAACTGGAATTGTATTCAATAAAATTGTCAAGAATTGTAGAGTTTTAACTGAAACTGCACAGGTTGAGATTTTAGGCCAGGAATCCATGGATCCTCTCATATCAATACCAAAAGTCTTCAGGTTAACAAATATTTCCGTCGGTACTATGCATAAAACTTTACGCCTAAATAAAGTTCTTTCCCTACAGAATACAGCTTGCTGTAGATGATTATGACGGAAGGTTAGTGTTCAAATGCTGACCCTAATTTTATTAAAAAATATTAGTTTTTCTGACGAAGCAGTTTTTTTTAAGTTGATTTATCAACATGATTAACATAATTTAGATACTGAGATAATCCCACTCCACAAGTTTTCGGGGAGAGCACAACCAACATCTTCAGAAAATCCACGTATAGGCCGGAATTCTTGGAAATAAATTATTGATCCTTTATTCGTAGAAGAAAACTTAACTGGGAATTCTTTAGAAAACAAAATAGATCAAGATAGACGAAGAAAACCTCCACATTATGCCTTACCTGTACGAAATTGGCTTAATGAGACATTGCTAGATAAATCGATTGAAAGTAGGGGCGCTATAGAATGGCCAGCAAGATCACCCGACCTAACGCCTCTTGACTTTTTTTGGGGACATCTAAAACCTGTGTAGTAGAATACTGGAGGAGTGTGAGTGGATTACATCAGAGATGCCTCAAAAAGTGGTGGGGAATTCTAGGTGCGACTTTATCATTGTCTTACCAAAAATGGCAGACATTTTCAGCATTCTAACGCTAACGCAATATTAATAATGTAAATACAACAACTTAAATAATACTTATTTTAATTTGAAAGTTTGAAATATCATTACTGTGTAATTGGCAAAAAAGAGACCTTTAAACTGCAGAGTGATATGTGTAAAATGTACCCCCCACCACAAATATAAATGAACGTGTTTTTTTGCTTGTTCTTTTAAAGATATTTTAAAAGTCATTTTGGGTGGCTAGTTTTTAATGCATTGAGTGATTTTTGCACCGTAGATACCAAATTTAGAGAAGAAAATACATTTTAAAATGGAACATGATAAATGATTCCAAAAAAATTCACCCCCAAATGTACTTAATGTCTCGTCCAACCCCCTAATAACAATCTTTTCTGCAGTAATATCTGTGTCGTTACCAGATACAAAAGAATCGGAAACATCCCCGAGTTTATTCGACCAAGACGGATGGATACATCGGATCCACTTCAACGACAATGCACTCTATACAATGCAGACTTCTCCAGAAACAACTTCCTAAATTAATGCTGTCGAATTGAGTTATTAATCATTTCGCGATTTGGATTATCCTCCTTTTCGTTCGGAATCGGCCGTTAAAATTCCGAACGCATCGCCCGAGAAGCATGATTCAGTGGAGAAGTTCCCGCTTGATTGCAGTTTTATATTGTTTGCAAGAAAAAGAACTGCTTGTATTATTTACAGCTTATTGCGACTTAAATTTGTCGCGAGATCAGTTCTGGAATACAAATTGTGAATTTGGAAATGTTTCTTGGCTCATACGAATGAAGATGGTCATCATATAAGTCATGAAAAATAGTACTTAGTATTGCTGTCGACGGTTAATGGCAAAACTCCGGCAAAAGTTGGGATCTTGTGATATTAAGAGATGTTGCGTGCAGTTTCCAAAATCTGCAGGCTCTAGTTAGTCGCTCCATTATTACTGTTAACAAATTTTGGCGACAAAGAATAAAGTACAAGTTATATTGTGTTAGCACATGCCATTTAGAATGTCAATGATAAGATGAAAGATAGAACCGAAAGGTCATAACAAGTTGGATCTAACCTAAGTTGGATCCTTCATATGAACTGGTAGAGAGCGTCCAGAAATTCGATGATTTATATGTCTCTTGATTCGACCGATGTATCGTTGTGAACAATCGCGACATGGTATATCTCAATCTTCTCAATCCTTGCCCTTTGGGGTCCTTTTAATCCGGCTATGGTTTGGAGGCTGTTGACATGTTATCATTAGTTTTCGGCTATGCGTCCCGGACTCCTCGAATGCCTGGCAAATATGCTTAATGATGTTCGTCAGTTTCGTAACCATATGTTTAATAATTTCTTGAAGATAATTTAGTTAGTCTTGTCTATAATCAATACTTGTTAGTAGAATAGATGTAAAAATTATAGTTTTCAATTAAACAGGATGATGATGTGATAGGACATTAAGGTTTCCTGTAGACGATATGTGAAAATCTACCATTATTAGTTTTATTATTATATGATTGAGATGTTGCAGAGAAGGATCTAGTAAATTTCTGTCATTAACGTTTATAAGTCAACGAGAAGGCGTTAAGTTGGACAAATTTGAGGATTGGATTTTGATTTGTCCCCTGAAAATGTTAACAAGTACTGGAGAAGGGTGTGAGCTCATTGGGGCTCTACCAATTTATTTGTATAAGGTATTGTGCAATGGGAAATAGGTATTCAGAATGCTACATGAAATATTGATCGAAACTAATCAGAATATAATTTTCTGAAATTCTATAAGAGTCTCATGTAAATAAGAAAAAACAAGGAGTCTTAATGTATCAAGATGATTGATCGATGATGGGTTGTATAGTTTTGACCAGATACATGGCCAATTCTTGAGTATGATATTGTACTGAACTAAAAATGTGCCTAAGAAAATTGTACAGATTTTGAATTTTGGACAGTTCATAGTTTTTGGGAATTTTAGAAGATTTACATTGTTGGGTCATGAAACTTCGGGCTTCAGTCTCTAGATGGGATTTTGTCATAGATTTCTTTAGTCTTTTTCTCCAAGTTTGTGGTCGGACTTTTGTTAATAGTTTCTTAATCTATAGTTTGCATTAAACTATTAATTGTGTGTACATAATACTTAGATTTAGAGTCACGGTCGCGTTACCTTTATCAGCAAAATCAATGAGTATGTTCTTTTTATCACGAGGTTGCTTCAGTTTGGACCTTTCGCTGAATGTAAAACTGGATTTAGGAAAGCTGCTGTAAGGAGCATTCTTGCAAGATCCTGACGAGTAGCCTCAATCCCAGACTGACCAGCTATAGTTAACTCAACTTGAAAAATGACTTTCTATTGGGATAGTTTTTGGCGTTACTGTGCAATTAAAGCATCTGGGTAGGGCTAGACAAGTTGTGTATAGTTGCCTAAAAAGCAGAAGTGATGTTTGGTTTTTGTTTTGTAATGAGTTGTGTCAGTTTGAGTTTTTAAATGACTGTTTCTTCATGTATATTCAGTTTTCCTTACCTCTAGGGCTCGCCAGAGGCCATCCGCATATTACTGGCCAACAACACTAGGTACACTATATAATCAATTCTTGTAACTTGGGGCAGCGATAAAAGATTTTGTATGACTAAAAACAGATGTTACTTGTTTCATAAGTCGTTTTCTTGTAGTATTACGCTCACAATTTTGTATGGTGCTTGTGTTTAGTTGGTACAATGTGTTTGGTATTTGTGTTTAATTGCATTGACCACCGATCCTGACAAAATAGGTTTTTTAAAAATTGTTTCGGTTTTGCTCAAATATGGAGCTGGCAAACATGCGTCGAATTTTTGAATTGATGTTGTTTGAGTTGAGATGTAATGACAAGTTTTTGCAAACGGTTGTATTTAGAAAGTATGGCAAAACTGTTGGTCCAAACTAGAGCTGCTCCAATAGAATAGGTTTGCAAAGTTAGTACAGGTTTTAAAATGGGTATTGAAGATGAATACTCTCGACTAATATATAATATTCTCAACCATAACAGATTCTAAATAAAAGTACACTAGGTTGAGAACGGAGGTTTTCACGGCCAGAGTCATAGCTGATTCTTCTTTATCCGGATATGGACAGCGTCATTTTTTCGAATTAGTTTATTTATATACCTAAACCGGGATATAAACAAACTTTTCCGACGTTTTGCCCACACTTATAAGGGGCTTTTCAAGGATGAGATAAAAAACAAAACAAATGTTACTTACTTTGCGGCAACTCCATTCATTACACACTTCAAAACTTCACTTTTTATTCAACTTGTCACAATGATGCACAAATTCTAAATGAGTAATAGGTAGAAGAAAAAAAAATGACCCCCCGAAATTTTCAGGTACAAGAAGGATTATTTTATGATTGAGATGAAATTTCCTATACATTCCTGCAATTTTATTAGTGGATAATGTGATTTATTTTGTGGAAATGTTGATGCAAGATTGCCAGATGGACGAAAGCTCAAAACCTTTGTCTCGGTTGAAATTCTTGGGTTTTTTGGCGATTTCAACGGCCTCAATGAATTTTCTGGTGAAATAATACGGAGATTTGGCCACGACAGAGGAGCTGTTGAAGAGGATTTGGTGGCCCGTTTCGTGATGATGTTCAGCTACAGCAGAGCTTGAAAGCAGGCCCGTTTTCAAACAACGTTTGTGCTCACCCAGACGAGTGTTTATAGATCGACCTGTTTCACCGATGTATACTGCCCCACACGAGCATGGAATGGAATAAACACCATTAGATGAAAAAGGATTTTGTTTATCCTTTGGAGAGGGTAATCCTATCTGTGACCTTGCTGATATATGGCAAATATGCTACTGATTTATTAGATGACAATACCTATTACTCATTTAGTATTTGTACATCATTCTAGGTTAGTATGCAGTGGAAGCATTTAGACCTAATTTAGTAGATTCCTGTGTTTGGGTTCCATGAAACATTTTTTAAACTCATTTTAAACTGTTGGGCAGATTTTGATGAAAGTTTTTGTGTCATCTAGTGGGTTCCTGGATGGGCTAGATTAACAACTTTACCCAGTAGGTGGTCTTGTAATGGATTTGTAGAATTTTTTTTTTAATTTCTCCTAAACGGCTAGATTGATCTTTATCACTTTTTTGTGGTGTTCGTGAGTGTCCCTGGATGATATAGATTCACAATGAGCCCGCTAGGTGTCACTGCGATGGTGCTAGAAATTTTAAAGAAAGTAGTCGACATACTGATTCCATTCTATAAAAAGAAACAGAGTCGAGACTCATGATATTGTAAAAGATTTTTTTTTTGATGGGAGACAATAAAGTCTAAAATTCTATATTTCTTCGCCTAATGAATAAAAACAAGTTTAATTAAATTACTGAAATTCAATTATTGTATGAAAGGGAGGTGTGGAAGTGTTTTAACATATTTACCTTTTTTGTAATATGGGAATGGGAATTGATATATGATCAGTCTGAGACTGAAGGTGTAAATCATTACATCATGAAAGCTTGGTTATTATCTAATAGTACGACAATAACTTACAAATTATTTTCATTGATGTCAAACAGCTTTCAGCACCTACACATAATTCCATATAATTTAGTACTTGCAAATACTTTGCAATAATAACTGTTCAGTATAGCAACCAACTAACGTCATTACAACTGCAAGAAATCCCACGAAAAGAAAAACAGCTAAAATTCTTTTCTCAAAGACGTAAAACGTTTCTGCGAAAATGTATGCCACCACGTCACGAATTGGTTTTATTGCATTCGAAACCTTTCTCGACATGATTTCAACTAAACTTAGATATCAACCGTTTTAATTAATGCTAAACATACCGAATTCACGAAATGTCTCCGGCTATATGTGGTTCTTTCATTTTTAAATATGAAAATAATATGTAGGTCGTTTCGCCACAAGAAAATTGTGAGAGTCACGCGACGAGCTTTAAGGTTTTTGTATTCTCTAAGGGTCTGGAAATAACATTCTGCTACACCTACGTGAATTGCTGAACGCGAAATCATTAACAGACTTGATGTGCTTTAAGGAAAGTTTTTTTCCGGACTGCTAAATCGCGGCAATTTTTATAAAGATTTCGTTTGAATATGAATTTGCGCCTTGAGATTTCGTGCAATTTATGAAATACTGGGTTAAGTTTAAAAAATGGTTGTTTATAAATATTTTCTTGACGCTTTTTGAGGTAGTAAGTGACGGGAATTTGGTCAACGGGACCAGCAATAGCCTTGCTCGATGGATGTAAATTTTTCCGAAAGCAGGTGTCACAAAGTGGCTCTGCTAATATTTGCCCCGTAAGTAACTAAAAAAGCTAGAGATTTGAAACTTACGGTGTCGTAGTTTTCAAGTGGATTGTTTTAACTATACACTAATGGAATTTATGGTGAATTTTAAAAGTTTTTTAAATTTCACTTTTTTTAGTTAACCTGAAAATTTTGCTCAAGACGACAAAAAAAGAGTTCTCTGAAAGTCGGACCTCTTAATATTAATATTAAAAGCTGTCTCTTTATGATTTACCATTTCCTTAAAAATAAAACAGAAAAACAAACTTAGGAATTCTGTAAATAGAAAGATATCAACCATTGAAAAAAGTAATACATGTTCTTAAAGTACAGGAAACGATTTACAAAAAGGTTATGATTTTTTCCTAAATAGTTTAAAATTTATTTGAGATGATAGTTTCTTTTTATGTAATCGTCCATCCAACTCATATAGTGGATTTTACAAAATATTCCTTGAATTTTTCATATACAGGGTTTTTTCACGAGATAATACGTAAGCCGTATAATGGAAACTAAAACAGCTGGAGATTTGAAAGTTAGGGTGTAGTAGTTTTCAAGTGGACTGTTTTAACTATAATAATTTCATCTGTTACATCGACAGTTGGCTATAATCCTCTGAGAAGAATTGAATGTGTCTCTCTATGCCAAAGTTTATTGAGAACGCATCTCTATGTGAGTTGCAATACTCGTTGTTATATTAGTGGCCATTAATATTTGCAAAGGGTAAAGTGCCAAACGGATTTCATTGAATTCAAAACAGAATTCATTAGGTGACTTATATAACTCATAACTCAGTTCAGACGTCAGTAAATATATTTTCCCACTCAATTCTAGTTCACTTTTACCCTGGGTAATTTATAATTTGAATTATTGACTGACTAACGTAATGGCTTTCTGGATCAAGTGATTATTAACTGTACTATTGAAATCGTTAATTGGGAATTAATTTGTCACAATTAACACAAAATTAAATAGTATTTACTGTAGCTTCTTTATTTTTCTTCGCGAGATTTTTGAAAATTTTTCCGTTTACCATTTATATAAAGAATTTCGGAAAAATAAGAGCACCCAATAACAGCTGATTAATTTTAATAAGATTTTAAATTATTTTGTTAAACAATCTTTAAAAAAGATTATATTACATTACTTCGCGGTCTTTTATGAATTTGAGGCATGCATTTTTCCCTTTTTTTGTGGGAATGACAGCAAAAATTTCATGAAAGTCTGTATATTTCTAATAGTCGAAACAATTCAATGGGAATAAATTTATTTACACTGAAAATGTTTACGCGCTTTTTGAAAAGTAACAGCAAGTCAGGAAATTACTGTATATTACCAAACATTTCAGAGTCTAGGTTAGACCCTGTTGATAGTGGCAAAGAAACTATGAAACAAAGCACAATTCTAAAAATTTAAAATTAAAATGTTTGACAATGAAGTAACTAAGAGAATTTAATTTAATAATATTCAGGGTAGCACAGAAACTTCTAAAGATAATATAATAATGAACTTAAATTCAAACTGGAAGAATTTGAAAGGGGTGATCTTAAAAAATTTATGTGGCGCTCCTAGGTGCGACTTTGTAATATAGTGCATTCGCCAAAAATGCGATTAAAAATATTGTTGATTCAGTGATCCCATTAAAATCATAAGGGAAAACTTTATGAACTGGCCCGATACTGGGTTGTTCACAAGGACATGACCATTAGCAATTAGTAGGGGAGACCGAGGGCATTTGAAACAAAGGTGATTTGAAACAGTACAGATTTCTTGGAACTCAAAACCGTTGGCGAGCTGGCAACATCGCTTTACACCAACTTTCCTCCTCCCGCGGACATGTCAGTTCGTGTCCGTCGCGTAAGTCGCGCGGTTGTGGAGTTTTATGGGTTATGTGACAAAAATCGTGAAAAGTAAGTTTTTAACGTATTTTTACGATGCCTATATTTTGTTAAAGATTTTGTATTTTGGTATAAGTTATATATGTTTCGAAAGCTCATTAACTAATGATTTGTTATATATATTTTGTACAATTGATTTCTGTGTATTTTCTTCTTGATCATAGATTTAATAAAACTTGGGATGTTTTTTCTTACTGAGGAGATTTGAAACAGGCTGTTTCAACTCTCCTCGTTTTCAATTTTATATAACAAATTTATTTTTGTTGTTTTAATTACGTTATTTTGTTTCAGCATGCCTACTGATTATAAACGAAAGACTGATAGAGGTATGGCAAGTCGCGAAATATATGATCTTGCAGCAGAAGAAGTAACCTTGCGACAGAAAAGTCTCCGTGACGCGGCTTCGAGTTACAATCTGAACCATACCTCCCTCTACAAATATATTTAGAAAAAAACTGCTTATGAAGCTAACGAAACGGCTAATGCTCCAACAGTTGGATACCGAGAAAAGACTGTTTTTACAGCTTCAGAAGAAAAAGTACTCTGTGACTATCTTTTACACAAAGTAACCATCAATCTTTTCTTTACCGGCTACTGCCCCTTTATTGACCCTCGTAAGAATTCACCTGATCTGGCGATATCTGAACCCGTTGTTCCCTCCACAGCCTTTACACCTGATGTAATACCTGTAGCATCAACATCACGAGATACTTCAGTTACTATGACAGCAATTCCATTCTCACCTGACACTCTTCGACCCTTGCCAAAAGTTCCACCCAGGAAAGGAAATCAAACAAATTGACGCAAAGTGAAATCCGCTATCTTAACCGACACTCCCGTAAAGGATGAACTAGCTGCAATCGAAGCAGTTAGAATGGCTAAGAAAAAAGTGAAAAAACCTAACTTTGAAGAAACCAAAAAAAATAAGATCAAAACCAAATACTAAAACTAAGAAGACCAAGGTTGGCAAGAAACAAAGGAGAAATGAGGACATTGAAGAAGAAGAGGAATCTTTTTGTCTTTTTTGTCTTGAGCCATATTCTAATAGCAGAGCCAAAGAAAAATGGGTGCAATGTCTGGAGTGCAAAAACTGGGCTCATGAAGCTTGCACTAGTGGGGAACTTTCTTATGTTTGCCACAACTGCTTGTGGGATTGATATTTTTTATTTCTATAATATTTTTATTTTTCTCATTTGTGAGATGGTTGTATTGTTACTTAAATATTCGAAGAAATACTGATTATTCAAGACTGATTGTAAGAGTTAAAATAAATAACTTTACCTATATTATATCTTCAGTTTTACTATAATATCCCTCAACACTAGGTACTTCAAAATATATGTTTCAACTCTCCTCGACCCCTGTTTCGTCTTACCTCGGTATGAGGGGAGTTCAAACAAATTGATTTGTTACGGTTAAGTCGATTTTTCGTCACTATATTTATCGCTTAAAATTTCTTTATGCTAATCATTCGCAAGGGTATAGAATGACCTATCGTTGGGAATAATATCATATAATTTCTGTCTACAACTTTTGGTGTATGAAACAAAATGTCAAAATTGTTTCAAATGCCCTCGGTCTCCCCTAAGTTACCAATATTACAATAAATAGATGAAAGAACAAATAATCAAATATTTTTTGCAAAACTACTTTTCAAGAAATTTCCTAATCTGGGAGATCCCATAATGGTCCCATATTTTTTAAAAGACATAGCTTCTACCGTTTTTAACCGATTTCCAAAAAGTAGGAGGTGATAAATTCGTGGGCAACTTTTTTTTATGCATAACAAGCGATTATTCAAAAACGGCTTGGCCAAATTTGATGATTTAAATTGCACCATACTAAGGAACATTACAGAAAAGTTCCATACCGGTGCTTTTTTTATGATCAGTATAGGGATCTCGGAAACTAGCGGAGATAGAGCAATGGTTAAATTGGGAAATTGGAGATTTGCAGTTTTACTGGCCAAATTTAATGATACCTTCGGATTTTTGTAATAAGTCATGGCTTACTAGATATTTTGAAAGAACGAAATTCTGTCGATTTAGTCAAATCCCTCTAGCTCCTTTGTTTTTAATTTTATGAAAAAAGTGTAAATATCAAAACTGAAGGGAATTGTATCCCGAATAATATTGTTTTCACTTTGACGTTTCCTCATTTGAGAGTAATTCCATTAGTAGTGCTGAACTAACAGCCGATATTGACATGTTTTTGTGATAAAATGGAATATTCTAACGAAGAAAAACTGAATATGGTGGAATTTTATATTATATGCCATAAAAATTCAGTTCGAGCAGCTGAGGAATACTTTCATAGATATTTTAATCATCATCAACCTGCTCTATGTACATTTAAGAGGCTTTACGATAGTTTACGCAGATATGGATCTTTTACTAAACCACCAAAGGAACGTAATCAAATTAACGAAGCAGCACAAATAAATGTTTTAGCCATAGTAAATCAAAATCCATCTACATCAACTCGTGAGATTGCGGCAGAAGCTGTTACATCTCAGCGAACTGTAGTTAAGGTACTGAAAGCTCACAAGTTCCACCCGTACAAATTTTCAGTTTCTCAAACTTTGCATGCTGGTGACGAACATTGACGTATTGTGTTTTGTACATGGTTTAGAGACATGTGCATTGACAAACCACAGATTCCGTTAAAGGTGTTATGGTAAGATAAAACTAGATTTACTAATTGCGGTATGTTCAATAGACACAATGAGCATATCTCGGCTTAAGAATGTTTGATGTGGTATCATAGGGTCTATTATTCTGGGGCCTTTTATCTATGACGAATCAGTTACTGGGGAACGCTACTTGCATTTCTTGCAATACACTTTTCAATACATGTTGCATAATTTGAAATTGAGTGGTTCCAACATGTTGGAGCACCTGCTCATCACTCGTTATTAGTAAGACAACACTTAGATGATATCTATCCAAATTGGATAGGAAGAAATGGCCCAGGCGAATGGCCACCGCGGTCTAACGATTTGGCAGTTATAGACTTCTATTTATGGGGTGCGCTAAAAACGAAGTATACAAAAGATAGTATGAGACAGTTGGTGACCTAAGGAAGGCGGTATTATTACAAGCAATTGAAGAAATTGATAGGCGGTCTGTGAGGAAAGCGGTAATGTCAATCTTAAAAAGAAGCAATTTTTGTCTAAATAACAATGGTGGACTTTTCGAACATAAATTGTAACTATTATTATGTACTTTACTTTCTTAAGTTTTTAGTAAGTACCTACTTATTTAGTTTTTTCGTTATATCTGATATACCTAATAAAAAAATCGTTCGTTTTTTGGAATTGTTATTATTAAATCAATCTATTTCATGGCTAACTACGTTAAAAGTGAAAATAGGAGAGGAAAGCATCCATAACCTCGTTATTTTTATGAATAACTATATCGAGTATTATATCGTTGAAAAGCTCTAAAAATGTCCGATTTTTTGAGGTCAAAGCCAACTATGGTTTCCATGCAATAAAAGATAAGTTTGTGTCATAGCTAAAAAACGAAAGCTGTCACGCAAACGAAGACATGACAATCACATTCGGGATACAATTCTCTTCAATTTTGAAATTTACACTTTTTTATCAAATAAATAATATAATTATAGATAGGTTCAAAACCATTTAGGAACAATTGCATATACCGAGTGGATGAAATAAATGATAGAGTAAAGTTATAGTCATAAAATGGGTTTCAAAAAGGTGAAATTTGTGATATAGGGTAGAGCATGAGCAGTTGCATAAATGGAATACTAGACATATGGGGCGAAGTAAAATCATTGGTATACAGGAATAATTTAAACAATAGAAAAATAGAAAGAGTCAATAGTGTGAAGAAGATTTATACTTATACAGGGTGGTGCAGAAAATGAAGAAGAATGTCTGAAAATAAAAATTGATTGCACACGATTTTAAAACGGTTTTTATTTTCAGTCATCTGAATGCAGTTCTTTTTTAAATTTATATATATATATATATATATATATATATATATATATATATATGAACTAAGCTAGGTTCCGGGTGAGAACCGCGTCTGAATTTATTGAATACTCGACGTTTCGACTCCTGCTTCGGAGCCATTATCAAGAGACAAAAGTGAAAAAGAGTTTCAGAGTCTAGATCGAACTCGGGGCCTCAATCTGCCTACTCCCCAAGAGTCACTAGGTAACTGAACTGAATTTGAGTCTGCTCTGCTTTTTTTATTTATAGGTAGCGCTGGGTTAGAAGAAGATGTCACGTGATGAGGCTGTGTTGTGATTGGTTGGGTATTGGTGGGCGTGTCTGCTTTGTTTAATCTGGCAATTACGGAGGTCCAAGCTGTGGGAAGGCGAGTACTGTCATCGCGTCTATTTAGACAGAGAGGTCTTTTTTCTATTTCGATAGCTTCGCGAATAGTGGATGCCCTAAGAGAATTGAGAGATATGATAGTCCTACTGTCCTCGAAGTTGATAGAGTGCCCTGTTTGGATATGGTGATGCGCGAGAGCTGAAGTCGGATCTTTTTTACGAACTGACAGAGAGTGTTCATATACTCGATGGTTAACGCGCCTGTTGGTACGACCGATGTAGCTTTGTGGGCAATCGCGACATGAGATTTCGTAAACTCCTCGATCCTCGTTAGGTACTTTGTCTTTGGGGTTACCGGTTAAGTTGCCTATAGTTTGAGTGGTGTTGAAGATAGTCTTTATTTGATGTCTTTGTAAAATCCGTGCAATTTTGTCAGTGACTCCTCGAATGTATGGAAGTACGGCTTTTTGATGTTGTTGTTCTGTTTCTGACGGGGTTGGTGTGATTGGGGGTTGTTGAGATTGATGAATTATACGCGCAATGTGGTCCGGATGATAACCGTTTTGTCGAAGGATTTGTTGAAGATTATTAAGTTCGCATTTAAGTATCGATACTTAAATGCCCAATCACACCACCACCCTGTCCAATTGAGTTCTGTAATGAAATCTTTGACTCTCAGATCTATTCGTTTAACAGATATTGACAATAGACAAAACGAACTTAATAATCTTCAACAAATCCTTCGACAAAACGGTTATCATCCGGACCACATTGCGCGTATAATTCATCAATCTCAACAACCCCCAATCACACCAACCCCGTCAGAAACAGAACAACAACATCAAAAAGCCGTACTTCCATACATTCGAGGAGTCACTGACAAAATTGCACGGATTTTACAAAGACATCAAATAAAGACTATCTTCAACACCACTCAAACTATAGGCAACTTAACCGGTAACCCCAAAGACAAAGTACCTAACGAGGATCGAGGAGTTTACGAAATCTCATGTCGCGATTGCCCACAAAGCTACATCGGTCGTATCAACAGCCGCGTTAACCATCGAGTATATGAACACTCTCTGTCAGTTCGTAAAAAAGATCCGACTTCAGCTCTCGGGCATCACCATATCCAAACAGGGCACTCTATCAACTTCGAGGACAGTTGGACTATCATATCTCTCAATTCTCTTAGGGCATCCACTATTCGCGAAGCTATCGAAATAGAAAAAAGACCTCTCTGTCTAAATAGACGCGATGACAGTACTCGCCTTCCCACAGCTTGGACCTCCGTAATTGCCAGATTAAACAAAGCAGACACGCCCACCAATACCCAACCAATCACAACACAGCCTCATCACGTGACATCTTCTTCTAACCCAGCGCTACCTATAAATAAAAGAAGCAGAGCAGACTCAAATTCAGTTCAGTTACCTAGTGACTCTTGGGGAGTAGGCAGATTGAGGCCCCGAGTTCGATCTAGACTCTGAAACTCTTTTTCACTTTTGTCTCTTGATAATGGCTCCGAAGCAGGAGTCGAAACGTCGAGTATTCAATAAATTCAGACGCGGTTCTCACCCGGAACCTAGCTTAGTTCATATATATATATATATATATATATATATATATATATATATATATATATATATATATATATATATATTATATTATTTAGAAAATCGGCAAAACCTTTATAGCCGAATTTCTTATATAGGAAGTTTTGTTGTAATAAATTTAAAGTAGATAGATAGAATGTCAGTTAATTCAATTTAAAATTGAGGTTCTCAATGTACAGTATGACCCATAATTAAATGGAAAACTATATTATGAATAATATTTAGAGAAAAATATATTCTATATATTATTTAATATTATATCCCAAATTGTTATGAAACAAAGTTCATTAGAATTAAAAATGACATCCAAGTATAGCATATCACTAAAAATTGTATACTGAATAATATTTATTTTAAAATGAAAAAACCTTTTAACTATAAAATTTACATGAGAATAGATTATCAAATTAATGTAAATGACATAAAATCAAAATGTCTGATAAATAATAGACGTAAGAAAGTTGAAAATTCTATTATCGACTACAATACTGTGAGTTCAACTATGTTGGAATCATAGGCAATACTTTCTTAACATGTGTAAATATTTAGAAAACGAGTTATTCTATTCAACGTAAATGATGGGTGATCGTGAAGTAGCTTAGTTTTGACATATCAAAAAAATTCATTAAATTCAAAATTGCATCTAATTAAGCCAGTACAGCACCCAAAAATACAAAATAAATACACTAAAAAATATAAAAACCTACTTTAGAAAAGTAAATGAGCTAACAAACAACAATTTTTATTTTTCTTGCAACAATTAAATATTTTTTCGGTACCAAGATAGAGTATAAATTATTTACAGAAAAAAATTTACTTTCCTGAAATCTAATTAAGCCAGTACACCACTAAAAAATGCAAAATAAATACATTAAAAAATACAAAAATCGACTTTAGAATAATAACTGTAAACAAGGTAAAAAACTCAATTGTTACTGATTTTGAGGGGTTTTTTGTTCAAACAAAATCACATTGATAAAAATTGTAGAATTTTATGTCAATTAGTCATCATTTACGTATATTGATTGTGCTCTACTATTAATTTTGACACATATTTCGGTAAATGACCTGAGCTCTAAATTCTTTTAAATTCCCAAACAAATTGAAAAGAATTCAAAATGAACGCCCACTAATATCAAAGTTACCAGAATTAGTTTCTTTTTTATCTTGTTTGTTTTAACTGGTGAAGTAAGAAGAACTGCTAAAAATGGACCTGAAAAGAAACAGTTTACATTTACTTACATTTTAGTACATAAGCTATTATTTTAGTTAGAATTTACCTTCACATTAGCATAATATATGTACTTGCATTCCTTTAAAATAAAACTGCGAAAGCTACTGCCAGTTTGAGATAAATTCCCGATGGTTTAGCTAATGACGGGTGTCGCCGTATAGGAAAAAGCCTTTATTTCGAACCCGATCTGAAAACTCTTATCTCGAACCGCTTCCGATGGTAAAACAAAAATGACAACAAATAGCAATCAATCAATCACTTTCGTCCTGCAGCCACTGAAAATATAAACGTTTGAAATTGTTATTTGGAAGAATGGCATAACACTGTGTCTAATTGCATTATTCTAGTTGCACGCTTCAGTTGAACGAACACACTTGTTCGAATTAATATTCAAATTTCGGAACACGTTCGTTGGCGAACTCGTTTTATGAAATTCCGACATACAATGCAACCAAAAACTTAACGTGGAATTTCATAAATGTTTTGATGAGCTTTATGTGATGTGCTTTGGTTGAATTTTAATTTTTCTCATACGTTCAACAGAAAAATGTCGGTTTTAATAAATAATTGGGAGTGCTTCGTTATTCGGTGAACACAATACGAATTTTGTGCAGTCTTTCTTTCCTAAGCAGTGGAATGGTTTCGACTTGTTAGTGGACTCTATCGTTGATACATGTGGACTAGATAAGAAGCAACCAGCTTAAGAAAAAAGTGGAAACCCAAAAATCGTATATTATAACTACATAAGTGAAAGACTAGAAATTACAAGACTAAACGTAGAAGAATAACTATCATAGCAGTTTACGGCCCCGAAGAAGGGAAGAAAGAAGAAACACAATATTTTTACAATAAAAGTGATTTCACTATCATAAGTAGCAACCTAAATGTGAGAGTAGCTAATACAACTATAGGATATCGCAGGAATTTTCCGTGAGTCAAATACCAAATGGGCGCCATGTTCTGACCTACAATAGGCTGAAGATTACAAACTCATTACTCACATAAAAAAGATTCATAAATGCACTTGGAGTTTAAGGGGCTTTAGATCTCTAATTGATTATACTGTAGTCAACTAACAACTAGTTTAGGACACCAGAGTATACAGAGGAAGCGACACCCACTCAGATTACTACTTGGTTTTATCCAATATCAGACTACTATAGTCCAGTCACTAACCGGTTTTGGGTAGCAATTCTTTCGGACAACATGGATTTACCTGAAATTTGGCATGGAGGAAGCAAATATCTCAAGGTTTTAAAGTTATATTGTGCCGAGGTGTGCTTTTTACCAGGGGGTTAATGCCACCCCGTCTAGGGGGTGGAAATTAAAAAATAAAATCTAACCTCATAAATGAATAAGTGAGTCAATTTTAAACAAAAAATATTCTATGCATATTTTTTGTAAAGTCAATAGTTTTTTAGTTATTTACGGTTAAAGTTGCTGAGATTTGGACCAAAAAAATGCATGTCTATTCAATAGATCTGTTCCACTATACTCTATAAGAGCTCGTTCCATTTCTGCTTGGATTTTCTCAAGCAGGTCATCGTGGGCTGGCTGTTCTTGTTGAAGTTCTTGAGTCTCGTCCGCTCTTTGCGCCAAAGGGTTTTCAGGCTCTGGATCTATTGTATTTCAATTAATAATTCACGCTCAACTTCGCTCTTCATAGTGTCCTGTTGATCAGGCGAAATAAGGTTATTTCTCAAGATGACACGATATTGATCTGTGTCTCTGTTCGGTAACTTGAAGCTCTGAGTACTCATGACAGAATTCTTAATGGAGTATTTGGCGATATCCATTCTTATCCTGGCCAAGGTTCGTAATTATGTAAAACGTGCGCATTATAAATTCATTCATGGGGCTAGTACATTTCATGCGCTGCCTTTGCAGTCCGGCTTGAGTGAGCGCTGGCTGTTGATCCTGCGCAACACTTTCTGCAAGTGGAGTTGTCGTTCTCGTTTGACCCCGTTGGTGATGGTCACGCTGATTCTGTGACCGTATTGATGAGTGTTGTTGTGGTTCTTGGGGTTCTTGGGCTGTAGCTCTTTGGATGACAGGGACCCGCCTTCTCAGCACCCTGTCCCGCATGCTGTCATGTCCAGCGCCGGCTCCAGACATGCCATGGCGATCCCCAGGCAGCGGATCTTTTCCGAGGCATCTACTCCGTAGCTCCATTTTCATGGGTGGTGTCACCAATTGACCCTGGTGACTCTGGTAACTCGGAACCGTGGGGTTGTCACTTCCCAGATGAAATGATTTAAAGCAGATCATCTCGTGCGGGTTTGGGGAAGCGAGGAAGACTAGGTCGTAGGTCAGCGGACAGCCGCCCCTTTAGTCGCGTCTTACAGACAGTAGATACATGATGCTATTCTAATCCGGACACCACACGGGTAAAAAAAAGGTTACATTATTATTATTATTAAACAATGCATTTTACGTAACATGTATGATAAAAAAAGTCTTAGTAAAATTTCCAGAAACATTCAAATATGTATAATATACAGGGTGCTCCATTTAAAAAATTGTCACTGTCATATGAATCCAGTGAAACTATTTTTAGTTTGTATCTCTCACTACTCCTCGCCCACTCCTGACAACTGGTTTTTAAAGTACATGTCAGTATAGCAACAATCTTTCGTGCATGCACTATTGTCTACCCTATATAGATAATACGCTAGTGCTCAAAAACTCTAAATTTTATTTTAATATTGCTTTCCATTCGTTTAATTTAAATATCCTTAAATTCATATGGCACCACAATGAGTCTGTCACTTTTTTCAATAAACTATAAAAAAACACATTTTTCTATTTCAACGTCCCTTTTCAAACAATATTTTATCCACAAAATCAATAAAGAATTCCAAGTCACGCCAATGATGACAACCTTGCCACCACATTTTGTATTTACTAGATATAAATTCCCAGAATTTATATGGGTCAAAACTTCATCTAGACGACACCTGACTGGAGCAAATTAGTTAATTCATAAATTTTTAGGAAAATAATTTTTTAAAGAGGGACAGAACATCGATATCGACAGTGACGTGCGGTTAACAAATAATCAAATAACTCAATACGTGATATTGATATTATACAATACTATTATTTTTAACCAACTACGGTCAAAAGTAATTGAAGAGTAATGATTTTACGTTTAAAAATTACAGGTTAATATGTCAGTATGTCATAAGTAAAATTAATACAAACTAAGAGTAATTATTCAGGGAATATTCCTTAGAAGAAAGGATAGCGTGCTTAGTTAAAAAATGTGCTTAAATAAACAAATATAGAGACAAATCCCAAAAATATCGCATTTTGTTAAATTTTTAAACATTTCTATTCACTAGAATTACAAAAATACAAATTAAATTACAAACATTTTGAGTAAAAATAATAATTAGTATTATTACCATAGATTATTTAAAAATACATCATGGCCGTAGCCAGAAATTTTTTTCGGGGTGGGTTAGACAATATTTTCCGGGGGGGGGGGGGATGAATACTTTTTTTGATTGGTACTGCAAAATCTCTATTTGTATTCATATATATCCAGGATATATAAAAATGTATAAATATAAAATTTATTCTCATGAAAAAGATGATTATTTGGTTAAAATTGAATCTTGACAAAAAAAGCACAAAATAAACGATGGAAAATAATTTGGAGCGAATAATTTCAAAAATTCATAAACAATAAACAGAAAACTATCTGAAGTATGTACAGAACGGAAAACATGAAGACGGGACCATTACAAGGTAGCATGAAATCAAGCATTTTGGAACACTTTTATCAGCAGACATTAATGTTATTCAAGAAAATCAATTGACGCAAGTTGTAAAAATCCATAAACAAACAATGGCGAACTCTACGATAAATTAGTAAACGTAAAAGAAAATCAGAAAGG
Organism: Octodonta nipae; assembly: GCA_034190945.1. NCBI lineage: Eukaryota > Metazoa > Arthropoda > Insecta > Coleoptera > Chrysomelidae > Octodonta > Octodonta nipae. The sequence continues at coordinate 81,566,301 of CM067223.1, read as the reverse complement.
AAACTTACTAATATTAGAAGAATCACTGGAAGTAAATAGAAGGGCTAGGACAAGAAAAGGATATCTTTTCAGATTAACTGAATCAATTTAACAAATCCCGGGTAGTGATGAAACAACAAACAGTATCAGAACTATTCCAACTAAACCAGGGTCTCAAGCATATTTATTGGCAAAATACATACAGGGCATGCAAGTTTAATAAAAATCTATTTATTTATAATATGTAACAAAAGAAAAATGCACAGTATCCATATTTTAGTTTATTGATATAAATTTCGTGGGTTCAATTAAAATTTAAAAAACTATTTTTCACTCCCACTTTCTAGAACTCTTATTTACATCGAAAATATACAACAGCTGACTCGAATATCACAATAAAAATTCTACATAAGCTCTTCGCGGCACTAACTAACTGCGGCGATTATGGGCGCTCCTTTTAAAACCGACATCGAACACTCTCGTACAATCCGTTTTCAGTTCTACAGCTGCCGAGCCATTTCCAGATCAATTTTTTGTCCTAAAAGCGATCGATGTCGTACTGGATTGAAACCAGGGCCGGCTTAGGGAAATTTCGTAGAAAAATGGAGAAAAACTTTATCTCATAACTTACAAAAAATGAATTAGAATAGAAGTCCTACTAGGGCTTCACACGAGACGAGAGTTGGTAAAAATATCAAAAATCTCGTCTCGGTTTCACCAATTTATAAAAATATTTTGGGAAAGATTCACTTCTCAGAAAAGAAAATTCCAACACTTGTCTCAGGGTACTTTCCCTGACTGAAGATGACAAACTGAAGTCGAAACAATCCAATCCGAAAACGAACTTGACTGGTTTTCTAGTCATGAACACGTTTTGTGCGTTTTGATCTCTTGTCTGTTGCTTTTCCATAAAGGATCGGTTACCACTATCGAATTTGATGTTTGTGGATCCGTTACCCATGGTTCTGCTTTTGACTTTTGATATAGGCGTCACGAAAATGTGTCCAATCCTAAGGTTTCACCATAACCTTGCGTTGTGTTGTTACCCAATACGTTACGGCCAGCTTTCGACCTTTCAGGGTCTCATCAGTTTGGCGAAGTAGCCAAAGAGCTAATTTGATATTAATTTCTAAAAACTAAAGTCTCATACAGATCTGGTTTTGTGACGTTACCAGTTATCTATCTCGTCTCGCTTAGTTTTATATAATGATAATAATTTATTACGTTATTATACAAAAATATTTTAACAACTATATAAATGTTTTTATTTTACAAACTCTTAATTTTATCTTTTAAATTACTCGATAACCAAGAACTTAAACCTTGCATCACATCATCAGTCACCCAGTTTAACATAACTTTTATCTTGAACATTTGAAGAGTATTTGGAACAGTTTTTTGCATCTAAGTTTGTTACCAAATAATTTAGCTTTTGACAAGTTCTATTATATATACCTCCACAGATCTATACCAGAAATACAAGAGAAAACAAAAATTTTTCCCTGATGTACAAATAGACACAGAATTTTCAAAATATTTGTATTTAGAGGCAAGAAAAGTTGTCCATTAAGTATTGAATTTATAATGGATCAGTCGTAAATAGGAAAAGTTTACTGTATGTCTGCTGTAAATAAGAGGACCTTCCAGGTAGAAAATTTCCAGCCAAAGAAAACCCTTTTTAATAGTATATACGTTTATAATTCTCTAGTCTAATAGAGACACATATGCTCATCCATCAGTAAAAAAAATCATTCAAACTCAAAATATGAAAATCTGGGAGGATAAATATTTATAATAAAAGATACGTTATTATAAGAAGCGTTAACAAGTTAAAGTAAAAATGTGAAAAATTATACTTGGATAATGAGTTTTTTTTTTAATTTACAATAAAATATAAAAGAGATGATCACCAGATATAGGTTTCTATGTAGACCTTTTCTAATTTTACGTATAAAAGGTTTATAAAAAATTGAACGGGTTGTCCTGTATGTGGTCTCGATATTGCCCATAATATTTTCCAAAACTTACTCTCCTGTGAAGCCCTAAGTCCTACTTTGCTTAGAAATTCATAACCAATGATTAAAAGTTTAAAGAAAAACCGAACATGTTAAACGAATTTTAAATTCAGCGGAGTCCACTATCTGCCTAAAAAACTATTCTGACAGGGTCTAGCTGAAAAAATATGCTTCCATATATTTTCTACGATTTAATGGTATCGTATGTAAAAATTTGGAGAGGGAGCTGGTAATTAATGTTATTTGAACGCTACAATGAAACTAATTGATATAAAGATCAAAGTAAACGACAATAAATTTTAATTAAGACTCCTTAAAAAAGTTTGAGGTTCTCAAGTCATCTATATCTATACAGGGTATCTACGTAAATCAGAAGTATAGGGAACATTTTTTTACTAGGAATAGTAAAAAGGTGGATCCTAAAATGAAATTACCATACATCCCTTTTTCAACTGTATACGATGTTTGTCAAAAATAAGAATTTTGCTTCCAGTAAAATACCATTTTGCAGTGAAATTTACGGTGCAGAAAATATAATTATTGTTATTCGAATTCTAAAATTAAACTAGTTAAAAATATATTGGTATTATGTCAAAGAAATTGCTAATTTACTCCAAAATATATTAAGGTTGTCAACTCGTCTATATATACAGAGTGTCCACTAATGTTGGAATAATATGAAAAAAAAAATTTAATTACAATATTAGGAAAAAAAGTTATTTTTATAAAAGGTCTACATAATCTAAACTCTATAATAAAATCATCATATGTCACTTTTATCGCCATACAATTTGGTCTGTTATAAAATCAACCTTTCGTACTGTTAAAGGTTCGTATCTTAGCTATTGCGTCGTATCGAATAATTTCAAGAATTAATGCCGTCGAAACGTCGAATGAAAACGAACTTTTTTATTTTTATAATTAGATTAGACGAATCTTCAATGTTGTTTTCGTATTGACACGATAATGTTTATTTTTCAAGAGTAATTTTGGAGAATAATTAAATAAACTAAAAGTAAATGAATAAATTTGTTTTCTTGAACCCAAGTTCATATAATGTTCCAATTTGAGGTTAGCTTTTGAATTTTTAATAAAACATACAAATTATTTGAGAATTATCAAGTCTTTTATTTCAAATGATAGTACTATTGTATCGGTTTAGTAACCGAAAACAATATCTTGTAAGTGACCATCTGCTGCTGTACGACAATCTTCTAATCTTTTGCCAAAATTTTCGATCACTTTCTGGCATAACTGCGGTTCAATTATTTAAAAATAGTTAATAATGTCCTTTAGGTCATCAATTGTTTGTGGATCGTTAGCATATTCCGTTTCTTTCAAACAACTCCATAAAAACAAATCTAGAGGTGTTATATCGCAAGATCTAGGGGGCCAATTAATGTTTCCTCTTCGAGCAATTATTCGATTACCAAATCTCTGTTTCAAAAGATTGATTGTTTTTGCTGCTGAATGACATATTGCACCATCCCGTTGAAACCACATATTCTGCACGTCAATATGCTCCAATTCATTCCACAAAAAGTTAGTAATCACTGTTTGATATCGATCACCATTTACAGTAACAGCGTTTCCATTGTCATCTTCAAAAAAGTATGGACCAATCACTACACCAACCCAAAAACCACACCAAACAGTTACTTTTTGTGGACACATAGGTCTTTCCATTATTTCTCTTGGATTTGCTTCACCCGAGATTAGACCATTTTACTTATAAACAAATCCACCCAATTCAAAATGGGCTTCATCGCTGAAGAAGATTTTGTTGATAAAAATCATATTTTCAAGTTTCTGTTGTATGGCCCAATTAACGAATTGACGACGTAAACCAAAGTCTGTTGGCTTTATTTCTTACGTGATCTGAATCTTGTAAGCCTTTAAATGAAGATCTTTGTGCGACATTCTGAGTAAAGTGGTTTTTGGAATGTTCAATTGCTGTGCACCATAAAGAATTGATGTTTTTGGTTGTTCATCAACACTGGCACTAGCAACTGCAATATTTGCTTCTGAACTTCCACTACGATGATATGTTTTGCTTTTTTCATCTTTTCCTGAACCAGTTTCCATAAAGTTTTGAACAATTTTTCCAATTGTAACGTTTGACAGACAACTTCTGCACAACTTTACCAAATCTAAAATATTTTTTATTAATAAACACGCGTTGTTCAATCGTATATCTCTCCATTTTTAATAACCTGAATATTCCTACTTGTCATCTGTCAAATAACGTATGACATTCTGGTACAAAAAATATAAAATGCGGTTTTTTAGATAAAAAACAAATAATTCGTTGTCATTGTATATTAGGTTACTTTTATATTTATTTATTTGCTCAAATTTGTGGAAATTTAGTAATCACCATAAGTGTCAAACGTCAGCAAATGAAATGCTCTAAAACTAGACGCAACCAAATTATATTGTTGAATTTTGAGTCACTAGATGGCAACACCAGAGCAAAAAAACTTTTTATCAAAACCAAGTTTAAAAACTCGATGATCTGTTACATTTTATTTGAAATATCACAATTTAATCACAATTTTCATGACGTATATAATTTAACTCTTCTTTCTGTCTCGTGTACGGGTGTAATCACCTTCTCTAGACGTGTTTGTCTTTCAAAATATCTCAGGAATTAAACCGTTTAGTGTTTTCTCATTCGAAAGCAAATTGGAATGCCTAACGCCGTAATATATTAATCTAAAAATAGTGCGGGGTTCGAAAGTATTAACGCCGACAAAACACAAACAGCACAATAACTCGAAACTGGAGCTAAATTAGCGTAACACAACAAATCTTCTCGGTGACCATAGCGCGACGTCGAAGGTTAACAGTTCCTTAAATACACGGATAATGAAAGGGAATATTTTCGGCATACCTCGAACCACCGTCGCGTCTCGGATAGCCTGCTAGTAGAATTGGAAAAAAACCGGTTCATTTAAAAATACGTTTACACGTGTGTACAACTACGATATTTCGAATAGTAATGTCTAAGACACGGGTTTTTTCGATAAGAGATTCAAACTTCAGATTTATAACAGAGGTATATAAATCTGGTCCACTTCTAATGATCGGGATCATCAAGTTCTTCAATTTACAAAACCATATCCATGGCAATTAGATTAGCTGGACAATATAAGAGGTATTTGCATGTAGATCTCAAGATCTGATGACAACATCTATGACAAAATAATGAAACTCTTCAGGTCTATGTAACTCGATGTAAGTTGATGATGTTGGCCACAATGTAGGGGAAGCGAGCCATGAGTCAGAGACAAAGGTGTGTCAATAGGAAGACAAATAAACGTATTATTGCTATTATATGGTAAATTTGTGCTACTGTGATAGTAGTAAATCTGGTGACTGGCCACCGTGGTTGCCTCCTGATTATGTATACCATAGGCTTCAGGTCATTTACTTAAGTAAACTGCAAATGTACAACAATAATTAAAACCTTATCAATAAAATATTTCGGAGTTTTCATCGATCAACATCTAAAATGGACAGAACATATAACTCTCATATCAACAAGAATAAGGACGTTAATTCACAGATTCTGTAATCTCAGAGATACCATAATAACGACCTGGGGAGGAGCCTACAATACAAAAATTAACAAATTACAAACTGTTGAAAATTTACTTGTGTAAATAATTTTTAATATTTAAACCATCCAAAATACTTATGCAAACTAATGTCTACTCCGAATTTGCAATAATCAAGACAAAACACAAATGACAGATAATGGAACAAGATCAACTACACATTTAAACATAAAAACCCAGGTAATAAAAAAAATTAACAAAAAATTCCTACTTCTTTTATGCCCCAGGTATTTACAACATGCTACCAGCAAATATAAAAGCTATTAAATCTCATAAGCAATACAAAAAAGTAAAAAAATACCTAATTACTCATCAACAAATTATTAGCATACTTACTTGAGCAGCCATATAAAATATTCCCAAATAAAAGTAACCCGCTGTCATCGCCTCCATAGAAAATTTATTTTTTTACTAGTAGTGTAAACAAAGTCTTAACTATTAATACATACAAAACCACAACTTTAGATAATCCACCGTTTGGCTTGATACCACGACACAAGTATTAAGATACTTAGGATGTTTTCTGAATGATACTTGTGGCATATTTTTCAATGTCTAAATACTTCTTGGGAAATAACACCACAGTTTAAAGAAAATTGCTGTATATTACAAACATTTCGGGGTCTAGATCAGACCCCGTTGTCAATGGTTAAGAAACTACGGATAAAAAAGGCACAATTCTAAGATGTAAATTAAAATATTTGACAATGTGTATTATTTGATTTCTGACGTAACTTAAGTAAGAGAATTTATTTGTAATATACAGGGTAGCACAGAAATTAGTAAATATCATATAATCATAAAGTTCCTTTCAAATTCTTCCAATTTCCATTTCCATTTTCCATTTATTGGGTATTCCCAAGTTTGAAACTTTCATTTCTTTCTAAATATGGTTTGTCAACTAAAATTTGAATTGTGTATTGTGTGGCAAATAATCAATGTTTTTAGGATAATATTTTTTTATTTTAACATTATACTTTCAATCTTAAAGGCTAATAGTTTCATACAATTTTGAAAGCCCATGAAATGAATACAAATAGTGAGATTTAGGATAAATAGTTAGATCCGACATCAAGGCAATAATTGTTATGTTCACGGCCATCCTCGTTGTAGCGAATTTATAAATTCAATTTGACATTTGATAGCATTGTTAGCTATTAGGTTAAGGTACTTTTTTAATTGAATGTGAAAAGATCAATGCATTATTTTGAAATTTTCAATTTCCATACACTTGCAAAAACTGTCAACAAATAAAGACATTATTTAACATTAATTAACAGCCGGTGCATTTAATTTCTCTATATTTTTGATGTAATGCAGCAATAATTATCGCTAAGTATCTATGTTTAATTTATTGTAATGAATTTTTAGTGAATCTTAACTTATATTACAGTTTAAGGTGTAATAATATGCAAGTTCTTATATATTTGTAATTATTTAGTACTGGAACTTCATAGTTACTTATGAGTTAGTCCCTTGCATTTTATTCTTAGAAATTGAAATCGTAATTGTGAAATATCTGAATAAAGGCAAAGCATTTTGGAAAAACTAAAGTTTGAACCAAACTATATTTAATATTAATTTAATATTTGATATATTGTTAACATTTTTAAATGTATTTTTCATACTGATAATTATTAATACATATTTAAATAAATATATGTAAAAGCGGAAAATGTATTTCAATTACTTTAGGTAATCTCGAAAAGATTGTTGAAGAGGTCTTGAATTATTTTGCTTGTTTATTGGGGTTTTCTCTCCTCAAATTTTTTCCTCCAACAGATTAGTATTTGAAATCGGTTTTGGAGGACAAAGTGTAGTAACAACCAGTATTCCTGTATATAAATAGTATATTGTATATTGTGTTATACTTATCTGTTTGGAGACGTTTCAACTCCGACTCTAGAGTCGTTGTCAATCGTTTTGTTGAGTATTTCGAGGTTTTTTCAAAAAAATTTCGCTCTGATGTGGATTTTGTTGTTTGTCAAAAAATGTTGACAGTGACGTAACGTCACAAGTTAAAGACAGATGAAAAGATTTGAGGCGACAGAATAGGTTCACTTTAAAAACATCGGCACACAAACCAAAATTGTCTGTACACCGGGCGCCACCCATCTACAGACATGTTTTTCGACCCGCTGAATACGAATTTCAAGTCCGTTTAGGCCGTCCAGCCTTCAGTTTCGAGTAAATTGCAAAAAAAACCCAAAAATAGCGAAAATTAGATGTTTTCACAAGAAAAAACATTTGAGGCTCTAAGAAAAGCATGTTTATTATTTATTTTGATTTGTCAAACACTAATTTTAATTGTGCTCCAATCATAAGCCGTTTTAAATCGAAAAAAATTGGGATTATCTTGGCATAAAAAATTTGTGGACGCGGATTGACGAAAATTTTGATGTTATTTAATCTTTTTGATCTGATTATGCAATTTTCAGTTTTTTATGTTGTATTTTATAGATAAAAAATACAAGAAGTTTATTTAATTGTGTTTAAAAGATCTTTTTCTATTTTTTCAGCAGCAATTTTCTGCTATTTTATCAATTTTTTGTCGTTTTATGAATGTTTGAGGGCATTATGGGCCAAATTTATTGCAGAATCAGATCAAAAAGATTAAATAACATCAAAATTTGTTGTCAATCGGCGTCCACAAATTTTTTATACCAAGATAATCCCAATTTTACGCGATTTTTGCAATTTTTTAGGATTTTTTCCAACTTTTTTCGATTTAAAACAGCTTATGATTGGAGCACGATTAAAATTAGTGTTTGACAGATCAAAATACATAATAATCATGCTTTTCTTAGAGCCTCAAATTTTTTTTATTTTCGCTATTTTTTGGTTTTTTGCAATTTACTCGAAACTGAAGGCTCGACGGCCTAAACGGACTTGAAATTCGTCTTCAGCGGGTCGAAAAACATGCCTGTAGATGGGTGGCGCCCGGTGTACAGACAATTTGTTTTTTGTGTGCCGATGAAATCAAACCAAATACTCTCATTCGTAGGCACAGGAGATCGAGGAAACACCTTGTGTTTTAATTAAACCCTACCACCCTCAACTACATTGTACTCCGTAATGAGGAAAAGACTAAGAGCAGAAATTCGTTAAATTCGGGGTGCAGATATTTGATGACATTTAATACATAGCCGGCCATCTAATTCCATATAATTGTCAAAGTGTTTGAAATTACACCTCGCCCCACGCTCTCCCGCCCAAGCTGCCGCCTCACGGTGGAAAATTTTAGAAAGTGTGCCCGCCTTAATGATACCATCTATTCAGTGCTGGCGAGCTCTTTAATTGAATGTATGTCACAGAAAGTGGTCCGTTCCAACGGGATAATGCAAGGTGGTGGCGGTGCTGCTGCCACCGCTGCTACACGACGGTATGTCGGAAATCTTATGATAGCAGAACTGCGCCAAACCGACACTTGAACAATATTAGAAAATGGTGCATTGCAGATAGACCATTAAACACAGCTCGACACTGATCGAGTTTTTGCTGAAGTCACCGGGACTGCAATTCATTACACCGTATTAAATGAAAACACTTATTCAGCTTTAATGCACTGCTCGGTATACTTTATAGGTGAATTAGATCGGCGAACATTTGTCAGTAAAATGGGGAAAATGTGTGCTACCTTCTACAGTCTTCTTTTATTTTTTATTTTGAAGTGTGTAACAACAATGTTGAGTTGTTTTCTGAATGATACTTCTGGCATATTTTTCAATGTCTAAGTGCTTCTTGGGAAATAACACCACAGTTTAAAGAAAATTGCTGTATATTCCAAACGTTTCGGGGACTAGATCAGACCCCGTTGTCAATGGTTAAGAAACTACGGATTAAAAAGGCACAATTCTTAGATGTAAATTAAATTATTTGACAATGTGTATTATTTGATTTTTGACGTAACTAAGAGAATTTTAGCAGGTAGCACAGAAATTTCTAAAGATCATATAATCATAAAGTTCCTTTCAAATTGGAAGAATTTGAAAGGGAGATCTTCAGAATTTATGTGGCGCTCCTAGGTGCGACTTTGTTATAAGATAGTGCATTCACCAAAAATGCGACCAAAGAACTTTGTTGATTCAGTGATCCCATTAAAATCATCAGGGAAAACCTAGGCAAAAACCTTATGAACTATCCCGATATTGGGTTGTTCACAAGGACATGACCATTAGCAATTTCTTCCTTAATCATCGGCAACCAGGAACGACTGAATTCTACGGAGGTAGTAGCGATACAATCGTTTTCATTTAACAAAATTAAAGCAGACTCTTTTAGTTTTCTTTTGGTGTTGTGTTCTTCTTTGTGTAATATAACTGAATTTTGAAACTGTATTTTATGACCAAGGTCCCAAGCATGTTCACAAATTTTGGATTTTTCAAATTGTCGTTTTTTTATGTAATTTTTGTGTTCGTTTATTCGAACAATCAGAGGTCTAGAGGTTTCCCCAATATAGAATTTATTACATTCACACGGGATTTTATAAATGCAATTTTTTGTATATTGAGTTGTGTTATTTGGTTTGGTTTTTGATATAATTGATTTTAGTGTATTTCTTGTTTTAAATGATGTTTTGATATTATATCTGTTTCCCACTCTTTTTAGTCTTTCTGATAGACCCTGTATGTATGGTATAGTTATTGTATTAATGTGATTATCTTGGGAGTCAGTTGCTTGGTGAAGTTTGACAAAATTAGACAAAAAATGAAACATTTCGTAGCCCACAAGCCGTTTCTTATATAGGATAGATGCAATAGAGGTTGAGTGGAATTATAATTATACAGTTTGGTTCAAAAAATATTATATGGGTATGCATATACAAGGTGGTGGAGAAATGTGCTGGGTACAATTATAGTTATACAGTGTGGTTTAGTGAGGTTTAAAAAATGTTAGAACAAAATGCTACATTTCGTAGCCCACAAGCCGCTGCATATATAGGATAGATTTAATATAGGGTGAGAGGAATTATAGTTATACGGGGTGATTATAAATAAAGTTAGAAAAATAATTAATTTATGGGGCAGTCCACCGTGTGTTGGATATATATGACGATTGAAATATAGGGTGGAGTAAAATTATAGCTACGAAAGGTAGTTTAAAATTTTAGGAACATAGTTAATATGTTGGTCCATAGGTATTCGTACATACAGAATGGTTGGACTGAAATTTCAGTGTTACTAGGTGATTTAAAAAATGTTAATAAATGTGATGCGTGGTACATGATAATATACGGGGAGGTTAAAATACAGTCCGGAGTGAAATTCTAGTTACACAGGGTGGTTATAAATCAAAAATTTATGAGCAGTTACATATAAAGGGTAGAGGAAATATATTATGAATTGGCATTATTATAATGAGTATTTTATTAAATGTTACAGAATTGAAATGTAACAGAATCATCTTTATAAAGCAAATGTCCAATTATATGTATATATGTACCACCATTTTTGATGAATCCCTGAATTTACAAGTAAATCTCGGTCACCCATGCAAATGGAAATTGAGTAAGTATTAAAAGTAAAATAAAACAGATTATTTTGTAATTTCTATTCAAATGGAACTGTTATTTACGTTTATATTTTTTACATTATTCTATCGATTAATACCTGAATTATTTAATGTTAAGGACAGTTCTTTTTTAAATAGAAATTATTTTCATTTTATGCTTAGGAACAAAGCGAATCGGGTGCATAGATTACAATAATCCTGTTTAGTGTTTCTATTAATTGAAAAAAAAAGTTAAAATTAATAATTTTTTATAGCCAAGGTTTTTAGCACATTCTAAAACATATTACATACTTTCATAGATCAGACGAATAAATGCTTGTGACAGTTACGTGAAAGAAAATATCTTGAATTACGGTAGCATTGTGCCCCAGTTTCCATCAAACAATATATATTCTTCCACGAAGCTATCAATTACCGCCCAAAAAGACTTTCAGCAACTTCTAGTTCTCCATATTATTTTAAGTTTAGGGACTAATTGCTTTCCAACCGCTAGTAGTTCTGAGAGTAAATTAGAAATTTCGTCGGCTAATTGATTTCCATACTAAGCAGCAGAAATTTTCTCTCCGACGACGCGTTTAGATTTTATTACCACCAGAGACTCATCTTAATGTTTATATTAAACCCAAACTCGAAGATTAATTGCTATTTATGATGCTAATTTTCGTTCGGAAAATATTATTGTTTTCGTAATTAGTTTATATTCCAGGAACAATGAACAACAAAGTCTTGTTGCCAACACGATATAATTATACGACAGGAATGCCAATTTATTCATGGTGTGTAAAATTTCCGGATGAAGGGAAACACACCGAAACGTTTAAAGTTGTTTCGGTGATCGTTGCCGTAAAATTGAATGAAAAACGGCTTTCCATGCCTCTACTTGGAAGTTGGTGAGTTTAGAGCAATAAATATTATGGTGATCGGCGGTTATCCGATAACAGAGAACTTCTCATTGGAACTAAGTTGTATTTAAAATTATAATGATTGGTGAATAATATTTAAAATATTATTTTGCTTCTTAACCTCTAGTAACTATCTCCGTCTACCGTGAATATGTCGGTACAAATGGTCACAACTAAATAGTTATAACTAATAATTTATATTTAAAAAAGAACTGACTTCAACTGACTTAAAATAAAAACCGTTTAGAAACCGTGTGCAATCAATAACTATTTTCTGACATATATTTTTTTATCTGATTTAACGTACTCTAGTGATTATTTTAGGGTATTCTCACCTCTAAGTGTCTCTCTAATTTGTATTTTTTTTGTAATATCCAGATATTTATTATTTATTTTATTATGTGGCCCACTTTCTATAAGTATATCTCTAATTCACCCTATATTGCAACCACCCTGTATCTAATCTAATACTATAATACGAGCAATGTTTGTATATATATATATATATATATATATATATATATATTTATATTAGTTTATTGTATATTTTCTTGATTTTAGGTCGTTACAAATGATAAGACTGTCTATTTCATATGTTTTAATGATGACATTTCGGCCATGTTTTTGTTGTAGTATATCGTTGTCTCTGAAAGGACATACCATGTTATTTTAGTGTGGTGTCAAGTTAAAAAAAATGTAAAATATTTAGCAGAAAAAATTGTGACTTTACAAGTACTAACGCTGTAGTGTTAGAATAGATTTGAAAAAGGCCAGAAACATGGCCGAAACGTCATCATTAAAACATATGAAATAAACAGTCTTATCATTTGTAACGACCTAAAATCAAGAAAATATACAATAAACTAATGTATAATATAAATAAGATCGAAGAAAACTGCATACAATATATATATATATATATATATATATATATATATATATATATATATATTTGTTTTTAAGTTTTCGCGGGCACTAAATGTTTTAGGTGGTTTCCGGAAATTCATCCGCGTAATTGATAACTGATCCCTGCCGGGATCGATGGTAAAATGACGACATTTCTTCAGAGTTACATCTTCCCTCTTCAGGTCGGTTCGCATAATTCTCGTAGCCTTCTGCTTTCGCTTCTAGTTACTCGAGTAATTCGTTTGCGTGACAGTCTCGTTTTCGAGATATGACACAAACTTATGTTTTTTGAATGGAAACCATAGTTAGCTATGACCCCAAAAAATCGGACATTTTTAGAGCTTTTCAACGATATAATACTCGATATAGTTATTCATAAAAATAACGGAGTTATGGATGCTTTTCTCTCTTATTTTCACTTTCAACTTTATTAGGTATATCAGATATAACGAGAAAACACTAAATAAGTAGGTACTTACTAAATACTTAAGAAATCAAAGTACATAATAATGGTTACAATTTATGTTTGAAAAGTCCACCATTGTTATGTAGACAAAAATTGAATTTTTTTAAGATTGACATTACCGGTTTCCTAACAGACCGCCTATCAATTTCTTCAATTGCTTGTAATACTGCCTCCCTTAGGTCACCAACTGTCTCATAATTTTTCTTTGGTAACCTTTGTTTTTTAGCGCACGCCGTAAATAGAAGTCTATAACTGCCAAATCGGGAGACCGGGGTGGCCATTCGCGTGGGCCATTTCTTCATATCCCAGATTTTGGATAGATATTATCTAAGTTATGAGCACGTGCTCCATCATGTTGGAACCACTCAATTTCTAAACGAGTTCTCAAATTCAAATTATGCAACATGTCTTGAAAAGTGTATTGCAAGAAATGCAAATAGCGCTCCCCAGTAAGTGATTCGTCATAGATAAAAGGCCTCAGAATAGTAGACCTTATAATGCCACACAAAACATTAAAACCAAATTTTATCTGAGGTCGTCTTTGTTCTACATGGAAAGGGTTTTCTTTAGCCCAGATATGCTCACTGTGTCTATTGAACATACCGCAGTTAGTAAATCTAGTTTCATCTGACCATAACACCTTTCATGGAAACTGTGGATTGTCAAGGCACATGTCTCCAAACCATGTACAAAACAAAATACGTCGATGTTTGTCACCAGCATGCAAAGTTTGAGAAACTAAAAGATTGTACGAGTGAAACTTGTTCGCTTTCAGTACCTTAACTACAGTTTGTTGAGATGTGCCAGCTTCTGCCGCAATCTCACGAGTTGATGAAGACGGATTTTGATTTACCATTGCCAAAACATTTATTTGTGATGCTTCATTAATTTGATTACGTTCCTTTGGTGGTTTAGTAAAAGATCCATATCTGCGTAAACTATCGTAAAGCGTCTTAAATGTACATAGACCAAGTTGACGACGATTAAAATATCTATGAAAGTATTCCTCAGCTGCACGAACTGAATTTTTATGTCATATGATATAAAATTCCACCATATTCAGTTTTTTTTCGTTAGAATATTCCATTTTATCACGAAAACTTGTCAAGATCGACTGTCAGTTCAGCGCTACTAATGGAATTACTCTCAAATGAGGAAACGTCAAAGTGAAAATACTCTTTTTCATGGCTACCTACGTTAAAAGTGAAAACAAGAGAGAAAAGCATCCATAACTCCATTATTTTTATGAATAACTACGTCAAGTATTATATCGTTGAAAAGCTCTAAAAATATCCGATTTATTGAGGTCCTAGCTAACTATGGTTTCCATTCAAAAAAAGATAAGTTTGTGTCATATCTCGAAAACGAGAGCTGTCACGCAAACGAGGACATGACAATCATATTCGGGATACAATTCCCTTCAATTTTGATATTTACACTTTTTTTATAAAATCAAAAACAAAGGAGCTAGAGTGATTTGACTAAATTGACAGAATTTCTTTTTTTCAAAATATCTAGTAAGCCATGACTTTATACAAAAATCCGAAAGTGTCTTTAAATTGGGCCAGTAAAACTGCAAATCTTTCCCAATTTAACCATTGCTCTATCTCTGTTAGTTTCCGAGATCCCCATAGTGATCAAAAAAAAAAAAAATTCACCCTGTTTATATATATATATATATATATATATATATATATATATAATGTAAGAAAGGTTTAGGGAAGCAGCCTTTTATGAGCGATTTTATAAAGAAGTGAAATACACTTTTACTTTGCGAAAGCTTTCGAAATACTTTAATTTCTTCGTCAGTCTTTTGACTACAAACAAAATTATAATATGTGAGATAAATTTTTAGATACTTACAGTAAATTGTGATTGTAATAAATAAATAAATAAATATATATATATAATGGGTGAAATATAGGGCGAAGTAGAATTATAGTTGAAGAAGGTAGTTGAGAAAGATTTTGGAAACAAAAGTGTTTGTAGAATGGACAAAAGCGATCAGGGTTGTTGGAATATGGAATCGAATGGAATTGTAGCGTGATTAAAAAAATGTTAAAAAAATGTTTCATGGGTTTTTCATAAGAAGTTGTATATATGGTGGTTGAAATATAGGGGGCAGTATAATTCTAGTAACGCCATGTAAATAAAAAATGTAAGAAAAAAAATTATGTTAGGAAGTTTAAATTAATTTACATAGCAAATGTCTGATTATTTGGATATATGTACGTTTTATGATAAAACATTGAATTTACGAGTTAAGCTCGGTCACCCAGGTACTAAGTATTAATCCTCCCTCCTCTATTGACGATTTCTATTCTTAAATCACCCTGAATACGTATAATTTTACTTCGCTCAATATGCCAAGTATAAGCTACTTATTTTCCACACTATATAGGATTTCTTTAACTACGCTGAATAACTATAATTCCACTCCACCTTATATTTCAATCATCCTGTATATGCTAACGCTTCTAACATTTTTTGAACCCCCCGTCCTATAACTCGAATCTCCTTACTAAATATGCTCATTTTATCAGTATTTTACTCTCTATAACTATAGTTTTACTTCACTCTTATTTCAACCACCTTGTATACGCAACCAGTTATGTGCCACCCAATACAACATTTTTTTGAACCCACCTGTTCGGTAATTTTACTTCGCCCAATATTTCAACTGGGCACATTGCTTGCTGCTTAAATTTCGATACACGCACACACCTACCACCGTATACTATACAGCAAACATCGCTCATCTAAAAAAAATTGTTTTCGATACACTAATAGAATATTTTGTGCCATTTCACTCGCCTGTAATGAACACCGTTACAAACATACTCTGCTATATACTTTCATGGCATATCTTGACATTTAAGCTAGATATTTATGATGAAAATTGTACATTTACATTGATGTTTACCGTGCTTTTGCAAATATTTTTTTGATTTTCGGAAAAACGGTATGTGTTACGTTATAGATAATTATACGGAATCAAGCTAGAACATCTCTTTGTAGAATACAATTTAAAATATTCAAATTGGTTGAGCCGTTTTAGAGAAAACAGTGTGGATTTATTGACATTCACTGAAATGTTGTCCCTTAATTACTGTTTTTCTAATTTTTTGGAAAACGTTTAAATCATGAAATTTGCCCAAGCCGTTTTTGACTAATGACTGAGCATACATAAAAATAATTTGGTCAAATGCGAGTTGGACTCGCATACTTAGGGTTCCGTACCACCTTCAAGATTCGAATATTCCAGTTTCAGACAAGCAGAGAATGAGTGCATTTTCTTATATTTACCCTAATATTTTTTAAAGGAAGCGTTTTAAATTTATAAAAAATATACACTTTGATTTTCCACACATAGACTTTTTATCTTATTTTTTTAAATACATATGTATTTAATTTTCTAATTTGGCCCCCTAAAAGTAATATTAGAGTTTTATTTTACTAATAAACTTTCAGAGGTGGCTTTTATAATCTACTGTCTGAGTTTTGAGGCTCTGTAGATTGGAAGAAAATTTAAATACTGTAGTTTCTAAAGTGGGAATTAAGTCGATGTTTAATATTTTTGATATCTTTTATACAAATGATTTAAAAATATGATATATTTGTAATTTAAATAATGAGCCTTTTATCTGATATATTACATGATGCGTTTGAAAATTGAATATTTATTTTCCATTTAATTGTATAATTTGTCCCTAAAATTACTATGGGGGTTTTCTAATAATTTATTTTCCGTTTAATTCTATTATTTGGGGGCCAAATAATAGAATTAGGGATTTTTTTCATATTTGTCCTATAAACAAAAAAAAATGAGGTCTTATAGTTTGGGGAATAACGGGGAGAATGGATAATTTTTTTAAAATATTTTTTTAATATATTTTAAAATATCCATTTAAAAAAAATTAAAAAAATATATTTGTATTTGTCATAATGAGCCCTTCCAGTAAAATTCAGTTGAGGGGCTATGAATCCAGTTTTTCAAAATTTTCCAGCTTATGGTTTCGGAGATTTTTTTTATATTTTGGTTAATATCTTTTAATTAATTTATTTTAAAAATATGAAAAAAATATATTTGTTTTCGTCGTAATGAGCCCTTTCATTCGATATATAATATGATGGGTTAAAAACAATTTTAATATTAGATTTTCCATTTAATTCTGTAATTTGCCCCCCAAAAATAAAAGTAGAGGTGTCTCTTTAGTTTCCCAGTAAACTTCAGGTCAGAACCTATAAATCTATTTATTTTTCAAAACTTTACGTTTTATAATTTCGGAGATAAGTGGGGGGAATGGGTAAATTTTGGTATATTTTTAAATATATTTTTTTTTAAATATGAAAAAAATACATTTGTGTTCCTCAGAATGAGACCTTTTATTTGATATATTACATGATGCGTTTGAAATTTTTTTTATTTTTAAATTTTTATTTAATTCTATAATTTGCCAAGCAAAATTAATATTAATGGTTTCTCCTTATTTTTCCTGTAAAGCTCGGGCAACGTTCTATATTTCCTAATTTTTTCAAAATTTTAGGCTCAGTAGTTTCGGAGATCAGGAGGGGGGGAACGGTCGATTTTTAGTCCCCCCCCCCAGAAGTACCCCTAAAATCAAATTTTTTTCTTTTACGATATGTACTCCTGATCGGGTCACCAAACTATAGATTATACCAAATTTCAACGTCTTCCGTCTAGTAGTTTAGGAGAAAATGGTTGTAATGTGACACAGGCAGAAATCCCGAGTGATATTATAACCCTAAAAAGTAACTAAGAGCTAACAGATCTTCCATTGAGAGTATTACGATTCCTTCATAAGTTTTTATACTTTCGACTCACATCTTATTCCATATAAAAAGAAAAAAGATTTCTGAAAACTGTATATATTTTACTTTCAGAAATCATTAGACCACTCTTATTAGAAACCTCTTTATTAAAAAATGCCAAGCATGAAAAATTACCAACAAAATCTGATAAAATATTCGGTATCGATGGTGGTAAAAGGACGTGTCTAATGAAGTATTTAAAACAATCAACTACATAGGCGTTTTAAAATCAATACGTTACACTTACAACAAAATCCCTTAAA
This sequence comes from Octodonta nipae, assembly GCA_034190945.1. NCBI lineage: Eukaryota > Metazoa > Arthropoda > Insecta > Coleoptera > Chrysomelidae > Octodonta > Octodonta nipae. Next base: position 81,547,806 of record CM067223.1, on the reverse strand, counting down.
ATTATTTATAAGGGGCATGAAGTTGTTTGCGTTTAATATGAAATCTCATTGTCCTGAAATTTCATTTCAAATTCATTCTGCATTAAAATATTTTCATCCACGGTTCCAGCAAAAATTATGTTTCTGTTGCTCATTTCAAATTAAAATTATATTACTCACTCAAACTTTGCATAACTCGGCAGAAAAAAAAACATTCCTCAAGAAAATATCAATATAACCAAAAGCGAAGCTTCCAAAAAACAACTTCATGAAAGTAAAGTTTTAAATGCGCATGTTTCATAAAAACTTCGTTTGTTTGTGTTGTTGCCTTTTTGTTTTGAAATTTTAATCACCTCTGGTTTTTTCCTCGACGATCCCATTAAAAAGTCTCCCGACCACTTGTGCTTTTCCTTTGCTCATCATTCATCGACAAAGGAAAGTGTTTTCAAACTTTGTCTTATTTAATAAAGCACTTCTACTTCAAACTTCGATCTTCATCCTTGTAATTTAAGAGTGAAATAAATGTCGGAGTTTTTTCTTTGAAATATTATGTTGAAGTGCAACTCTTAAAACAAAACAAAAATTGTATACCTGAATATTTTTGTAGCGTTCGGGGGAGCTTCAAACAAAACTTTATCAGAGCTTTGAAACCAAAAAAGTATATTTAGAAATCATATTAAATTTATCTAGAATTTGGGAAATATTTTTTCCGTCTCATTCAAAAAGTAAATGGTTCAAAGCATAGATAAGAGATTGATATATGTATATAGATAGGCAACTCACCGTGCAAAACACATTCACTAGATTACAGCGCTCAAGTGAGTGGTTGAAAAAGCATACAAGGCGGAAAAATTAAATACGGTTTAGCATTAAATTCATTATATTTTTTTAATTCTTAGTCATCCTGATTTCTGACTACATCTTTTACCAAGATGCAATCAGAAATGCAGGATGACTAATTATTATGTTTAAAATGTTATAAAAGGAAAGGAAATACAATAGTAAACAATTTTTATTGAAGGTTACATAGTTTGTCTTTATTCAATCGAACTTTTTTTATTGATCCATGATCTTGCCTTTAACAGTTCTTAGAAGGTGAGATGGCCTCCTGATATCCCGATAAAAATATATTTATATATTTAATATATAATTAAACTGTAGTAATATTTTTACCTCTTCTATTTTTTGCTGTTGATATATTTCCATGTTCAAAATTAGCAACAGGTGGTGTTGCAAAAGATAAATCTAAGCAAATATTATCCTATTCACTTTCCAAATCCGGGTTAACATTCTCATTAGTTTTCTCATCTAAGAAATTTTACAATAATGTACTGTACTGACATCAAAACTATTATGAACTAAATCACATAAAATGATTATGAACTAATGAAGGAATGGCACTAAATTTCAAGTTCGATTTCCTTCTTGTTAAGCCCCAACAAATCTTGCTTTCTTAGGAAAAGTGAGCATCACACACTCTGTAAGACACCCTAATTTGTTGGGGCGTTTTGTTCAACAGTTTACTGCTATTAATCTGGTTGACCCAAATTTGAAGTAGCTGCAAATATATTTGTTTTATTATACAAAATATAAATATTATTTAGTAAATACAGTTATATATTTTCATGTAATTATTTTATTTACCTCAGTTTCTTTTGGGAACCGATGCATCACTGTATTTAAAGTAGTATTTCCACAAAAGGGAACACAGCAATAGATTACCATGATTTTAATGATTACAAAATAAAATGAAATTTGAAAGCATCAACTTAACTTACAACAATTCACAATTCAATAAACAGAAATTAAAAATTGAGAATATAAAACAGAACACGGAACAAGTTTACCTATACTTTCACAAAACAGTAGTTTCTTTATTTCTAAATGTTTGTCCTTTATTGTCTATATAAAAGTAAGAGATAAATATATTCATGGATACAATCCAGGCAACCATTAATAACCGAAAATTTATTCTATTTGTCAAATAGCGGCGACTGAGGATCTCGACAAAGATCAATATATATGGGTGTATATCTGTCTTTATCAACCGACTGGTTGAAACTCTGAACGGACAATTCCTATATAGTTACCCGTGCATGGTTCAAAGTATAATTTTGTACTATTTAACATCAAACTGTTTTCTTTACTAGTATCATGTGACGAACAAGGTATTTTCTATATATAAATAGGCAAAGACAATACGGTTAGGAACCATTTTCTCCTCTGTCACTCAACAGATTTGCGTTATTTTTCTTTTGTTTAGTAGCTACAGGCGACCTTCAGTGCAGAATGCTAAAATTATTTTATAATATTCGTTCAATAATTAAATAATAAAATAATAAAAAAGTCATTATTTACATGCATACTGTCAATACCAAACAGTGCCGCCAGATTGCTTGGAGAGAAAATCCTAGGATAGGTTGACTCCAATGTGAAAAACAAACTAAATTAAATGTAAAACTAAAAGTTTGGCCCTTCGCTAAAGTTAGCCTACATAGTCATGTTATTTAAAAAGAACCAACGAAAAATTATAATACATAATAATCGCCTTTTATTGGGAGCTCGCAAGTTTGCAGTTTGCAACTTTCATTGCATTGTCAATATGGTTTGTCAACTAAAATCAGAATTATGTTGCACCTAATCAATTTGTTTTTGATATCTCCTTTATTTTAACCATTTACTTTTAATTTAGAGTCCTTTCATTTTTGTCGGATAACTTTCGTATAAGTTTAACTAAGATTACAGAAAATTGTGAAAGTATGCACAAATTCACGATAAATAGGTAGATCTGACAACACTGAATGCTCAGCCATCTGCCGAAAAATTGATTTAAATTTTGACATTTCATTACTTTTGTAGCGATTAGGTTGAAAGTTTTCAATTCAGTAAAACAAGATTTCAAAGTATTTTCAAGGTTTTAATTTCAATATAGAGAAAAAATTTCGCAAAAATAGTTGTATTTAACTACTATTAATTAACAGTATGTGATTTCTATTTCTATATATTTTCTACATAAAATAGAAAGTGTCATGGGTTACTCCGTTGGTAAGTAATTTTTTTACATTGAAAATCATATTGGAAATTAATGTTTTCTGACAATGTGGGTATCTTATAGTTAATAAATTTTACATTACATGGTCCCATTACTGAAAAGTTCTGAATGTTAAAAGCATTTTAAAGATTTGTTTGAATATATTAGGTTAAGTTATTATTTATTCTAGAGTAAAATATATTTTTTTACATCCATTACCTTTGAAATCATACACTGCTGGCTTTAAAATACAACCTAAATGTTCAAAAAATTTAAAATCCATAACGCTCTATATGACAACAGAAACCATTGCGTAATTATATATGCTAGGTTGGTTTTCAAATGATAATAAACACGGCAGTGGCTAGGCCAAGTGATGATGACCATCTTTTACTATCCTTGAAGTTCCCTATAGTTCAATATTTAGTGTTGTAAATTATAAATCAGTATTGATTTTGCGGACCAATAGTACCAACTTTCGTAGAAAATAATATTTGTATTTTTTTTGTGATTATAATTCTGTCATTAATATAATATAATTTTCACAATATTCCAAAGGTGTTGTGCAACAAATCATCAATCAGCGGATAATGGAAATGTCATTAAAAATTAGAGTTTTCATTGGGTTGTTTGTCATCTCTATTTTTGAAATTTGTTGTGTAAATGACGAAAACTTTTAGGTTGCAAAAAAAATCCACCCATAATTAGATCGAACATGATGCATAGACATATTTATGTAAAAATAATCCTACAATTATATACATAAATAAAAAAATATTTCCTGAATTATTTCTATAAATGTAATCCAAATGAAATAATACGGATAGCCTCAACTCTATATCTTATACAGACAAAATAACGTCAATAATGTTCAACTCATAATTTTAATGAATTAGGGTTGACCACTGGCGACCGCTAGTTATAACTAAACACTCAAATATCTTACAATAATGATCTACCTTGATGAGCTTACATATGCGAAACGACATCTATTCGTCGGGAACATTTAGGTCGGACGTCGGTAATAAAAAAAATTAAATTTATTTGAGAGCGCCAGACAGTTGAATAGCCTGAAATATCAAACAAACCTTATAACTGACAGAACCGCTATGAATTTGGTTCTTCAACTCCACCGGCTATATTTAGCAAAGTAACATGAACTTACAATAACCTTCATGTAGATTTACAAGATTATTACTTGTTCTTTTGCTAAGCAACAAATATCTACGTTTATCAATCAAAAAGATTGAACAATAACTCTATGGTATTTAAAACTTAAAACATTAAGTGTTCAAAATTCAATCAATTATATCTTAAAAAGTTGTTATATGATGTTCAAAAAATATGTAAAACGGACTCTACAAATGTATCGTAATGCAAGATGTTTTATGGCATGTCTTTAAAGAGGTACAGGTACTATCTGTCAACATTATTACCTTACCTTGTACAATTATAGATTCAAAATCTTTATACCATGTATAAACCAAAACAAATGACTGGACTAATGTCTTCATAGAAAATTCAAAGTCATTGGATCTATGCAAATTAAAGTTTTATTTCAAACTTTATCACCATCAAAAAATGAAACCAAAAATAACCAAACCCATTCTCAAAACGAGGCAACATCCAGGTAGCGGTTGCGTACCATAAACCCTAATTAATTAACACAACAATAAGTGATACCATAGGGCAAACTCTTTAAATATGTGTACCAACAAGAAATATCCACACGGTAAAATAAACAGCCTACAGAAGAATCATTCCCAATCCAAAAATTATAAGGCCCCTTACAAAAATAAAGACCCAGTACAAGAATAAAACCCCGGCAATAAATATAAGGCTTTGCCAATGAAATATACAGCTTCGTGGTAAAATATAAGGCCCTTTTACGTATAATATTAATATCAGATTGCTCCATGACAATTCTACTTCAAAGGGGCGCTAACTCTCACCTTTTAGCAAAGGTTTATAACTTCAATCTTAAAATTGTCTACCGATAGATTCATATTCGCACTATTAAACGATACCAGGAAATAAAGGGCGTCCACAAATATGTTTTACGACTAATACTCCAACCAAGTCGGATTCCGAACCTCTAAGAGAAAGTACTCAAGTTGTGAAACTAAAAACTCGCTCAAGCAGTACCACGTATTCTCAACGATATCTAAAACGAGAAGAACGAGTCGTCCTTTCGAAATTTTATTCCCTCCTCATCTTCCATAGCATCCTTCAGTCCTTTCAACGTGTGTAGGAAACACTGTTCTATGGATTAACCAATATTACGTATTAGGACTGTCGGTATTCTAACTATATGATTATGATTCCTAACCAAACCTTATAACTCTGACAGCTTGTACAATTGAATTCAAAATGAAGGACATGCAGGCAAGATGACGGGACAGCAACATGTAATTTAAAATAATATACATAAAAAGGGTAAGCAGTTCGTAATCGTGTTTTATAAATATTTGTTTTTGAACGAAAGACGCTCAAGAGGTGATGTGCCAATATCCCACTGTAAAAAGACTTAGAGATACTGGCAATATAAAAAGTTAATACAGAAGAATCTCCAAAAGTGGCTATCCCGGTTGTATAAATGTATATAAAAGTTGAAAGTCGAATAAGAATTCAAAATGAAAAAAAATCAGTTTTAAATTAGATGTTAACGTCATCAAGAAACATAAGATCGAAAATATTGCACAAGTTTTAGTTCGAACACATTTTAGAAATGAATATGAACGTCGCTGTCATGAATTTGCAAAAAAAGGTTGCCAGAAATTCACACACAGTTCAAACGGGGGAAAACAAGGTACTCAAGGACTACTAACACCAAAACTAGTTCAGTGAATCTACAAAAAAACTCCAGCAACAACACTTCTACACAGTTTCTTCTTCTTCTTCTTCTTCTTCTTCGTTTCCCTCTTAGCAGATGAGTCGTAATAAACGCCTCAATCATTTTGTTACACGTCTAACCATTTCTCGCCATTTTTCTCTGTTGGGCCTGGATGCAGCTTGGTTTATTCTTAAATCAGTGGATAGACTTATTTGATCAATCCTTCCACTCACCCCTGGACTATTAGTCGCTCTAGGTTGTTTTCATTCGTAGGTTTCATCTGCAACACCAGACCTCAAATACGTCAATTTTTCTGCTGTCGACAGCATTCAATGACTATGCTTCTGCGCCTTATAGTAGTACTGGAAATCTGGAAGTTTCAATTAATGATTTAAGGATATTTTGTTTTTGTGTTCAATGTTTTATGGAGGCTTCCTCTGTCCTCCTAGCGATGTTGCATCTACGATTTATTTCCTTTGAACAACTATCTTCATTTGAAATCACTGCTCCCATATAGACATGTTGGTTAACAACTTGACATTGACAAAGGTTTTGGATATCTGATTATTCTGAGCCCTGTTAGTGATCATCACTTTGGTTTTTGAATAATACATATCCAGGCCAGGTATTGGCGAAAAGGATGTTATCATCTGCATAGCGGAGGTTAGAGATACAATCCCCAAAGATGTCAAACAGAATGGGAGACAGAATACAGCCTTAACGCACTCCTTTTTCTATTTTACAAGGATTAGATAATTGATGATCTATTCTTGCGGCTGCCCTACTTATAGGTTCTGGATTAAAAACAAAAGATTCTGTGGGCATATACTCTTATAAATAAACTACACAAGTCATTCGTTACTTCAGTTTTTCACACACTACAATGAGACTTATTGGAACACACCGTATATCAATTATATTCGTCTGTTGACGAAATTATTCATGTTTACGATACAGCAAACAATGCGAAGGCCTAACATCCTCTGAATTGTCACTTTGGTATATAAATACGATTCCACAATATGAACGGAGGTCGCACTCCCCTCCGGTGAATATTCAAAAATCTCCCGAGTACGTAGGAAACGACAACAAAAGGCTGTTTATATTGAACTTAGTTGAGAATTAATTGACGCCATCGTTTTATGAAGAACTTAAGAGTGGAGCAGGCAGTATTCGATGAAGGGTTAAATGAGTGATAACGAGTTTTTAATTGCAAACTTTTAACCCCTCCGATATTGATTTGTTGGGGATTCAAGTTGTGCCTGCACGTGTTGTGTTGCTGAGCGAAAATAGGCCTTGGATAAGATAAATAATATTGCCGTGTATTTGGGTGAATAATGGAATGAATTTAAGGTAAATTACTTTCAAAACAAAAATGTTTCGAATTCTAAATAGTGAAATCTTAATGCATAATGTTTGTGTAGAAAAACTAATATGGCTATGAAAATGTTTTATTGGAAATTTATTATATTAAATAATACTTAAAAACATAACATAATCTAAAAACAAAGGCACGAAAGATGCAATCTACCTAGTTCACTAATTAATTACCGATAAAATAGAAAAGAAAGAGCCTGTCATAGAAACTTTCTTTGATCTGAAGAAGGTTTTTGATACGGTTAATCATGAAATATTATTGGAAAAGCTAAATAACTAGAGATTAGAGGAATTACCCTTAATCTCATAAACAGTTATTTGACAGATGGGTATCAGTTTGTAAGAATTACTAACTACAAAAGTAGGAAAGATAAACTAGCGACAGGAGTACCACAAGGCATTATACTAGGACTATTACTGTTTTTACATAAATGACCTGCTATTTAGCTTACCCAATAATTCCATATTGTCTTATGCGGATGATACCGCTATCGTTATGGAGAACTACATCAAAATAAAATGGCTCCGTAGTAACCAGTTATCATTGAACCTGAATACAACAGTTTATATAACCTTCGGAAGCTACATAGGTAGCTTACCAAAAAATTTAGAAATAAACATAGATGGCCAAGAACTGAAAAGAGTAGACTCATACAAGTATTTCGACAGACACCTTAAATGGGAAAGAGCATAGAGCATGTAGTTAACATATCTAATATTTAAGCATCTTATTCATAAAACTGTGCAAAAACATTACCAAGGATTTACTATGCACTATTTCATAGCATTGCAACATATGGGATACTAGCTTGGGGAGGAGTGTACAATAAAGTGATTGATGTACTAATCAATATACAAAACAGGTTACTAAAAAGAGACAAAATAGATAACCTAACAGTTGATCAAATTCCTTTAAGCATAAAACAATGTTTTATATTAGAATCCCTCACGTTTCATTATGACAGCTTAAAAGATAAATATTTTCAATCGAATAGTGTAACAAGAAATAAATCCCTGTTACTTCCAAAAATAAATAAAAACTGTAGTAGATATACAGAATTCTAAATACCAAGTCATTAAATATTTCAATAAACTATACAACAATCTTAAAGCTGTGAATTGTAGAAAACACATTATAAAAAAAGCTAAAATTGTGGGTTTCAAATACAACGCCTACAAAGTACAAGTCTATATATTATAAGAAATAGGTAGAAATTATTTCGATTACTATAGATATAAATGTAGAGGAATATTTCTATAGCGGTATATGTGAGAATGATATATGTATGAGTATAAAACGTAAGACAGAATGTGGTGTATTTTGGATGTGTAAGTATATGTTATTAGTGATATAACGTAATTACTTAAATATTTTAATTGGCAAGTAGGATCATTGGGCCATATTCGCCTCAGAAGGAGAGTGTCATTTGTCTAATATAAGCTTTTGGTGTTAGCGTGTAAGTTAATTTTGTTTTAGTTTTTAATTTTTTTTGTATTCTCCTAGATCCTGTGTGCAGAGAGTTCATCTCTCTCTTACAGGATGCGTTACATTGTATTACTGCTTAAGTGATTTTCTATGTACTGTGTATGAGTTACTACGAGGGCAGCCTTTTATATTTCGGGATTGGACAACCCTAGTGTTGCAATCTGACAATTGACAGCTCTATCGTAAAGATTGGCATTTTTGAGGATATACGTACTCAGAACGTTTAGACATACGAGCGCTATGTGTTGTTTACAGCAACTTAAAGGATTCAACTCGGCCAAAAAATGGAATTAAATCGTGAACATTTTCGTGTGATTATTTTTTACAACTTTCGACGTGGATTAAGTCAGCAAGAGTGCATGGATGAACTTAATTTAATTTTTGGCGATGAAACTCCATCAAGGACCACTGTTTATCGATGGTATGGTGAATTCAATCGAGGTCGTAGTTCACTCCAAGACGAATTTCGTGAAGGTCGTCCAAAAACAGTTGTTGTTCCGGAAACCATTGATGCTGTGCGCGAACTGATATTGCAAGATCGTCATGTGACCTATCATGAGATTGAGTAAACCTTACACATTAGTGGGACCAGCATACATTCAATATTGCATAGACATTTGAATGTCAAAAAAATTGTTCGTGTTGGATCCCACACAATTTGTCAATCGTTCAAAAAAAGGCTCGTGTCGATTGGTCGAAAGAAAAGCTTAAACAATACGATCGCGGTGCTTCAAAACACGTTTATGACATAGTGTCAGGTGATGAATCGTGGATTTACTCGTATGCGCCCGAAAGTAAACAGCAGTGGACGGTATGCGTGTTTCAAAATGAGCCGAATCCAACAAATGTTGTTCGCGCACGAAGCACTTCCAAGCAAATGATCGCCTGTTTTTTCGGAAAAACTGGACATGTCGCAACCGTACCACTAGAACAACGCAGAACAGTCAATTCTGAGTGGTACACAAGTATTTGTTTGCCAGTTGTCTTCCAAGAAATGAGGAAAACTAACCGCCGAAGACGGATCACTCTACACCGCGACACATCGGCCCAAACAACTGCATTTTTGACCACTCAAAACATCGATTTGATGAGTCATCCGCCGTATAGTCCTGACTTGTCACCAAATAACTTCTTTTTATCCCCGTACGTAAAAAACAAACTGAGAGGTCAACATTTTTCGACACCTGAAGAAGCGGTTGCTGCATTCAGAATGCATGTTTTGGAGATACTCAATCAGAGTGGAAAAAGTGCTTCGACAATTGGTTCAAACGCATGCAAAAGCGTATAGATCTTTATGGGGAATATTTTGAAAAACAATAAAGCGATTTTCGATGATTAATATTTGTTTTTGTTCTCTAATCCCGAAATATAAAAGGCAGATCTTGTAAATAAATAAAAACAAAAAGAAAAAAAGAGCAGGTAATATAAAAAGGCTGAGACAGTAATATATTTATTTTTAAATATTTAATACAAGAAAACTATACGATTTACTTTTACAATTAATTAATAAAAACAAAACCAAAAATCGCAAATTAGTTTTTTTGAATAAATTTATCGAAATGACCTCCCTTTCGATTTTGAAATTTTCTAGATTCAAAATCAGTCGATTCTCGTATATTTTCTTTAATATCTTTTAAACCTTGATTCAGTTGTTACATGATGCGTTTGATTTATTTAAAGTGTTTATTTAATTTTCTGTCTTACCCCCAAAGAGGAATATTGCTTTATTGAAGCGACAGCTCATTAACAGCAGCCCACAAATAAAAAAAATATAGGAGCATGGTAGTGAAATGCAAAGAATAGACTTTGTTTATACAAAATCAACAAATAATCAATAATAGTCAATAAACAAATATAACATCCAAATAATGTACAATACCAGCACAAAACTTACTTTTCGTTATAATAAGCATTCCAATTTTCTGCTTGCGATATTTTAAATTAGAGACTTGATATACGCAACGTTACCAAGTTGCCATTACCTTTGCGTGTTGACCAAATTTATATTATAAAGTAAACATGTTACATTAATAATTTTGAACAATATTTGAGTTTAGAGCAAATACTCTGTTTCCAAATTCCTTAATGTCGACAATTAGAACACATACTTTTGGAAGAAGCGTGCAATGTACCTTATTGAAGGACCTTAGAGCATAAAATTCATATGAATTTAAGAGAATTAACAAAAACAACATATCGTTTTGTGGTGGATTGTCAAAAATACTTTGAACTTTATACCAAACCAAAAGGTAGTTTTTTTAAAGGTTTGTTTATACTCTCTATATATTATATATAAGATATATTGTTTCTGTTCAGGGAACCTTCATCAGTTGTGCTTCCCACAATTGAATGTCCTCTCGAACACTTTTTATGTATTTGATACATTTCGTTAAATTTGAAGACGTCGGTCTTACATCTCGCGTCTTCAAAGGTTTGTTTATGTTTATGTGTCAAATTTAAATTCCAGAAGCGACGCTTGGAAGCTCAGATACTTTTCGTTATTTAAGTTGTCGATACTTGTTTTAATATGTATTCTAAATATGTATAATTTTACTGCACCTGATTTCAACCACCTGTATAAGCAACTGCTTATGTTCCAAACTGTATAATATTTTTTTAACCATCCTGTAGAACTATAATTTTCCTCCACCTTATATTTCAACCTTACTGTATTTACAAATGCTTCTAACATTTTTTTAACCCTTCTATATAACTGAAATTATACTCCGCCTTATAATTCAAATATTTTTACTGCATATGCTTATTTGACAATTTGCTTTACCGTTTTTTAATCCACTCTGTATGACTATAGTTTTACTCTGCTCTTATTTCGACCACCCTGTATACTGAACTCCTTATATGCCACCTAATACAATAATATTGATACACCCTGTGTAAATATAATTCTATTCCATTTCAACCATCCTATATATGCTACTGGTTATGTACCAGCCAATAGCACATTTATTTTCAAGATTTTTCAGTTGCTGGTCGAGTTTGTATGCACACACACCTACAATCGTATACCACTTTGAAAAAATTGCCGGCACTACAATCTTTCGTTTAACTTCACTAATGGAATATTCTCTGCCATTTCACCTGTAAAAAAAATTTCGTTTTAAGAAGAATCTGACTTCAAATGAATCAAAATTAAAACCGTTACAAACACCCTGTACCATATAGTGGTATGACATGTCTTTTTTTGTGAAATTTATTTTAAAACTCCGTATAAATATTTGTATTTATCATAACTAACCCTTTCGTTTGATATAATATATGGCGTCTTGAATTTTTTATTTTTTATTTAATTTTAAAATTTGTAAACTTTCAGTAAAATATTATATTATTCCTTATTGTTGTTTCAAAATTTTAGGCTCTGTACCCTCGGAGATAAAGAGGGTTGGTTCTGTTTTGCAGAATTTCTACACAGAAAGACCTCCAAAATCAGAATTTATTTATTTGCGATATTCATTCCTTTTGTGGTCACAGAACTGTGAACTACTTATACCAAATGATAAAGATTCCCGTTGTTTAAGTGTACAAAAACCTAAAAAGCCCTCAATTGAAATTAATACATCGCTTTAATTTTCTACAATCTTTTCTGCAATCTCATTGATTTTCCATTCCAATATCTTCGACGGGCACTCACTCGATTATTCTATTTTCGGAACCTCTCTCGACACCCACCATATTGCATCGAAAAAAACCACCTTCAACTAATGAATAATTCATCAACATTTTCGAGATGCCACACCGCACACACACACATATCTCCTCCCGATTTAATATTCAAACCGAAAGAGTTAAGTGGAAAGTTTAGTTTTCCTTTCGAGGGTCGTCGAAAACGTAGGCAGAAACAGCCTTCGTCAACGCCCAAATAATTATGCGACCTCAACTTCGAAGGGACAATGCCCATTGTGTAAAGAGCACAACTCGCCAAAGGAATTAATTATGGCCCTTCTTAGACATAATGACTCCGTACGCCTGCCAGCTTCCATATTATTAACCTCATGTGAAGGCACTCGTTATTTATGCATTTGACTTATATTCTCTCACTTCTCCACGTCGTTGGAGCCGTTTGAATTCAGCTTATGTCTACGGTGGTGCTGCTCCCGTTTCATTATGGAGATGAGGGATTTCTTTGTTGTCGCACGTATGTTTTAATTTTTAAATGGCCTGTGCAGATAATTACGAACGAATTTAATTTTGGCGAATTGTGAGCAGTTTTTGGGGTCAAACGAGTGAATTTAATTTACTCGCTAATCACCTGTTAATATACGTTTTCTTATTCAGTTTGTTAGGAGTGATAAATGTCGTTTACAAAACGGGTCTACAGAAATGTTGTAATTTACATACAAATGGGTAATAATCCGGTCAATTTACACATTCAAAGTTACAAAAATTCACAAGAAACTGTATCTTGGTTGAGTTTGAAAAGTCCTAATCGTTCCTGTATGTGGAAAAAAATTAGCTCGAGGTCAAAGGTAAAAAAAATACTTTTTGGCGATTTACAACAAAACGGCTCTACAATAAATGTTTTAATATTTTTTTTCCTAAGGGCCACCGTTTTAGAGATATACCACTTTAAAAAATTGAATAATTTGTAATCATCATAATTTGCACACACCTATGAGGTAATGTACTTAGGGCGTTTTTTAGGGTTCCGTATATAGAATATACGCCCTTATAATATCACTCCGGATTTCTACCTCTGTCACATCACAGCAATTTTCTCCAAAACTACTGGACGGAAGAGGTTGAAATTCGGTATCAATATATAGTTTGGTGGCCCGATCAGGAGTACATATCGTAAAAGAAGAAATTTTGATTTTAAGGGTTTTTCTAGGGGGGAAAAACTAAAAAAATTGACCTTTCCCCCCTGATCTCCGAAACTACTGAGCCTAAAATTTTGAAAAAAATAGTAAATATAAAACGTTGCCCGAACTTTACAGGAAAAGTAAGGAGAAACCATTAAACTTATTTTTGGGGGGCAAATTATAGAATTAAATGAAAATTTAAAAATGAAAAAAATTTCAAAAGCATCATGTAATTGATCAAATGAAAGGTCCCATTCTGAGGAACACAAACATATTTTTTTTATATTAAAAAAATAGTTAAAAAGATATTAACGAAAATAAACCAAAATTTACCCCCCCCCCTTATCTCCGAAACTATAAAACGTAAAGTTTTGAAAAAAATTAGAGCTATATGGTCTAATCTGAAGTTTACTGGAAAAATAAGGAGAAACCTCTACTTTTAATTTTTGAGGGGCAAATTGCAGAATTAAATGGAAAATATAAAATTAAAATTGTTTCTAACCCATCATGTTATATATCAAATGAACGGGCTCATTATGAAGAGAACAAATATATATTTTTTTTCATATTTTTAAAATAAATTATATATTACCCATTCCCCCTTCCTTACCTCCGAAACCACAAGCTGGAAAATTTTGAAAAAAAATGGAGGTATAGCCCCTCACCTGAACTTTACTGGAAAAATAAGGAGGAACCCCTAATATTCATTCTCGGGGACAAATTATAGAATTAAATAGAAAATAAAAAATTATAATTGTTTATAACGGGTCAAATAACAGGGCTCATTATGACGAATACAAATATATTGTTTTAACTTTTTTTAAATGAATATTTTAAAATATATTAAAAAATATTTAAAAAAAATAACCATTTCCCCCATTATCCCCCAAACTATAAGACCTATTTTTTTTGTTTACAGGAAAAATATGAAGAAGTCCCTAATATTAATATTGGGGGCCAAATTATACGGAAAATAAAAAAATATTTTTTAACGCATCATGCAATACATCAAATGAAAGGGCTCATTATGAGGAATACAAATATATATTTTTCATATTTTTAAAATTAATTGTTTACAAGATATTAACATAAAGATATAAAAAAAATTCATTTCTCGCTTTATTTCCGAAACCATACTACCTAAAATTTTGAAAATAATTAGGGGTACTGGGGCTCATTTGTAATTTAAAAGAAAAATTATTAGAAAACCCCCATAGTAATTTTAGGGACAAATTATACAATTAAATGAAAATAATAAATTCAATTTTCAAACGCGTCATGTAATATATCAGATAAAATGCTCATTATGTGAATTATAAATATATCATATTTTTAAATTATTTGTTTAAAAGATATTAACAAAAATATTAAATATCGACTCAATTCCCACTTTAGAAACTACACTATTTAAATTTTGAATATATATATTTTATTTGTATTTTTAAATAATTTGAATAACATATTTAATAATTTATAATTTAAAACTTGATCTATTTTCCCCTTTATCTTCCAATCTACAGAGCCTCAAAACTCAGACAATAGATTATAAAAGACTTCTCTGAAAGTTTATTTGTAAAATAAAACTCTCATGTTAATTTTTGGGGGCCAAATTATAAAATTAAATACATATGTATTCTGATAAAAATTAATCGAATCCTGAAGCAGGTATAATAAAAGTCTATGTGTGGAAAATCAAAGTGTGTATTTTTTATAAATTTATAAGGCTTCCTTTAATAGATATTAGGGTAAATATAAGAAAATGCACTCATTCCCTGCTTGTCTGAAACTGGATTATACAATCTTGAAGGTGGTACGGAATCCTTAGTATGCGAGTCCAGCTCGCACTTGACCAAATTATTTAACGTGGTTTCCCCAGTAGGCCTATTCCATGGACTGTTGTGATTTTTTTTGCTTCACAACTATTGCAAAATAGTACTTGTTAATAAGGGTTGGTAAAAATAAAAGCGGTGTAATTACAAAAAAGTCGATAAATCTATTCATCTGAATCATAATTTTCGAATATTTTTGCATCCTCTTCTACTTCTTCTTGATCTTCTTCTTCTTCTCATTCTTCTTCCTCATCTTCTCTTTGGACGCTAGTAAATTGTCCCAACAGCGATTCCCCGTTGGTATCATAAGATTCCTCTACATTTGGTGACTCAACATTAGAGCACAACCGGCCTTGACAATGTGTACACGCCAGGGAACAAAACTGTCCAACAGTTTTGCAACCACATTTAGCATTATATATCCCTTTTTGCAGTTGCAAAATATTATGTTCGGCAGTTTCTCTGGCCACACTTGAACTTGGTGATATACCCGAAAAAGATGTTAATGAGCAGCTACTCAGCTTACAGGAAGACAAGCTAAGTGTACTTGTTTTTTGTTTCGATTATGTTTAACGCAACAGGTAGTTATTTTAGGAGCTCTTGTACATAGCAAACAGAAAGCGAATTTCCGTTATTGGCGATAACAGCTTGTGGAGTACAATTACTGTTTTTAAAAACTTCAGCACATTGAATTAAATCTTTTTTGTTTCAAACATTTTGAAAACTGTTTTTTTTTTCCTCTCCTGTAAAATGCAGATGTCGTATCGCAGCAAGTTATCGCGTGTAAAACTACTAAATTATTTTGTAACTTAGCAAAATAAATAAACTTTTTGATGAATATACTTCTGATTAATGTTGAACTTTTCCTGGTTTAAAAAAATAATTTATTCACTTGGAGATCGAGCGGTAAGACCTGTATTTTGGACATACCTCGTATATAGTTAATGATAAAAGTAACATGTGAAGATTTCGTTTTAGGTTTAAATTTTTTTATGGAAATTAACTTATTATTTTCTAAATATTATTCTAAATTGTGCATCCTATATGTATGCAAACAAATTGAAAACATTCATCTGGAAGTATTTTCATAAAATTCCAATCTATTTTTTTAATAATTTCATCCTAGATTTCGAATAAAAAATAACTTAAATGTTTTAATCCAGCGCATTCACCATATATTATGATATTTATATTAAGTGGGTTACAGATTTTTTTTCCGATTTTTTGCAAAATGGACCATTCCATATCATTGATGATGAAATTCCAATCTATTTAAAATTCATTTCATCCTAGATTTCGAATAAAAATTACTAAAATATTTTAATACCGGCGCATTCACCATGTATTGTACATTAAGGAGTCGATTACAAAATGTTTCCAATTTTTTGCAAAATGGACCATTCCATCTCATTGAACTAAATATGGGACCAATCTAGAAAGATATTCTATCAAATGAAGAAGGAAGATCGATATCGGTTCATAGTTGCTTGAGTACTGAGGTAACAAATTCAAAAAAAAATATAACCGAATTGAGAACCGCCTCCTTTTTTGAACTCAGTAGTCGGTAAAAAAAAATATGGGACCAATTCGGGATACCCCGGAACAGGATCCAGTATAAAATGTCGAAATTCCTTGAGCCGTTTGCGAGTATTCGCTGAACAAACATAGATAAATATAATCGGACAAATTGAGATTAGAATGCTAATTTTGAAGTGTATTTGATTCTCTATAACTTTTCTATTATCAGCATTGCAATCCCTGATATTTGTTGTTTAAATACCGCTTGGTCTGATCTCCGTGGCGTCTGAAGTGGAAGTGAGCTCCGATATGTGTGCGCCGTTATTTATGCTATCTCCCGAGTCCCCTTTTTAATATCCTTTAAATTTCTGAAAAGAGATTGCCAAAAATCCGATTGTGTTGAGGGGGCGGTGCCGAAATAAGTTAAAATTTCTTGTGTTCTAGATTGGGTGACACCATTGCGTTGTCACCGAAATTGTACAGATGACGTGGCACTTTAAACAGCTCAGTTTGCCTACCGATGGCGGCCGCAGATGAATCAAATCGTTAGAAGGGTGGGCGTCCTGAGAGTTATTGCTACGAGTGACGGAATGCATCCGACGTTGTGGTGCATTGTTGCGCCATCTCTTTTAATTTGGAAGGGACATTTTTCCGATAAATTCTGGGAACCGTAAGATGTTTGTCTTCCAGGCTTGATGCAGGTGTCCGAACCTGCAGCCACCCTTCGTGTACTGGAAGAAGTTTTCCTCTTAAAGCTTCCATGAAAATGCCAAGTGAGATTTCCCGATGGCGTGAACGTCAGGCGACCGTTCCTTTACAGGGACAAAACTTTCAATGGACGAACACCCGGACCATCAAGAGAGCTACACATTCAGTTCCGTCCGTGCCAACGGTTGTTTTCAAACATATGTATATATATATATATATATATATATATATATATATATTTGTTTTTAAGTTTTCGCGGGCACTAAATGTTTAAGGTGGTTTCCGGGAATTTATCCGCGTAGTTGATAACTGATCCCTGCCGGGATCGACGGTAAACTTTATGACGACGTTTATGCAAAAGGCAGAGTCACATCTGCCAAATTCTCTGCTCTCCAGGTAACAATCCTAACTCTGTTTTAATGAGATCATATGCATAATTCTCTACGTAAGTCCTTCTACTTTCGCTTCTAGTTACTCGAGTACTGTATTCGAGTTTTTCAGCTGCTCTAAAAGATTGACATGTGATCGATATGATGGTGACCAGACCAAACAGCCATATTCTAAAATTGATCTCAGTAAAGTGCAGTACAGCAATTTAAATGTAGCTATAGAAAATTCAAATGAGGACCTATCAATGAAGCCCAGAATCTTTAGGGCACGGGAAGCTATATCTTCTATATCCGATTTAAAAGATAGCTTATGATCAAAGGTAATTCCGAGATCCTTGATTTCTGAAGAATTATTAAGATTATTGTTTTCTATTTGGAATTGAAAGGTGATGGGGTTTAGTCGTCTACTAAATGATATTTGGCAACATTTTTTTATGTGTAGGTCCATTTTATTAACCTTGCACCAATAAGAAAAGTGATTTATATCTTCTTGGAGAAGTAAAGCATCGTCTAAAGTATCCACCGATCTAAACAACTTGACGTCATCAGCCAACATCAGGAAAGGACTCTTAATTGGTAGACAGGTTTTAAGATCAACCATAAAGAGGCTGAAAAGGATAGGGCCACAATGGGACCCCTGTGGGACTCCAGACAGGGCACGTATTTCCCTTGAGACTGAACTGCCAATCTCCTTCATATGAGATCTACCTCTAATAAAGGTTTTAAACCAACATAGAAACAGATCTCTAATAGCTAAGGCTTTCCAGTTTTAGAATGAGGAGATCGTGGTTAACCCTGTTAAATGCCTTCGAAAGATCAGTATTGACAGACTCAACCTGTCTTCCCTATTCCACTTGACTTAATATAAAATTTTGATATAACACTAGATTGGTTTCAGTCGACCTTCCCTTGACGAATCCAAATTGTTCTAGGTTGATTATTTGATTGACATCCCATGAGAACCGTTGGCATACAAACTTGTCCAACAGTTTCTAGTTAAAACATGACAATTATTTGCACGTTTTTGTAAATTGAGTACAATATTCAAATCACTCCATTAGTACCGAGATTAAGCTTAGACCATGAAATGTGTGGAAATGTGAATGGCCCAACAGTGAAACATTATAGTATTTACATGACTTCGAAAAGGAAACACAAATACAAACATACACGTTCCCTCAATTTACGCTGGAAAAAATGGAATATTTTTTACGTCGAAAGGTATTTTTCTAATGGATCAATAGAAAAACAAAAATCGTTTCCATCTCGACGGATGGCTCGAGGAGATCCGGTTTTCTTTCGGTGCAAAGGTCCATTATCTGCGGAGCAGTATATTTTTGAAATGGTCGTGAAAACAAGTAAGTGATAGCAAAGTGGACCCTCGAGGGCGATGCGTCTAACTTGGAGGTGGTGAGAAAGCGAATGTAAATAGGATTTCACTATATATTCCGGGAGAAAAAGACACTCCCGCCTCTTACATAGCCGCCGGCTCGTCGAATTCGTTAACTGAATCCTAAACGGGTGAATCGTTATATAAATAATATGTGTGCCGATATCAAAGGATATTTGGAGAATTTCAGACAATTCGTGACCGTCTGCGTGTTCGGGTACCTTATGCGTAAAGTCAATAAATATTATTTGCTTTGGATAATCTACAATCAATAAGGCGAGACGGCAGGTACTACGTTCTTCTGGGGGAGCAGATTTAGTTAAACTCTGTCAGTATTGTAAGCAAAAACACTCTATATAATTAATTTCGAAAAGATTGTTGAGGAAGAATTATTTTGTCTGTTCATTGGGTTTTCTCTCCTCAAATTTTTTTCCTGCAACAGATAAGTATTTAAAAAATGTATATCTAGAACAAAGTGTAGTAAGGCAATTTTCGTAAAATTGCCCGGATTACTGGCTGTCTGTACAGAGATTCTTCCTCACAGTTATTCTGAGAGAAAGAGATGTCTACAAAATGATCAACCAGTATTCCTGTATACAGTGATGGGCAAATGTGTGGAACCAAACCAAGTAAATATCTTTGGAATTATTAGAGATATCAAAATGAATTAGAATATCAAAGATACCATACAGGGTCTCCCTCAACTAATGGGCAAATACGATAACTGCAGTTAGAGGCGGTGAAATTCTACCGATTAATACAAAAGTTTGTAGTAAACGATATACAGGGTCCTAAAGTTGGTATTTGGTTTTTGATAATTTGTGTTATTTGAAAAACGGCTCCATATATTGAACTCAAATTTGGTGCAGCATAATTTTCAAGGGCGATAAACAAGAATTTGTTATCATTATTCATGACACTCTTACAGGGTGTTTGTTACGAAGGTTGAATGAGGCAAATCCATCTTTATTTTTTAACACATCCGTATAATTTGCGTTTCGACGATAAATAATGAAACTGCCACAATTTCAAAACATAAAACCTATGTTGAATCTCTATATTTCAAGGCGTTTTCGAGATATTATCATTTTAAGAATGGCTCTTAGTCATTTAAATAAAACATTAAACAAACAAAAAAAAAACAAATAAATAATCTTGAAATTGACCACCATCAGCATCAATGCATTTTATTACAATGAAATGTCGTATTATCTTGAAAAAGGTTGGAATGTTATTTTTATGAATATTCACTGCTTCTTGAATTCTCGTTAAAAGCTCGTTTCGGATACTGATTTCATTGCTGTACACCAAAAATTTCATGTATCCCCATACGTGAAAGTCCATAGCAATAAGTTCTGGAGTACGAGGCAGTCAAGGGAATTCATTGCCACGTCCATCCATCCATCCATCCAACGATGCGGAAAGTAGTCATTTAAATATTGGTGGACTATAAGTAGATAATGTGGCGGCGCGCCATCCTGCATAAACCACATATGCTGCCTTGCTGTAATACATTTAATCTCGTCGGAAGTTCAAACGGACCAATTAAGTAATCGTCAATAATTCCACACCAGATATTAATGGAAAATTCATCCTGAAAATGAGCTTCACGATACTTATGAGGATTATCAAAATCATAATAGTGGTTATTCCTCCAATAGAAGACTCCACGGCGTCTGAATGTAGCTTCGTCAAAATATAGGATTTTTTCAAGAAACTTTAAATCTTGAATGAAATTATCTTGCAACTGTTGACAGAACTGTAGTCTACGTCATTGGGCAATAAATGTTGTACAGACGTATAGAATTTTTCTCTACGTAAAATTCGTGATATACTCAAATTACTTACACCAGTAGCTGCTTGCAAGCGCCGAGAACTTAATGAAGGATTTTCCAGAATTCAAACTAAAATATCATCTTCATGATCAGCTGAAATTCTCGTAGGTCGGCCACCAGAATTTTTGGCATGAAACGAACCTCTTTCACCAAAATTTGGGTATAATCGTTGGAATATTTTATGATTAGACACATTTCGATTTGGATTTAACTGTGCATATCGTCTAACTGCAGCACTTGAATTATAATGTACTTGTGCATAAACACAAATCATATTCCTTAATTCACTATTTGCAAATTCTTTAATTCTAGGCATATTTCATGAACCTTGATAGTCAGTGAAGCTCAAATTGAGGTAAAGCATGATTAGGCTCCATGCCACGGGAACTATGGGGGAATACGGTAAAAAATTAGTAGAATTACAATTATACAGGGTGGTGGAAAAAATGTTATACATAGATGCATAAACAGGGTGAGAGGAATTATAGATATACAGGATGGTGATAAAAAATGTTAGAAAAGGAAATAATTTATAGAGTAGCCCACGAAGAGTTCCATATATATAATGACTGAAATATAGGTCAGAGTAGAATTATAGTTACAGAAGATAATTAAAAATTTCATAAACAAAAAGAGTAAATATGGTGGATCATAGGCGGTGGCATATACAGAATGGTTTACTCGGTGGTTCAAAAATGTTAAAAAATATTATGTGTGGTCCATGAGCAGTTGCATATACAGGGTCGTGGAAATAAATAATGAGATGGAATTATTATAATGATGATTTTAATAAATGTTAGACAATTGAGTGCAATTATAGCTATACAGGGGGGTTAGAAAAAATAAATATGTAGGGTAGCCCATTAGCGGTTGAATTGTTGTCATATTAAATTAAGAATTACGAATTTGAACACAAATAAAGTTCTATGAATTATATCTGAAAAAAAACTTGAATTTCGTTACTTATTTGTAGAAGCGAGATGTAAGACCGACATCTAGGATTTTCGAGGAAACTATCACACAGAGGTTCCGAATCTGGATCCGTCTCTGGTGTAAGTTGCTGTTCTTCCTATAAGTTCTAGGATAGAATGTCACGATAAAAATTTTCATGTTACTTAACCTACCAGAGATATTGACACAATTGGTCGAATTTCGACCACTGTGCGACAGCTAGTTTTATTTAATTGAAATGTATGCGAATAGGGAAAAAGAGCTAAACAGTGCAATATCTCAGACATCAGAAGTTCTACAAACCTGTAGATGCATAAAATCTGCATACTGGTATTCAACAAGTTTTCTCAAATTGTCAACTGGCGGTATTGTAAAATATTTAATACTACTACATAAAGGAGGTAAATATAAATGTCTCTTTGAAACAAGATATTACTACGTTACGACTGAATTTCATTACAACGGGGAAATATCTGATCCTCGAATTTCAGTAAAAAACTGCACCATGAATTGCGGCTTTCTTTGATTCAGAACGCACTTCGTTAAAAATATTAATTAAAAGAGACACTCATGCACAGTATACAATGAAAAGACACCCTCTGGATTTCCCGATGCGTTTTACACCAAAAACTCTCAAATATCGTACGGAATGGTGAATTAGTAGGTTTTAAAAATAGTCGAGTCAGCGAGGAATACTTTACTGGAGACGGCATTCTAAAAAGGGCTCCCCAAATTGTGGTTGCCCTCATTTGTCGCCTGAAAGAATAACATAATTGGAAAGAAGAAATATGCGTTCTCGCACGATTAGGATACGTGTTTCCATGATAAATGATGGTTGTAAAAATATTGCGCAACTGGCGTTCGTAGAGAAACTTAATTTATATTAATAGCACTAGTTTTTGGAATAGCCAGATAAATTATAATCACTTTATCAACGGAAAAATTATGTGTCTAGTAAAAACAAATCCTCTAAAAATCATAATCATTATAAAGTTGGTTTAGAATATACTCCCTCCTCTTTCTCTCTATCTCTTTATGTGTTTATATTGGTTTATATCTGCTATACAGGGTGTCTCATATATACATTAATATATATGAAAAGATTTTGAGATACAAACATGATTAAATGGAGAAATAGTTGTATATTTTAGAGCCCATTCGAATACTTAAAGAAAAATGAAGCCATCTCTTGCCATTATCAAGTTATACAATGAGCGCTGACTTCAGTCAGATTTGAGTTAAAAATAAAGGGTTTTATAGCTATACTTTTGTAAAATCGAATAAAGTGCATGGGGGTGAAAGCAAAGTGTCACAAATGTAAAAAATATTTGGTTTACTCCTTGATGCAACAGTATATAGATCTCCAAAAGGGGATCTGGATAGATATCTAGAGATCATATCTCTGGTTCTGGAAACAAATGATCATGCAGGACACATTGTAGTGATTGGCGACTTCAATGAGCATTAGAATGGCAGCACTGCAAGGAGGTTGACTATCTCTACTTCATTGTTACCTTTAGCAAGTCCGATCTAGGCGTCATTCCTGTTGCTCTAGAGGGTATCTCTGATCATTCCGGATTACAATTCAATAAACCAACTCTCATATAATAATAATACTAGAATTACTTTCAAACCATTTACTGATGAAGGTATTTCTTCTCTATAAAATCAACTACAACTATATATAACTGGAAATCAATCACGGAAGGTATCGAAAGTGTGGGAGATCAGTTCTGCAATTTTTTTAAAGTCGCATCAAATGCTTTGGATAAAAGTCTGCCACAAAAGACGAAAATGGTTAGGAAAATCAAAAAAGGCCCAAAAATTAACTGGTCTAATGGCAACCTTAGAGACATGACGGGGAGGCTTCAAACTCTCAGTCTCTTTCATAAGAAAAATCCTATTTTGGTACCCAAAAACATGGTCAGTCATTATAAAACTGTATCGGACAGAGAGATAGCAAATTATAATGCATCAAATAAGGTGTCAGCCATGTGGAGTATGATAAAGTCTCATAAGAACTCCGCTCCCGCCTCGAAAGTCAGTTACCTCAATGTTCTGGTTTTCAAAGATTTTTTTGTGTCAATTGCAGACGAGCTGATTAAAAATCTCTCGACTTCTAATAGCTCATTCAAAGCCTGTTTATCAAATCACTATATTGAAATCGCTTCACATGTCACTCTGTAACAGAAAAAATGGTTTCAGATAAAATTTCCGACATTAAAAATAGTGGTAGCAGAGACTGTTATGACATCAACTCTAGAATCCTTAAATACCTCACAGATATATTGAGTCAGAGCTCACTTGTTTAATCTCTGCATCCGAGAAAGCATATTTCCTTCTGTTTTCAAGTTGGCAAAAGTTATACCCATTTTCGAAAATAAAGGAGATCCTGAAGATGTAGCAAATGATAGGCCTATATCTCTATTGCCACTAATCTTTAAAATTCTCGAATCCTTATTGAAAGACCAAATGATTAACTACTTTGAAGTAAATAATATCTTTATATCAAACCAATTTGGTTTTCTTAACAAAAACAGCACAACTGTGGCTATAATAATCGACTAAGTGAGTTTGTGGCAGAGGGCTTTGAAAATAAGCATAATACATATGGTATATTCCTGGACTTAACGAAGGCATTCGATTGTATAAGTTTTGAAATCCCTTACAAAAAGCTATTCCTACTACAACGTTGATTCGAGCAGTATTCCCTTGTACAGTCCTACTTAGAGGCAAGAGAAAAGTATGCTCTTTTTGAGAATCAACAGTCGACAAGTCAAAGGATTCGGCATGGCTACCTCATTAATGACTTGCCAAACTTTAACAATCTATTGACTCTGCTAATAATCCTGTTTGCTGATGATACCATAACATTGCTGCGCTATCAACTTTCAGACCCAATATTGCAGTGCAGTCAAACATCGTGAAATAGAGAATTGGTTTTTAGCCAATAATCGTAGTCTCAACAATTAACTTTACATTGCAACCTTCACCATCGACACTAGAAAGTGATGCATCAGTGAAGTTCTTAGGGGTCTACCTTGATTCTGGGAAGTCTATGTTAATTTTCTTAGCTCCAACTTATGTAAAACAACTTTGCTTATAAGGGGCTGTCAAAAAATGTATCTAGGGGCACATTACTGACAGCGTATCATGGGTGCTCTGCACAAACTTTTAAGTTACAACGCCGTTATGTTAACCTTTCTTGTACTTTTATCCTTCAGTGTCTTGTCTATATGAAACAGAACCAAAACAGCAACAGAACACACAATATTCACTCCTATTGAATCAGGAAAGGAGTAGACTTTGTTCACAGCTACCACATATTGCAACGAACGAGAATGGGTAGTGACTATTATGATAATAAAGTTTTGCCAGCATAAATTAAAAATTGAAACGTATATAATTTTAAAGCACTGAAAAATTATCATTTAAAACAAGCCTTTTATTCTTTTGAGGAGTACTTAGGTAGTGACATCAATGTATAAATTTTTAAAGTGTAAAGTGTTTGCCCCTACAGTGTACTTAGTTGTCTATATATTAGAAAGTAGAACATTTTATTTTCTTATCATTTTAATAACAATTATGTACCTTTAACATGTAAAACCACACAGCTGCAATACTTTACTAATAAATAAACTAACTACACTAAACTGAACCAAAGAATTTGATGTACATTTCATTTTTCAATTTACATCAATAAATATAAAGCCATTGACACCGAAGTCAGAATAGACTTTGAAACTTTTGGTTTTTCCATCAATATACGTCGATTTATTTCCATTGTGGTGTTATTGCCCAAAAAAACAAAAAAATAATTAAGAATGTGCCACAAACAACGTTTAGAAAACAATCAGAATGCTAATATTAATTTATAATATTGGTTCATTCATTAAATTAAATATAAAAAAAAATCCATTATTTACTTTCAACGCCAAACAACTGACAGTGCGGCCGCCAGACGGTCAAAACTCAAAACATTGAATAATTATATATGGAGGGAGCGAGCGATAGATATATTATTATTGTTTAGTGGTAAAATAGTCAATGTAGTAGATCAGTATTGATTTTTCGGACGCGTTGCAGTAACTTTCATATTAAATATTCTGTTTTTAATGTGAATTTATTTATTTGATTAATATATTATTATCACAACCGTCCCGAAGGTGTTATGTAAAAAATTGTCAGATAGCGGGTAATAGAGAATGTATTAAATATTTAAGTTCTCCTAGGGTTGTTAGTCCTCTCTTTTCTTTAATATCCCTGAACTTGATTGAAACCGCAAATGACGAAAACTTTTAGGTTGCAAAGAACAATCTTCCAATTATTATATCGAAATTTTGCCATTCTACCTACATTAAAATTTACTTGACCAGTGTACATGCCAAAGTCATAGAATATACATTATACGTAACAACTAAAACTGAAAATAAAAAGAAACTCTACCGTTTTATTAACATTTTAAATGCATTATAAAACACTTCGTTTTACACTTCATGTACTAAATGGTGAAGCGGTTCATACGAAGTGGATACTCCTTTGAAGAAGAAAATGACGCCAAAGTCTAATACTCTCGAAAGCGGATCGTAAAAATAACTAGACGTTAAGCTGGTAGATTTAAAAGAATTAGGTCCAATCGTCGTCTAGACTATATTATAACCAAAAATAAAATTAGATTTTTTTTAGAAGATTCAAATTACTACCACTCCGGTTAATTTTGTTTCATATAACAAATTGCTAGTTAGGGACTTGGGATTATGTGTACTCTCGCACCAGCTAAACTTCCATTAGATTATTATATCGTGCAGTTTACTTTACCCAAAAGTTTTGCTATGTAAATTGTGTATTAAGTTGTCGTTTTTAATGTGGGCACTAGGAATGTTTGAGAGCTGGTTAATCTAATTGTTGAACGTGCTGAGGACCGGTAAATACACGAGGTGGTTAATTTTTAAATATCATGAAAAGTTGCGATGTGGTAGCAAATGCGCCTTAGGACTCGCAAACACTATTAGGATTAAAAATGTGTCATGTTGTCGACAAAAATAACGGAATAATTTCATTATCTAATAGTTACAACAAATAATAAATTTAACCGACTTCAAAAAGAAGGAGGGTCTCAATTCCCAATGTTTTTTGTGTGTCCAGCAATTAGTAGAAACCGGCTTAAGAAATTGGGAGCGTTTAAACAGGATCCTGTTAAAGGGTATCTTGAAATGGTTCCATATTTTTTTATACTGTTTTTTAGAAAATCCGCAAAAACTTTTTAACCGACTTTTTTATCTTTGCTGGGGGCGATGGTATAAAAACAGGAAATGTCTCTATTGGTAACAAGGGGTGTAATAAATTGAAAATAGACTAGATTTAAGTCAAGATAAATGTCAGCCAAAAAAAACTTTAAGATGGAGATTCTCAGTTGGTCTCTACAGACAGTGTACATTTATAATTTAATTGTTGCAGCAAAAAATTATTTCATGCTTTTTTAGTTAAATTTTGTTGAAGTAGGTTTTTGTTTTTTTTAATGTATTTATTTTACAATTTTTAGTGATGCAATGGCTTTATTAGATTCAGTTTTTAAATACAATTCTCTTTTTCAATATTGCTTGAAATAAGGTATTTTGCGTTTAAGCATTTTTTATTAACTAACTTAGGCGGATCCATTATATTGTATACGATCTGAGTATCATCATTTTTTAGGTCTGTTAATTATACTGACATTAATTTAATAGTCTTTTCTCAGCGGAATCTTATTATAAATCGTTATACAATTTTAACTGATATAGTTTTCAATTTTAATAAACTTTTTCTGATAACAATTTTAGGTATTATAAAAAATAAAGGTACTTAACTAAAACAAAATTTATATTCTTTATCAAACCTTGTTCACAATTTGGAAAGCTGACATCAAGATTTATTTTACAATTTTCAGTGATGTGACATAATTAGATGCATTTTATAATTCTTATTACTGCTGTTTGATAAGAACTTTATACAGGGTGAGTTTTTTTTTGATTATAAGTCTTGTATCAACTTTATATTTTTTATGATATTCAACCATTGTACTTGTATTAGAATAAGCTGTGGATGCTGTACTGGCCTACGGCCTGTTTGCTGTACTAAATTGCTCAATAAATAAATAAATACGAATTTGGCTGAACAGTAAAAAACCTTTATTTTTCATAATATACAAGGTGAGTTTTTTTTGATGATCAGTATCGGGATCTCGGAAACTAGCGGAGATAGAGCAATGGTTAAATCGGGAAAGATTTGCAGTTTTACTGGCCCAATTTAATGACACTTTCGGATTTGTGTAAAAGGTCATGGCTTACTAAATATTTTGATAAAACGAAATTCTGTCGATTTAGTCAAATCCCTCTAGCTCCTTTGTTTTTGATTTTATAAAAAAAGTGTAAATATCAAAATTGAAGGGAATTGTATCCCGAATATGATTGTCATGTCCTCGTTTGCGTGACAGCTCTCGTTTTCGAGATATGACACAAACTAATCTTTTTTTGAATAGAAACCATAGTTGGCTATGAATTCAATAAATCGGACATTTTTAGAGCTTTGCAACGATATAATACTCGATATAGTTATTCATAAATATAATGGAGTTATGGATGCTTTTGTCCCTTATTTTCACTTCTAACATAGTTAACCATGAAATAGATTGATTTATGAATAACTATTCCAAAAAACATTGAACGATTTTTTTATTAGGTATATCAGATATAACGAAAAAACTAAATAAGTAGGTACTTACTAAAAACTTAAGAAATTAAAGTACATAATAATGGTTACAATTTATGTTCGAAAAGTCCACCATTGTTATTTAGACAAAAATTGCATCTTTTTAATATTGACATTACCGCTTTCCTCACAGACCGCCTATAAATTTCTTCAATTTCTTGTAATACCGCCTCCCTTAGATCACCAACTGTTTCATACTTTCTTTTGTACACTTTGTTTTTTAGCGCACCCCATAAATAGAAGTCAATAGCTGCCAAATCGGGAGACCGGGGTGGCCATTCGCGTGGGCCATTTCTTCCTATCCAAGAGTTTGGATAGATATTATCTAAATGTTGTCTTACTAATAACGAGTTATGAGCAGGTGCTCCATCATGTTGGAACCACTCAATTTCTAAACGAGTTCTCAAATTCAAATTGTGCAACATGTCTTGAAAAGTGTATTGCAAGAAATGCAAGTAGCTCTCCCCAGTAAGTGATTCGTCATAGATAAAAGGCCCCAGAATAGTAGACCCTATGATACTACACCAAACATTAAAACCAAATTTTATCTGGGGTCGTCTTTGTTCTACATGGAAAGGATTTTCTTTAGCCCAGATATGCTCATTGTATCTATTGAACATACCGCGTTAGTAAATCTAGTTTCATCTGACCATAATACCTTTATTGGAAACTGTGGATTGTCAAGGCACATGTCTCTAGACCATGTACAAAACAAAATAGGTCGAAGTTCGTCACCAGCATGCAAAGTTTGAGAAACTGAAAGTTTGTACGAGTGGAACTTGTCCGCTTTCAGTACCTTAACTGCAGTTCGTTGAGATGTGCCAGCTTCTGCTGCAATCTCACGAGTTAATGTAGATGCATTATGATTTACCATTGCCAAAACATTAATTTGTGCTGCTTCGTTAATTTGATTACGTTCCTTTGGTGGTTTAGTAAAAGATCCATATCTGCGTAAACTATCGTAAAACCTCTTAAATGTACATAGAACAGGTTGAAGACGATTAAAATATCTATGAAAGTATTACTCAGCTGCACGAACTGAATTTTTATGGAATATCATATAACATTCTACCATATTCAGTTTTTCTTGGTTAGAATATTCCATTTTATCACGAAAACTTGTCAATATCGACTGTCAGCTCAGAACTACTAATGGAATTATTCTCAAATGAGGAAAGTGAAAACAATCTTTTTCATGGCTACCTACGTTAAAAGTAAAAATAAGGGAGAAACGAATCCATAACTCCTTTATTTTTATGAATAACTATATCAAGTATTATATCGTTGAAAAGCTCTAAAAATGTCCGATTTTTAGAGGTCATAGCCAACTATGGTTTCCATTCAAAAAAAGATAATTTTATGTCATATCTCGAAAACGAGAGCTGTCACGCAAACGAGGACATGACTATCATATTTGGAATACAATTCCCTTCAATTTTGATATTTACACTTTTTTTATAAAATCAAAAACAAAGGAGTTAGAGGGATTTGAATAAATCGACAGAATTTCGTTTTTTCAAAATATCTACTAAGCCATGACTTTTTACAAAAATCCGGAAGTGTCATTAAATTGGGCCAGTAAAACTGCAAATCTTTCCCAATTTAACCATTGCTCTATCTTCGCTATTTTCCGAGATCCCTATACTGATCATCAAAAAAAAAACTCACCCTGTATATTACGCAAAATAAATGGTTTTTTACTGTTCAGCAAAATTCGTATTCATTTATTTATTTATTAAGCAATTTAGGACAGCTTATTCTAATACAAATACAATGGTTGAATATCATAAAAAATATAAAGTTGATACAAGACTTATAATCACAAAGAAAAATAATACAAACTTGATAAATAGAATTTGTTAATTTGAGCGAATTTCTTTAATTTGTTTTTTAAAAGACGTGAAAGTGGTGTTAAATATATCAATATTTTTACAAAGGTTTGTGTAAGGTCTGATATGGGGCGAATTAAAACCTACATTGGTTCGACAAAGAACAGATTATTATTTCTTGTAGTTTTTTTGAGGTATATAAAAAGGCAATGATGATAATAGTACTAGAAAGTAAATAACATTAACAACTACTTTGTAGAGAACTAGTACGCCAGACTGTTTTCTTCTATTCACTAAAGTTGTGATATTATATCTATTTCTGGCAGCCTCTATATCCTCAATGTTATAAATGCCATCAGTTTTAAGACTGAAAAATCGAAGAAATCTTTTCTAATCTTTTTTATGGATGTCGTAATGTGGGCTTTATTTTACACTTGCAAAATTAAGTCTACTGTAGATATAAGCATAATAGACAGCTTTGATCGATTTTTCATTTCTAAAATCATTAAACGTTCTTATGATAAAGCCCAGCGTTTTGTTGCAAATATTCACCACCATACTATTATGCCTAAATCTTTTATTTCAGTTACCTTTTGAATATTTTTTCCATTAATATTATAGTGAGATGTTATTGAATTTAATTTTTTTGTGAAAATTATTGAACTGAATTTTTTGATATTTAAAAAATGTTTATTTTCTGTGCAATACTTAAGTAAACAGTATAAGTCTTCTTGAATAAGATTGGAATCAGCCACAGAATGACTCTGAGAAAATAATTTTAGGTCATCAGCGTAACATAGCATTTTGCAAAATTTTGTTGATTTACCTATGTCATTTATGTAGAGAATAAAAAGCAATAGTCAAAGGTGCGAACCTTGGGGCACACCAGAAGAAACAAAATACGGTTCTGAACCATTAACCTTTACCAGTTGAGATCTATTATAAACATATGAAGCAAACAATCTCAACAGGTCGCCATAAATACCTATGTTACCGAGCTTGTTTAATAATATATTATGATTCACTTTATCAAAGGCTTTGCTAAAGTCAGTATAAACAGCGTGGACCTGTACACTGTTGTCTATTGCTCTACTGATATAATTAGTGTAACAAAGGAGGTTGGCTTCTATAGACCGTCCAGAGTAAAATCCATGCTGATCAGGACTTATCTTATACTTTATGGTATCAAATAAAGATTCAAATATAATTCCCTCAAACACTTTGCTAAAAATGCAGAGCTTAAAGATTCCCCGATAATTTGTAACTGAATTTTTAACCCCAGAGTTTTTACATATTGGAAGAAGAATGGCCCTTTTCCATAAATCAGGAAATTCAATCGATATCCATAGATTTTTTAAATATCATTGTTAAAAGAATATACAGTGAGCTGGCAGATTTTTGACCAAATAATGATGAAATAAGATCTACACCAGCTCCTTGTGTTTCTTCAGAACTATTTCTTCTATTAATAAGACAGAGTTTGCGGTTGCCGTAGTTTGAGAATTGGCTTTTTTAATAGTTGTCTGTGAATAAAGTTCATTCACGGATTTAAAAAATGAAGAGAACATTTAGCAAATTTCTAGGTAATAATTACAGTAGACGTTTCTGACCATGCAAATCTTTTTATGAAGAATAACGTTTTCTCTAAATAATATTCGAACGAACGTTTTTTGTTTGAACCCAACTTATAAAGACGCACTATATATAGAAACCAATTGAGAACCTCCATCTTGAAGTTGATTACTGACATTTATTTCGATTTACTAGTGGTCGCCCAGTGGTCGAAATTCGACCCTATTTCATGAAATTGTAAAAAGTATATTTTTATAAGAAACAGAGTTGTGGAGAAATCGGAGAAGTAGATGTAATGACCAAAATTGTTCACTCATATTGATAAATCTATTAAAATATAAAGAAAATAAAAATGTAATCAAATATCGGTATTCGAAATATTTTTGACAAATGAATGACCCCTCAAATTTTTTACTGGAACCGCTCCTGGCAAAATATTCGATATAATAATTAGAAAATTGTTCTTTGGAACCTAAAAGTTTTCCTCATTTGCGGTTTCAATGAAGTTCAGGAATATTAAAGAAAAGAGAGGACCAACACCCCTAGGAGAGCTTAAATATTTAATACATTCTCTATTGTCCGCAGTCTGACATTTTTTTACACAACACCTTCGGCAAGGTTGTGATAATAATATATTAATCAAATAATTAAATTCACATTAAAAACAGAATATTTAATATCAAAGTTACTGCAACGCGTCCGAAAAATCAATACTGATCTACTACATTGACTATTTCACCATTAAACAATAACAATGCTTTCATGCCACATCCAGAAGTACATGCTCTAAGAATATATACTCAACGATCACTCCTTCATATATAATTACTCAATGTTTTGAGTCTGGCGGCAGCGGCACCACAGATCAAATAGGTGAAACTGTCAGTTGTTTGGCGTTGACAGACGTAAATAATGAATTTTTATTATATTTTATTTAATGAATGAACCAATATTAAAAATTAATATTACCATTCTGCAGTAAAGGTCGTCAGTAGCTACTAAACAAAACAAAAATGAAGAAAATCGGTTGAGAGACAGAGGAGAAAATGGTACCTAATCGTTTTGTCTTTGCCTATTTATATATAGATTTCCAATCAACTTTCAATTTATTACAATTTGTAATAATAAAACACAATTGGATATAGTTTTCAATTCTACTAAACTTTGTTTGATTACAATTTAAGATAATTAAGAAAAAGTTACCTCACTTTTAAACAAAATTAATATATTTTTTGCAACCTAGTATATAGTTGGAAAAGTTCCATAAATACTTAATATACATTTTTTAGTGCACTGGCATAAGTAGATGCAGATTTTAATTCTAATTACTTCTATTTGATAACAATCTTAGATATTAACAATAAAACATTTAAAAAAAAATATAACCGACTTCTACCCATAACTAAAAAGCTAAAAATAATTATAACAAAATATAACTCTAGCAAATAAATAACACATTCAATGTTGTAAGGTAGCTACCCAGGAAGTAAAAAATGTAAACATTAAAAGGTGCTCATTCTGTACAAATTAATTATCTACCAATCTAGTATATTTTTTGAAGTCGGTGCCAAGCAAATCTAAAATCCTTCATTGCGTACTTATCTACTAATTCATCAAACTTGATTGTTGCTTGGCACCGACTTCAAAAATATACTAAATTGGTAGGTAATTAATTTGTACAGAATGAACACCTTTTAATGTTTACATTTTTTACTTCCTGGGTAGGTACCTTGCAACATTGAATGTGTTATTTATTTGCTAGAGTTATATTTTGTTATAATTATTTTTAGCTTTTTAGTTATGGGTAGAAGTCGGTTATATTTTTTTTAAAATGTTTTATTTTCAACTTTTTAGTTTTTTTTTGAACTCAGGTAGTTTTCACTATTTATTTGTTATCTTGTATGTATAACCTTAATAGACAGAACCAGGTAACATCGAAAGCCTCAACATTACACAATGATACTTTATCATTTAAATTGACAGGTAAATCTTTACAAACAAAATGTACTAGTACGCGTTGACTTAATAAGCCCAAAATATATTTATGCCTTATGGACTACGCCATATAACCTTTTTTCAACTTTTTTTGACAACCTTGTATAACTAGATAATTCCACTCCAACCTATGTACCAACCAGCCTATACATACGACTTACCAGGGACAAGCATAAATTTGTTAGCTGCCTTCTGTAAACTATAGGACGGAGTAGAAGCCATCCTATATTTACGGGGTCAGATCCGTCCTATATTTCAACCATTGTATATAATTCCTTGTGGGCTACCCCATAAATTATTTCCTTTTTAACATTTTATGTTATCGCCCTGTGTAACGTTAATTCCTCTCCACACTTTATGCAACTTCTTATGGGCTATAAAAGAAATATTTTTTTAATCACACTGTATAAATATAATTCAACTCCATAATATATTTCAACCATCCTGTATATGATTTGCTTATGTCCACATCATATAACAGTTTTTTAATCACCCTATATAATTTTAATTTCACATTTTTTTCAATATTTTTATACGTTTTTTACGTTTAGTCCACCCTATATTCCAACCATCCTGTATATACGGCTGTCCACGGACCACTATCATTCTAGTCCGTCCTATATTTCAATCTTCATATAAATGCAACTCCTTCTACCACTTTACTTTGTGATTTTGTTTGCTATAACTAAACACTCTGTCTATAAGCCACCAAGTACCAGTTTAAAGTTTGACATTTGTTGTCACTGAATTTTCTGTTAGGCCGGGAGAATGTGACAACCAAAAGTACCGTCTTCGCAAAATGGAAAAATTTGCATTTAAATAGGTATTTACCTGGTATACAAACAAAACGAGCTTGGTACTCATTAATTTAAGGAGCCGAAAATACTATGCTTTACTACCTATATGCTTAAGATGTACATTCGCAATTAAAACTTCCAGTGCCTAAAATTACCGCACTATTACGTTGGAATTAAAATATTTATGAGGAAATGTCCATGATGTCATTTCGAAGAAATTTTTGATAAGAATTTTGTAATATTCGGCGATTTTCTGCAAAACTGCAAGTTGCACGTCGCAGAAAAGTATATGAGATCACCTAAGGATCTTCCCTAATAGATTAAACGTTAAAAAACTATACACATCCATAAGGAGTTATCGAAAAATCGACTAAAATATTAGGGATATTGGTCGATTTCCATGCACGCATGTGTTCATTCACAAATTTCATCACTTTACCAATAGAATTCTTTTCCAAAATTTGAAGTTTCACCAATCCGGATATATACTCTATTAAACAAGACCATATTCGTTCAGAACGGTGCACCACAGGAGAAGAAATCAGGTAACATACATACAAAAAAAAAAAGCGAAAAAATACGCGACGAATTGATAACCTCCTCCTTTTTGGAAGTCGGTTAAAAATAAAATTTAATCACAATTCCTGTGTGATTACAACCTTACTGTTTAAAAAATGACATGGAATCATTACAGTGTACGTTTCAAACCATGAAAATCTGTTTATGAAGAATAACTTTTGCCTTAAAATTATTAATAAAAATAAATCGTTTGATTTATGAATACACACTTGTCATACAGAGTAAATCGAAAATCTTCACCCTGGTGATAATTAACTGACCTTTATTTTGATTAATTCAAAAATTTACAATTTACCCCCAAGTTTCGAACAGAAACATTTCCATATTTTTAATACCAGCGACTCCACCAAAGCTTACTGTACGGTTCAACCTACGATGTTGAAAAAAGTATGGACCACTTCGGGATCCCCCGGGTCAGGATCCAGTATAAACGGTTAAAATTCGCTGAACAAACATAAAAGAAACCATAGATACGGAAGAATTGAGAACCACCTTCTTTTTGAAGTCTGTTAAAAATGCATATTGAAAAATTTTAAATCGATCTTCTAACAAATGTTACTCCATTTCTTTTAATAATCCAGTATATAACATGGTAGAATTCGACATATGTGACACATATACCCAATTAACGGAATAAATTTTGTAAGAGGAATAACTTTATACATAAAAGTGAACTCATAAATTTTATTGATTTAGTTGACAGACTTAAATCAAACCTTTTTCATTAAAGCCTTATATCAGAAATAACCGAGCGACGAGTATATAATCTTAGAATTTATTTGTTCGTCCGTAAATGTGCTTCATTAAAAGCGGTATGCCAATATCCAACGTCTCCTAGCAGCTGTCGCTGCCACCTCTGCCGTCTCGCTGTTTTAATTTTAACTCGTTAACTTTTAGAATGTTATAAAGTGTGCGCCGTGCTAACAAGTATGCATGCGATGCTTCCGGAACACTCAAGCTCCCCAAAACTGTAAAACAAATGAGGTGCAATTTTTTTTGTTACTCTTTACGATTAATGCTGTTAGGCTTAATTTGATGTTTCAAAGACATTATTCAAATATGAACTTAATGAAGCCAGAGTGATGATAAATCCAACATTTTAGGAGTGAGAAATATAACTGATATTGTCACAACGTTTCATGATTTTATGGCAATACCCCAAAAAATGCGAAATATTATCATATTCTGATCGAAATGAAAACTATTCGTCCAACCAAACACTTGAAAATGGGAAAGTTATTCGGCCATTTCCAGAACCTTCGAAGAAGTAACGTGATTATTTCAATAACATTCGAGAAAATGCAACAGAGTATAAAAGCGTAATAATTAAAATATAATAAAAGATTACAGAGACTCTTGTCTATTGTCTAACCATGATAACTCCTTGCGGCTTTTCGATCTTTCCCTTTCAGCTGCAAGGATATGCCCAAAATCATGTTTTTTTATTATTATTTGATTCAGCAATTTCTCACCCAGCGTTCTTTCTATGAATTCGTTAGTTGGTTGTATGCGAGGTACCTCATATTGTTCTCATAACTCTCTAATTTATAAATAGTAGGTTTTTCCAACCCGATAGAAAACTAACTTTTCGGGATTTTTCAATCCATTAAACGCAAAACAATATATTGTTGCTAGCCATGAGCCTTCATCAGTTGCGCTCCCCTCAACTGAATGAATTCTCGAATAATTATTTATGAATATCGTACATATAACTGAATTTAATATTTCATCGCGAAATGAATTTCGACATCCAGGAGTTTCAAATCGGGAGTCGAACTGTGGGTAACGCCGTTTCCCTGGGATTCCTAGTATAGAAATGACACAAAAAATTCGTACGTTTACTAAAACCTGCAAAGAAATTACGATGCTTACTAGCTTTTCGAGATGTTTCAATCCATTGAAAGCAAGACAATATATTCCTAGTCGAGAACCTTCATCAGTTGCGCTCCACTCAACTGATTGAATTCTCTATTAATTATTTATATATAGTACATATAACTGATTTTAATATTTTATAGAGAAATGAATTTCGACATCCAGGAGTTTCAGTAAAATCTAGCTCACAGATGGATTACGATATCAAGATTTTATGGAATCCAGAGCTTTGAAAAACGCTTATCAGAAAGGCGTTCAAACTTAGATTTTCTGTGACATTTTTAACATTTTTTCAAAATTTGACATTTTGACCTTTTTGAAAATTTTGACATTTTTGATATTTTTCATATTTTTAATTTTTTTTGTCATTTGTGACATTGACATTTTTAAAATTTTTGACATTTTTTATCGTTTTTAACATTTTTTGACATTTTTGACGTTTTTTACGATTGTAATTTTTGACATTTTTGAAATTATTGAAATTATTGACATTTTTTACATTTTTTGTCCTTTTTGACATTTTTAACCTTATTAACATTTTTGATGTTTTTGACATTTACATTTTAACATTTTTGATATTTTTGACATTTTGAAAAAAAAATTTTACATTTTTTACATTTTATGTTATTTTTGACCTTATTGGCATTTTTAACATTTTTGATATTCTTTACATTTTGACATTTTTCACATTTTTGAAAGTTTTAACATTTTTGACATTTTTTACATTTTTGACGTTTTTTACATTTCTGACATTTTTCAATATTTTTGACATTTTTGACGTTTTTTACGTTTGTCATTTTTGACATTTTGACATTTTTGAAATTATTGATATTTTTTACACTTTTTGTCATTTTTAACATTTTTGACATTTACTTTTTTAACATTTTTTATATTTTTGACATTTTAAAACTGTATACATTTTTGACATTTTAGACATATGAAGACGCGAGATGTAAGACCGTACAAAGGAATGACACCTCGAAGAGAGTATTTTAGACATATTTCACATTTTTTACATTTTTTACAATTTATGTTATTTTTGACATTATTGGCATTTTGACAATTTTGAAACACTCATATATTAATTGTTATTTTGGACGTTTTTGACATTTCTGAGGTTTTTGATATTTTTGTCATTTTTGTCATTTTTCACATTTTTGACATTTTTGACATTTTTGCCGTTTTTGACGTCTTTGAAATGTATGTCATTTTTTACATTTTTGACATTTTTTACGTTTTTGACATTCTTTACATTTTTCACATTTTTGACTGCTTTAACATTTTTAACATTTCTGATATTGACGTTTTTTACATTTTTTGTTGCATTTGTATTTTCAATATCGAAATGGATGATAACAAATGATATCATGAAATTTATTTTATGGAACCCAGAACTTCGACAAAAACTTTTTGATATTTTGATATTTTT
Source organism: Octodonta nipae (assembly GCA_034190945.1). Lineage (NCBI taxonomy): Eukaryota > Metazoa > Arthropoda > Insecta > Coleoptera > Chrysomelidae > Octodonta > Octodonta nipae. The sequence continues at coordinate 81,508,840 of CM067223.1, read as the reverse complement.
AACATTTTTGACATTTTTTATCGTTTTTAACATTTTTGACATTTTTCACGTTTGTCATTTTTGAAATTATTTCATTTTTTATATTTTTTGTAATTTTTAACATTTTTAACATTTTTGCCATTTACTTTTTTAACATTTTTGATATTTTTGACATTTTGAAACTGTATACATTTTTGACATTTTTCCCTTTTTTTACATTTTTTACATATTATGTTATTTTTGACATAATTGGCATTTTAACATTTTTGAAATTTTTGATATTTTTTGTTATTTTTGAGGTTTTTGACATTTCTGATATTTTTGTCATTTTTGACATTATCGACATTTTTAACTTTTTTGATATTTTTTGTCATTTTTGACATTTTTGCCGTTTTTGGCGTTTTTGGCATTTTTGACATTTTTTGTTGAATTTATATTTTCAATATCGAAATCGGTGATAACAAATGATTTGAAGACGCGAGATGTAAGACCGACATCTAGGATTTTCGCCTGTAGTTCAATTTCTCTGCCAACTATCTTTCTTTAAATTTCCTGCATTTCCTTTGTATGATTTTATGCATTTCTCATTTCTCTTGCGCTGTCTTTAGTTATTCATCAGTCACATGATTTCCGGGGTAATCTCGTCTTGTTCTGCCTAGTTGTTTTCTTCTTTATCTGAAGTCCCCTGTGAGTATTCCATTCATTTCCGTTAGTGTCATTGCTTCTTCGAGATTATGCTTGGCCCTGAGTTATATTTTACGTGATTCTAATTTTCTAATATCTCCATGATAGTTTTTGTTTAGATTTGTGTTGTTTTCAAAGAGAAATCGCCGAAAAATCCAATATTCCTGTCAAAAATGTCATCGAAGTGATGTAACATAACAAATGATATCAACCCAGAACTTCAACAAAAACTTCTCAGAACTGTTTTGTTTGAAACTATTTTCACTTATAATGTATCAGTGTAAATGAAGTTTATTATTTCTTTTTAACATTTTGTAGAACTATAATCTCATACAGTATCTATATCAATAATACACATTTTCGATCTGTGATTTTTTCCAGGAGATTCAATTTCCCAGTATGCGCTAATTAATTTTTGTCGGGCACAAATATTTTCTAATAAAATAGTTCGGCTCATATATCATCGTTCTTCATTAATATAATATCACAGATAATTAGTCGATGCGTCAGTTGCGCTATACGAATCGTTTGTTCGATTTTAAAATTTATAGAGGACTCAGTTTGCAATAATCGTGTTCCATTAGAGCATTTATCCGAATCGAAATTTGCACAAAACCCCAATCGGGCTAAATGAAAGTTTAAAATAATAAAGTCGCTCTACAGAACTGCATGTTTGTTATTATTAGAATCATAACAATTAGCGGTCCATCGAAATGCCATTCTTTCGGTGCAAAAACGGTGAAACCGTTTTCTATTGAAAAGCCAATTTGCATTTTAATGACCAGAAACAAGTTGGGCGAATATTCAGCAATACGTAACTCAGTTACTGTGCCTCGAAAATTTAATTGGTTTGTTTTGCGCTCGAAAAAACTGAGAGGGGGGATAGATAGGGAGAAAACGACGCATAATTATTCGTTTGTGTTTAATTCAATTTTATTGCTGAAAAAATTGCGAAGGAGAAAATGTCCTGGACACTTCAGGGTGGATCAATGAGATTTTTTCATAGCCTAGGTGGCACACTCTATACTGTTATGTTTAGACAGTTTTTTTGTTTTGTTTTAAATCGTTGAGCATCTTTCATACATAAACTAAGGAACTAGTTTCGATTCTTAACGCTTTGTTCCCAAATATTTAGAAGACAATGACAAATGAAAAAAATCTTAACTAGAATTGTCTTCTAAACGTTGTTTGTGGTATATTCTTGATTATTCTTATGTTTTTTGGGGCAATAACACCACAATTGAAATAAAACGACGTATATTGCAGGAAAACCAAACGTTTCAAAGTCTATTCTGACTTCGTTGTCAATGGCTTTATATTTATTGATCAATATTACTTCTTTGACTTTGACTGGTCAACCGTCTGACATATTTGACATTTTCGGCGTTTATGACGTTTTTGACATTTTTTGTGATATTTCTGACATGTTTGACATTTTTGGCATTTTTAACGTTTTTGGTATTTTTGAGATTTTTGACATTTGTGACAATTTTCACATTTTTGACGTTTTTCGCATTATTGACATTTTTACATTTTTGTCAATTTTGACGTTTTTGACAGTTTTGATATTTTTGGCAGTTTTAAAGTTTTTAACATTTTTGAAATTTGTCATTTTTGTCATTTTTGTGGTTTTCGACATTTTTAACACTTATTTAGGCTTGAAAATCCGATATTACTTTTTTTGGTAAAAATATAACTAATAGACTAGTAAATTGGGAAATGAATTTGACTCAAGGGCTACTTCTTTCTATAAAATAAAAAAAAAGTTCAGTATCCACGTCCAAAAATCAAATATTGCTGAATGTATATAGGATTAAAAACCTTTTTGAACGAGGTATCACAAGCTATGGCTTTTCATTTTTTAGAAAGTTGAAGGGACAGGTGATCAAAAGTGTATTTTTATATACAAAAATTGAACTGCTTTAGGATTTTTCATTTACATCAATAAATACGTCCAAAATACATTTATCCGGGGTATTAAGACCTCAATGTATAACAATGTGGTTTCAGAAAACGACCTCATAAAAAAGCACACAGTAAGTTATGATCTCGATTCCTTTCCTAGTCTAACTTTCTAGCCATCCAGATTTATTTATTTATTTAATATTTTTAATCCAATTTTAAAAATTTAGTCTTACACCTTAGTCCATCCTTGGTAACCTAATTTTGTTTCAAGAACACTATTTTAAGAGATTATAGGGTCATCCCTTAAAGACGCCGTAGATATCTTTATAGGGAGGGCTTACTGTGAAAACAAGGAACTTTTTGAATCCGAGGGATTTCCCATATTCTGAATTCTGAATCTCATTCTGAATGTCAATGGCTTAAGGTGTGAATAATCTAAATTTCCAATTAATATTATTGAGTTTTTAATAATTTAAGAATACGATTTTCCAAAGTTTGGATTTTTCGAATAAACAGCTTTTTTCCTCAATGTGGTTTACATTCCGACAATAAATTAAAAGAAACTAAAAGACGCCATAAATAGTTTTTACAAAACAAAAAATAGAAAGAATTGAAGATTTCCCAACTTTTGAAATAAAAGCCGGCGTTTTAAGTCTATTTCTCACCGTTTTTTTGTACAAAAAAAAATTCAAAACCTTTTAAATTTTTCCATTACTATCGTTTTCGTAATATTAATATCATTCTCAACAGCAACCCCAAGGTGTCATCTTGAGTGCGTATTCATTTGAAACATAGTTTCACTAAGTAATGCTTTCACGAAATAAAGTAAAAACAACTTGCTATCTGCTGAAGAATCACATTAACGTGACAGCATTCAAATGGACGAACCGTTTAGTAACTTTAAAAATTTTTTATCTGTTCATTCAAACGATCCTCTATTAAGCCCAGCAATTTATATGCAACTGATAAACGATTCCGAAAGCAAACAATAGACAGAAGGAAATAAAAGTTCAAAAGGTCGGTCGCTAAACTAAATGCATTCTCTTCGTAAATACGACAATTGGTTATTATCTTGTTCCACGAACGCTATTGTTCAGGCCATTTATAATAACATGACGTTTGCTTTAGCGTTGGCTGCGGTTGTGATTATTTAGTAAACTCCAACGAATTTATTAAAGTTAATTCCAACATTGTAACTATTAAATGAATTAATTTATCCTAGTCAAATACGATTAATAAAGCATATGCATGTACATCATACAAGCTGCATTTGGTATTTTAGGTTAATATTCTGAATATTCTGTTTTCATAGCTAACTAGTTCCCACAAAATTACTAAATTCGTTTTCATAATCAGTTTTATGCGTTATTAATAGTATGTCATTAACTTAGTATTATTCTACTGACACTATATCTATCAAACAAAGTTTTGTTGTTCTTGTTTCAACAGAAATAGTGGGAATACCCTAAAAAAGCATTCTCTCATCATGTCCCTTATTCAAGATCAACATGATATTACATAATTTATTGATGATTGTTTCGGCCATTCCTTGGTGAAAATTCATATTTTAATTATATTAAAACACTAGCACTGTGGTAATTTTCACAAATTTATTATATTTTATTTGACAATTGTTTCGCCCTAATGACAGGCTTCGTCAGAATTAAATATTATACTAAATGCTAAACTTCTCAATATATTATATAGTGTTGTATGATAATAATGAGTGTATAGGTAGAAAGTAGAAGATGTTTACTGTATAATATTAGTGAAGGTAAATATCCGACTTGACAATGCAATGAATGGCATCACACTCCCTCTAAAGCACGCTATGAGTGCCTTTAGGGGAAAATTCATCACACCCCAGATATCCTGGCTATCAAAAGATTTTAACTCTGTGGGAGCCCTTGCCAGGTTTTTAGGCCCGTGGTTGGAGTCGTGGCGGCAGTTTCCCATGAATTTCCTGACCGCCCGGGCTGTTCCTAACAAGACGGCTTTTTGCATTTGTTTGTAAAGATGTTCGTCCAGACCGAGGTATTTTAAATTGTTTAATAGATGTTTTGGGACTAGTCCTGTCGTTGACATAACAATTGGTACAATTCGTGTGTTGTTCATATTCCACTGAGTCTTTATTTGAAATTCCAAATCTCTATATTTGGTAATTTTCTCAGCCTGCTTGATATTATTGTTGTTAGGAATTGCTATGTCAATTAACGTTGTTTTCCGAGAGATTTTATCTACCAAAACCATATCTGGTCTATTGTGAGCAACAGACCGATCGGTCAGTATCCTGCGGTCCCAGTACAGCTTGTAGTTGTTATTTTCTAAAACAGATTCTGGTTTATATTTATACTATGGTAATCTTACCGACTGTGATAATTCAAGTTTCAGTGCTAGTTCCTGGTGAAGTATTTTTGCCACAGCATCGTGTCGTTCTTTGTATTCAGTTGCAGCGAACGCTTGACAACCTCCTGTGATATGCTGGATAGACTCAGATGTCTGGCAACCATACCTGCATCTATCGTTATTAATAGAAGGGTCTTTAATGATGTACTTTAGGTAGTTCTTAGTTGGAATTACTTGATCTTGGATTGCCAATATAAAGCCTTCCGTTTCAGGGAACATATGACCAGAGATCAACCAGTAGTTCGACGCTGCACTGTCGACATAATCTTGCTTGACGTCATTTATATGTCTTCCTTGAAGGGACTCTCTTTCCATTTCAGCAGTTTCTGATCTGTGGTCTGGTGGTGTAATTGGATATGTTGTCGCAGTGGTGTTGAGGCATCAACCTGGCACATGACTCTGTGTAGATCAGAAAATTCTGCGAGTTTCTGGAAATGACTACGCAAAATAGAAATTTGTTGATCTAATAGTTTACTTAGATCTGTCAATCCTCTTCCTCCTTCTGTGGCAAAGTTGTACGTTCCACAGAGCTCTTTGGATGGTGATATCGAGCTTTTGTTAGTAAAACTCGATTTTTTCGTTGTAATTGTTCAATGTCAGTCTTGCACCAATTAACTATACCTCCAGAGTAACTGAGCAGTGACCATGCATAGGTGTTAATAGCCTGAAACAGATTTTTACTGTTTAGTTTGGTTTTCAACAGTCGTCTTACCCTTCTATAAAACTCTGCCTTTAGTTCCTTTTTAATTGTCAAGTGATCAACACGTTGAGCCTGCTTTATTTCCAGGTATTTATAAGTATGACCTTCCCCCATAGATTCAATTGAGTAAAATATTATTAATATAATCTTCAATTTTGTATTATGTAACTATATTAAGATTAAGTAATGGAGTCATATTTGTATCAGTTTGTTTATTTAAAAAATGTGGTGATTTTTTATTTTCATTGATCTCAAAAAATTCCAAAAGAGTCTTTTTACTTTTTTGTTCTAGATGTAAAATTTCGGAAGTAGTTTGTGGAATATGATTTTCATTTAATAAATGGTCGGCAAAAGTAGATATGTTGTATTTCTGATTTTCATAGGCTTTTAAATGTTCAGTCCATCTTGTTTTAAATGATCTTCCTGTGTGACCGATGTAAAATTTTGGGCAACTACAACAAGTTATCTTATAGACTCTTGAGTTTTCATACTGATTAATTATTTATTATTTTTTATGTGTTTGGCCAAATTATTGTTGGCTTTAAGGCTGTTTTAATATTTCTGTTTAGTAGAAATTGAGACATTTTTTCAGATGGAGAATGGATTGGTGAAATTTTGAGTTAGAGTTGAGTGAGGAAGGGTATACTTGTTCTATAGCTTTAATTTTCTGGATAATATGTTATGAATGATTTGGGGATTATAACCATTATTGATAGCAATGAGTTTTATCCTATTGACTTCATTGCCAAAGTTAGGTTTGTATACTTTCTTTTGATGTTGTTAACCTTTTTCCTAGTATACCACCAAAAAAATGTATCTCTCTCATTATAAATTTACTGGAGACAAATAACACTAACCCTATAATAAAAAATGAAATATATATTCTATATATTACAACTTTGTCTTAGCCATAATTATTTTCAATTTAACAATAACATTTACATTAGCAATCAAGGTTTAATTATGGGAAACCTATTAAGTCCTCTTTTGGCTGAAATATTCATGGACAACCTAGAATCTCAACAAATTCTTGTATTGGTACCGATACGTTGATGATGTTTTCGCTTGCTTTGGTGGTACACAGAGACAATTACAATTACTACATAATGACATAAACAAACTCCACCCCAATATTTAATTTACACTAGAAACAAAAAGAAACAACACATTAGATTTTCTAGATTTAACTACAAAAGTATCTGAAAATAAACTCAATGTTTCGATATATCATAAAAAGTCCCATACAGACCTCACTAATCACAATACATGTCATCCAATCCAACCCAAACTTGCAGCATATCACTCCATGGTACACATTAGTAACTGTCCCGTTATCTAAACCTAACTTTCATAATGAACTCAATAGGATAAAACTCATTGCTATCAATAATGATTACAACCCCCAAATCATTGATAACATATTATCCAGAAAATTAACGAAAAAAGCTATAGAAAAAGTATACCCTTCCTCATCCAACTCTAACTTAAGATTTCAATCCATCAAACACATTAAAAATAAGAGTCTATAAGTTAACATATGGTAGTTGCCCAAAATTTTACATCGGTCACACAAGAAGGTCATTTAAAACAAGATGGTCTGAACATTTAAAAGCCTATGAAAATCAGAAATACAAAAAAAGGTGGCCAACTATATATAGTTATCGAAGGTCCATCACATTGGCCTGCAAATGAGATCTTCTGATGCCACGCCAACCAATAATTCTATTTCGAATTATCGGTTCAACAAGCGCATGATAAATGATTGTTAAATGTTTAGTCGAAAGGAAAATTTGAAATTCCTAGATCTTATACAGTACACCTCGTAATTTATTGATGACACAAATAATAATACATACCTTTTTCATATGATGTGAAAGGCAACACGTGTGTTTTATTTGGATTTAAGGTTAACTAAAGCGATTTAAAGAAACTTGTAATATTTTTTGAGTCATCTTCTGCTGTAGCTATAATTTCTTGCCATGAATTTGCAGTGTCAACTATAACAATGGCGTCGACGAAATATATTATTGTTGCGGCAGATTTTTGGATAAGTTGTTAATATATACCAAAAATAGGATCGGCCCCAATACTGTACCCTGAGGAACACCGCAATGTAGCGACAGTTCTGTGCTGAAAGTATTATTTACAAGAACTCTTTGCTCTCTGTTTTGTGGGTAGCTAGAAATGAGTTTATAAGCATTTCCACGAATAGTCTAGTGCTGGAGAATGAATAACACGTTTTTTAATGTATTTTATACATATACAAGATTTTATTCCCAAGGATGGTGTTAGTTATTTAAATAAAAAAGCATAAAAAGAGACTAGAAGATGTCACAAATAACGTTAAGAAAACAACTACCAATTTTTTTTCTATGACTATTATTATTAGAGCAGTGCCCCCTAAAAACGTTGACTTCGTCCTCTCTGTATACGACCTGCGTTTAGCAATAACGCCAAAATTATCCGTAGCTCCTTGAGCGCGTATTAAAACCTATAAGCGGAATATATTACTTTGACAAGTTACTTCAGACATCCTTATTACCGACTACGGGGGTCTAGTATCAGCACACTCGGCTGATTTTTACTACGTCTAGCTGTTACTTGAGCGTAAAGTTCTGAGATTCTAAGCGATCCCCAGACTCTTTTCGAATAGATTCCCTCTAGTTCTGCTCATTAGGGAGACGCTGCAATTCTGGTTCGTTTTCGGAGCGGTATTATTAAATGAGTGGGATGTTTGTTAAATATGCTGCAGTGAAAAATTTAATTGCGTGCTTTATGAAATTTATTAAATCTTGTAGTTTGAGAACGTGGAAGTTTGAAAACTAGCGGTAATTTTGCAACATTTTAGAACTTTGTATTTTCGGTCTGTGACTTGTAAATTCAAAACTAAGAATAAGTTTTGGTAATATGTGAATTCTATTTAAATTTAGTGAAATGACATTTAGGGCAAAATCTAATTTGAACTTCACAGTTTCGGTAACTGAATGAAACAGACTTTCTACTTTAATCTGGTAGTTGTGGCCAAAAATCAGAATACAGACTTAATTCTAAAATTATAAAATATTAGTAAGTTATAACACATATATCAAATAAAAAGATCGATACCAAATGATTTGGAATCAACTTATACACTTATCTTCAATAGGAGAGTGTATATATTACAAGATTAGTACCTAGGTGACTGAGCATCAGTCATAAATTCATGCATATATCCAATCAATCAAGCATTTACTATATAAAGTAATTTTGCTAACATTTATGGAAACACTCTTTATAATAATTCCATTTCATAATATATTTCAACCCCTGTGTATCAGACTACTTAAGCCCCGCCCATTATAGCTTTATTTGAACTACCCTGTATAACCATAACTTCACTCCACTCTATATTCAAACCATCCTGGATATGCGACTTGTAATGGGCCAACATATAAATACCTTTTGTTTCTAAAATTTTTGTAACTACAATCTTACTCCGCCATTATATATGCAACTATGTTGGACTATCCTAAAAAACATTTCTATTTATAAGATTTTTTTATCCACCCTTTATAACTATACTTCCATTCCTTCCTCGTTTTGTTCTAACATTTTTAGTATCACTCTGTATTTTAAGTTCACCATATACTTGAACCACCTGCATCTGCTTATGGCTACTCAATTCATTTTTTGACCCATCCTTTATAACTATAATCCCACTCCAGCTCATATTTCGATCATCCTGTAGGTGGGACTGCTTATGGGCCACCCTATAAACACCTCTTTGTTTCTAAATTTTTTTAACCTTCCTCAGAAGTCTAATTTGCCTCAACCAGCATGTATGTAAAAATACTTGTAGGCAACCTTATAATACATATCATATTTTAATTTTTTTTAACTATCTTGTATAACTACAATCCCCTTTCATCCTATATTGCAACTATCCTAAATATGCAATGGTTTTTGGTCTACTAGAAGTAACATTTTTGTTCTAACACTTTTTAAATATCGCTGTATAACAATAATTACAGTCTACAAGATATTTCAGCCACCCTGTATAGCGTATATACATCTGCATATGGCCACCCAATAGAAGATTTTTTAATCTATCATGTATAACTATAATTCCACAGCATCCTAAATTCTACCAATAATTATTTTAACATTTTTTAACAGCCTAATATAACAATAATTTTACGCTGTCCTATATTTCAACTATCCTATATATGCATCTACTTATAGGCTACCCGCATAATTATTTTTTTAGCATTTGTTAACCACCCTGTATAACTATATTCCACCATTCTCTATATTTTATAAGCCACCCAATAAAACATTTATTTTCTCACATATTTTTAACCGCCACATAATTCTACAGCGTCTTATATTGTGACCAATTTATTTAAGATACATATACAACTGCTTATGAGCTACATTTAAGATATTTAGGATCATCCTGTATGTATGTACTGCCGGAAGTAATGTCCATAAAATACTAACATGTTCCTACACATAATTTCAGCAGTTCTGTTTTAAAATAGGTCACCTAATCACCATGTATTGCACGCTTAGAGATTTTATCACCTGCCATAATTCTCACAATCTGTGAAGAAATGTTTTAATATTTAAATTTATCAATAATACGATTTTTCCCAAAGATGAGAAATGTTTCCCAGAACTCAACTATATTGTTCCTGGATGACCGACCTTCACTCGGAAATTAAGATTAAAATAATCATTCAAAACAACATTTTTTTATAATATTTGTTTGCTACCTAACATTTTATTTCAAATATTTTTTAACCACCCTGTATAAATATAATTCCACTCCTTTCTGTGTTGCATTCTATATATGTAACTAATTATGGGTTACCAAGTATAACATTTTTAACATTTTTTTTTTAAATCAGATTCTATAACTGTAATTTTCCATCATATATTTCAGTCACCCTGTATATGAGCCTATGGGCACCCAATATAACATGATGTGAGCCACACAGTATTACGATAATCCCACTCAACCCTGTATGTCAACCACTCTGTAAACGCAACTGCTAATGGGCTACCCTGGAAGTATAACAATTTTTAACATTTTCCAACCACCTGTATAACAATAATTCTACACGGCCATATATTTCAGCTACCATATACAACGTGTTCCAAAATTCAACATCAAGCCAGTAGTGGATCAGTTTATGACTACCCAGGGGAAAATAAATAACACAAAGAATAACCTTAGACTTCATTTTTCAGTACTATAATCACAATTTTGAAAGTATGACTGTTGAAATATTTTTATAAGTAACCTAATAAAGTAATTTATTACTTACAAGCCCAAATTAAAGCTCAATGTATGCTGATTTTTCGAACAAAATATATTTTATTATATTTATTAACAGAAATTTTGAGAAATTATTTTTTCTAGCAAATCTAAAATCCCGCATTGCGTACTTATCTACTACTTCATCAAACTTTATTGTTGCTTGGCACCGACTTCAAAAATTTACTAGATTGGTAGGTAATTAATTTGTACAGAATGAGCACCTTTTAATGTTTACATTTTTTACTTCCTGGGTAGGTACCTAACAACAATGAATGTGTTATTTATTTACTAGAGTTGTATTTTGTTATAATTATTTTTAGCTTTTTAGTTATAGGTGGAAGTCGGTTATATTTTTTTTTTTAATGTTTTAGTTTCAACTTTATAGTTTTCATTCTTTATTTTTTATTTTGTATCTGTGACCTTAATAGACAGGACCAAGTAACATCGAAAGCCTCAACATTACACAATGATATATTTTCGTTTAAATTTACAGGTAAATGTTTACGAACAAAATGTACTAGTACGCGTTGTCGTAATAATGCCAAAATATATTTATGCCTTATGGACCACGCCATATAACCTTTTTTCAACTTTTTTTGTAAAATCTGTATAACTATAGATAATTCCAATCCACCCTGTGTACCAACCATCCAGTACATACGACTGCCCACGGACAAGCATAAATTTGTTAGCTGCTTGTGTAAACTATAGAACGGAGTAGAATCCATCCCATATTTACTGAGTCAAATCCGTCCTATATTTCAACCATAGTATATAACTCCTTGTGGGCTACCCCATAAATTATTTAATTTTTAACATTTTATATTATCGCTCTGTGTAACATTAATTCCTCTCCACACTTTATGCAACTTCTAATAGGCTATAAAATAAATAATTTTTTATCACACTGTATAAATATAATTCAACTCCAGTATATATTTTAACCATCCTGTATGATTTGTTTACGTCCACATCATAAACAGGTTTTTAATCACCCTATATAATTTTAATATAACATTTTTTCCAAAATCTTTATACCACCAAACGTCCAGTGCACCCTATATTCCAACTATCGGCTGCCTATGGACCACTATCATTTTACTCCGTCCTATATTTCAATCATCATATAAATGCAACTCCTTCTATCACTTTATTTTGTGATTTTGTTTGCTATAACGCTATAACTAAACACCCTGTGTACAAACGCACCAAATAGCAGTTTAGAGTTTTACATGTGTTGTCACTGAATTTTCTATTAGGCCGGGAGAATGTGACAACCAAAAGCACCGTCTTCGCAAAATCAAAAAATTTTCATTTAAATAGGTATTTCCTGGTATGGAAACAAAACGAGCTTGGAACTCATTGATTTCAGGACGCAAAAATACAACACTTTACTAACTATATGCTTGAGACGTACATAGAAAATTTCCAATTTTGCAATTAAAATTTCCAGTGCCGAAAATTCCCGCACTATTACATTGGAATTAAAATGTTTTTGAGAAAATGTCCGTTATGTCATATCGATGAAATTTTTGATCAGAATGTCAGAATTTTCTGCGATTTTCTGCAAAACTGCAAGTTGGACGTCGCAGAAAAGTATATGAGATCACCTAGGGATCTTCTTTAATAGATTACACTTTCACCAATCCGGATATATACTCTATTAAACAAGACCATATTCATTCAAAACGGATCACTACAGGAGAAGAAAACAGGTAACACACATACAAAAAAAAAAAACAAAAAAAATACGCGGTGAATTGATAACCTCCTCCTTTTTGGTAGATAGGTACACAGAAAAAAATTAGCAGCACAATTTTTTTTAGAATTTTCAGCAGTATGGCAAGAAACAGAGAGCGAGGACGTAAGCAAACAAGATGGAAGGTTAATGTACAGAAAAATGCCAATGAGCTGCTTGGATAAGGAAATGGTAAATAGCTGCCAGAAACAGGACGTCCTATAGATAAAAACTAAAGGAGTTCAAGGCCCAATAGGATTGGTGTACCACTGAAAGAAGATGAAGAAGAACTTTTGCAAACACTTTGTGAACTAATAAAATCATCAAAAGTGGTGGCGCTAGTGTTTAAGAAGGTTTTCTGCTCCTGAGTTTTAATTCTCTCTCTCTCTCTCGTTTGAGTCATATTAAACAAAAAAGTAACTTCCATCAAGTTCCATAGAAATTCATCAATTTTACGAATATTATTACAAAATAAAAGCCATTAATATACTCCAAGGAGGTTAATGTAAGCCGTGAATAAAATTAGAATCACTTAATTAATGGGATTTGTTTCACTTAAGAACCCAAACACGCGTCTAGGTGAAAATTGCGTGAATTAATATTTAGTTAAGCTTCAGCTTGTATGTTCATAATTACATCAAAAGACTTTGAATAGCTTCGGCAGAGAAATTTGCTAATTATTTATTGAAGAAAAGCCGTAAATTAAATTTCGGTAGATAATTTCGATGCGGCTAATTAGTTTTGCTAATATTATTTTGGGATAGTGGCCCAATGGATTCCTATATACAGTTGTGATGTTCCGCTTCAGCGGTTAATCGTGGAATTTGCCAACGGATATTGTGAACTTTAAGATTGAACCAACATGTACATGAGAAACCAAACACTAAATAGTACATAAACATAGAGAGTTTAAGGGTGCGGTTAGTTTACTTAGAGTTTAGTTCCGATATATCGTAATTTAAAAGAGTTAAAATTATACAGGGTCCTTTCCTACAAGATTAATAGATATATGAAGTTACTTGGACTAATTTTCTGAAAATGGGTTTGTTAATTGAAGGATACTATAAATTCTAGTGTAACTTTCTCTGATATACTCACTGAAAAAGAAACGCTACACCCAGAAGGAAGTATTTAAATTTAATATTGTTCTGGTAAAACATGGATGCTACAATAAGACGCATATAATTAGAATTTCTGCTTAAGGAACACTACTCCAAGCCAACACCTGTTTTCTATGTCTAAGCACCTCCCTATACGGTAGGGCCTAGGTAAATTTCCGACCCTTCTACCCCACATAACCCAAACATGTTTTATAGGTGAATGGCAACAGATTCACAAGGGTTTCTTCAAAAAAGTTTGAACTAATTAGAGCAACATGAGGGAGTACATACGGCTCCACTATTTCTTGAATACAACGTTCCACTGTCATGTAGTATCGAATACAAACTGAAAGTAACCTACAACCATATGGAATATCAAATTCAGATTGACGTCTTTCTCCTTGACATCTTACAAACAAATGTCTATCATTTTTTACACACCCTGTATAATTACAATTCAATTAAACCCCATAATTCAACAACCTTGAATATGCAACTACTTATAGGCCACCCAATATAGCATTTTGTACCACCATGTATACTACAACCATCCTGTATATGGAACAGCTTGTAAATCATAACATTTCTTTATAATATTTTTTAAACCTTCCTATATATATATATATATATATATATATATATATATATGTAATTATACTCCGAGAAATATTCAACCATCCTATATATGCAAATACTTGTGAATATCAAAGAATTTTTTTAACCATCTTATAAACTATAATTTCACCCCATCTTATATTTCAACCAACCTGTATAAACAATTGTTTTCAACATTTTTTCAACCCATTTGACAACTATAATAACTCAAGAACATAGGTTTTTTTATCCACCCTGTATAAATATAATTCCATTCTACCCTTATTTCAACCACATTGTCAAGGGCGTTCCCAGCTTTTGGTCTAGGGAGGGGCAAATTTGGGATAAAATTTCAGGTCCAGGTGGGGCAGCTGCCCCCTTGCCCCCCTCTGTCTCGGTACGCCCATGCACATTGTATATGCAACTACTTATGAGCCAAAAAATATAACAAGTTATCCACCCTTGGCATCAATGTTTAGTTTGGTGACCCAATCAGGAGTACATATCGTAAATGACGAAATTTTGATTTTAGGGGTACTTTTGGGAGGGAAAACTAAAAAAATCGTCCGAAACTACTGAATCTAAAATTCAGAAAAAAATAGGAAATATAGATCGTTACGCGAGCTTTACAGGAAAAATAAGAAGAAACCATTAATATTCATTTTGGGGGGCAAACAATAGAATTTAATGAATATTTAAATTTTTTTTTTCAAAGGCATCATGTAATGTATCAAATGAAAGGTCACATTCTGAGGAATACAAGTATATATTTTTTCAAATTAAAAAAAAAATAATCAAAAAGGTATTAACGAAAATATACCAAAATTTACCAATTACCCCCCCTCTTATCCTCGAAACTATAAAAAATTAGAGGTATAGGATCTGACCTGAAGTGTACTGGAAAAATAAGGAGAAACCTTGACTTTAAATTTTGGGAATCAAATTACAGAATTAAATGTAAAATATAAAATTAAAATTATTTCTAACCCAGCATGTTACATATTAAATGAAAGGGCTCATTATGACGAAAACAAATATATTTTTTCCATATTTTTTAAATTAATTAATTAAAAGATATTAACAAAATATTAAAAAATTTACCCATTCCCCCCCCCCCCTTATCTCCGAAACCATAAGCTGTAAAATTTTATAAAAAAAGGTATGGCTTCTCACCGGAACTTTACTGGAAAAATAAGGAGAAACCCCTAATATTCATTTTGGGGGGACAAATTATAGAATTAAATGGAAAATAAAAAAAATAATTGTTTCTAACGGATCAAGTAATATATCCAATCAAAGGGCTCATTATGACGAATACTAATATATATTTTTATTTTTTTAAATAAATATTTTAAAATGCATTTAAAAAAATATTTAAAAAATTACCCATTCCCCCTTTATTCCCCAAACTATAAGACATATTTTTTTGTTTACAGAAAAAATACGAAGAAATCTCTAATATTAATATTGGGGGGCCAAATTATAGAATTAAACGGAAAATAAAAAAATATTTTTTAACGCATTATGCAAGAAGAATACAAATACATATTTTGCATATTTTTAAAATTAATTTAGATATTTAAACATCGACTTAATTCCCACTTTAGAAACTACACTATTTAAATTTTGAAATATATATTTCATTAGTATTTTTAAATAATTTGAATAATAGATTTAATAATTTATAATTTAAAACTTGACCTATTTTGCCCTATATCTTCCAATCTAGAGAGCCTCAAAATTTAGACAGTAGATTATAAAAGTCTTCCTTGAAAGTTTATTAGTAAAATAAAACCCTACTGTTGATTTTTTCGGGGCCAAATTAGAAAATTAAATACATATGTATTTTTACAAAAATCAAGTCAATTCTGAAGCAGATAAAATAAAAAGTCTATGTGTGGAAAATGAAAGTGTATATTTTTTATAAATTTTAAATAGTGTATAGATATAGATTTTGATATTTCAAAACTTTGATAAAAAAAAAAGAATTTAATAATAATAATAATAAAACGGACTAGACAGAATCGGCGCAGTCTAGCTTTAAGTTACTCTAGTGTTAATCAAAATCAGCCTAGAAATTAACCAAAAGTTATTTCTATAAGTTTATAGTGAAAACGCCTATAAGGTCATTTTTACTGGACATTGTAGAAATTTTAATAAATTTCGATAATTGAGAATTGATTGAAAACATCGTGTTTTCCATAGTAGTCCAGTCGATGAAGGAAAAAAACCTTAATACTGGGTAATTTGTTAAAGCAGAACCGATTTTACTAAAAATTTGGATTTAATTTCTACTTACTTAACTACAAAGTTGACCCCGTGCCGGGGATTGCTTTTTTCCCCGGGAAGGGGGGGGGTGAATGCTACCCCTTCTCAGGGTTGAAAAATATATGAAAAAGTCCGGGAATGAATAAATTATCTTAATTTAAGCAACGTTTGTTCCATAAAGTTTTTTTTCCAAAAGTCAGTTCTTTTCCAATTAATCGCAAGTGAACGTCTCGATTTATCAACAAAAAAATATGATCTCATACAGTTTTTCATAAATAACTTTAAAAATATAAACTTTAAGACAAAAATCATTAGGATCAAACATCCTTTAATTTGGTTTTTTTACAAAAGTCTCAAGCATGAAAATTTAGCGAGGTATGTTATAAATAAGATTGTTTTTTTTGTTTTTTGACACGATAAATTGGCAAAAACAAAAAAATGCCAAAATAGAATTTCAACAAGCTTAACTTAACTATAAACCCAACATTTTTTTCGATTTTTCTTATAAGTTACATTTTCGATGGAAATGTTTTAAAGTTATTTACGAAAAAACGTATAAAAACATCTTTTTTGTTGGTTGAGAAAACGATAATTTCACTTGCGATTAACTCGTTAAAACTTTATAAAACAAAAGTTACTTAAAATTAGTTAATTTATTCATTCCTGGAATTTTTTCATATAATATTGTTCACCCCCCAGAAGCAACCCCCGGCACAGGGTCCATTTTGAAGCAGAGGGTAACCCAAATCCAAATTTTTAGGAAAATCAGTTCTGCTTGGACAAATTACCCCGGAAAATGGTCATTGGCTGGACTATAAATCATTATGAGCACTTCATGAAGACCTTGTTTAATACTTTTCTAAAATTTGCATCATACTTTGTTGATTTCCTCCAAATCGTAATTAATCTCTGTCTTCAGCATTACCGTTGCAATCTGTAAATTCAAATACGATGAAATGTTTTTAATTAACGCCTCCCCCAGAGTGAGGCAAAAATCCACCAGAGAAACTTTCCAAAAGTCTACGTCAGTAGAGGAAGTTGACGGTGGCGGATGGTTCGGAAGTTGCGCGGACCTACGACAAATTTTATAATTCAATTTTGCCAGAAACAAACTTGAAATTCACTTGGCGTTAACGGGGAAAACAGTTCGTTCAAACAGTCGCAACAATTTGAGCAAATAAATACGCGTGCAGATTCCTAAAGCGAACCGAAAGAAAATGGAGTCTCGTCCTCGTTAGGGTTTGTCTTTTTGGCGATTTCGGAAGTTAACAAAACCATAACAAGTGTGATTCTTGGAATATTAATGGCTTCGAAAAAGGGTGGCTTTAATCTTTATTCTATCTGCCCTTTAATTATGTAATTTTCGACAAACTTAAAAATTAATTCACGTCTCTTATTTAAGTGTTTTAATTAGTAATAATTAATTTTCAAAATCTGAATTTAATAAATTATGTGCTGGGTTTTTTGATTGCCGTCTAATTTTAACTTTATATTCGTGCTCTTTACTAGAAGTTTTTAAGGTCATAGAATAGTTTTTGTAGATCAGACAGGA
Source organism: Octodonta nipae (assembly GCA_034190945.1). Lineage (NCBI taxonomy): Eukaryota > Metazoa > Arthropoda > Insecta > Coleoptera > Chrysomelidae > Octodonta > Octodonta nipae. The sequence continues at coordinate 81,490,612 of CM067223.1, read as the reverse complement.
GCACATAGCCTACATTATCTATTTCTGAATTTTTCTGTATTTCCGTAGGAATTTTACGAAAATCGTTAAGGGCAGAGTACCTATGAAACCAGTGAGCCTAACATTTTGAACAATTTATATTTAAAAAGAATTGAATTCGACCGACTTAAAATACAAACCGTTTACAAACTGTGTGCCATCAATAACTATTTTCTCATATATTTTTTTATCTGATTTAAGGTACAATTCAATTAATTATTTTAGCGTATTCTTATCGCTCTCTCTTTAATTTGTTTTTTTTTAATTTTTTTATTTGTTTTATTATTTAGCCAACTTTCTATAAGAGTATCTCTAATTCACCCTATATTGCAACCACCATGTATATGTTCCTGTGTATTGGTCACCCAATATAGATTTATTGTCTGTCATTTTCTGAATCATCCTGTACAACTATAATTCAACTCTACACGATGTTGCAACCGCCCTGTATAAGTATTAATCCTATCCACCCTATTGACTGTTTCTATTTTTTTATTGTTTAAATCACCCTGTATACCTATAATTTTATTTCGCCCAATATGCCAAGTATAAGCAACTACTTATGTTCCAGACTATATAACATTATTTTACGACCCTGTAAAACTATAATTCCAGTTCACCTTATATTTTAATCATCCTGTATAAGCAACTGCCTCTAAAACCCTCCGCTCTTTTTTAAGTTTTTTTATCCACTCTGTATTACTATAGTTTTACTTCACTCTTATTTCAACCACCTTGTATACACAACTACTTATTTGCCACCCAATACAATATTTTTTGAACCACCCTGTATAACTTTAATGCTATATCACCTTACATTACACCATTTTTTTGAAAACTGTCCGACGCGTTTCAACTAATGTCTTTGTCAAGGAACTAGACTAACTGGGTATTTCTTGAGGAAGTTGTATTTATATTCGAGAAGTGATATAATTACCAGGTACTTAGTTTTAAACAGGATTATTTAATTTTATTACAGGTAAAAGGATTAACTAAAGAGGTTTATTAAGGGAGAATTATTTATTTCTGTCTGGTCTTTTAACAAATTACCGGTATTTTTAAGTTTATTAATCTCCAATGATTCTAAAAGGTTTAATTTATTGCCTTTATTTTCTGAATGTAATAATTTAAAATTTTCGTGGAAAAGATGATTTTCTGTTACTAAATGTTCAGCATAATTGGAATCTGTTTTTTTTTGATTAATGAAAGAATTACGGTGTTCATAGATACGTTTTTTACACGCTCTGCCGCTTTGACCGATATAGGCTTTAGGGCATGACCCACATGATAATTTATAGACTCGAGATTTATTTTTTGGATCCATTTTTGATTTGTTATTTTTGATAAATTCTCCAAGACTATTATTTGTTTTGAATGGAACGTTAATATTATGTTTTCTTAAGGATGCTATTTTTGAACTTGGTTTGCCAAAATAGGTTATACTATTATATGAATCAATATTGATTTTGCTGTCAGGGTAAACTAAAATGAAAGTTGCAGGAATATTTAATAACATTCATTAAAATTTTTGAAATTTTATAAGCTGGAGCTGTCATATATGATACAACTGGACGGATAGGGTAATTTTGTTTATGGAGTTTGATTAATGAATACAGTTGTGGCGGTTGTGGGTTCATCTGAATCAGTTTAAATTTTGAGATATCTTTGAATATTGTTGTATTTTGTATTAAAGATTTTATTTGCCTTTGAAAAAATTCTGTGGGGTCTTTGGTAAGGACCTGATATGTACCTGAATTTAAAAAATGCATTGTTTTGTCTATATAATCGGTGTTTTTTATAGCAATTATTGTATTACCTTTATCCGCTCGTGTGAATATTATGTTATCTTGTTCTGTTTTGTCTTTAATTGATTTTACTATTTTATGATCATGCGTATAACAGTTGTCTTTAATAAATTCAGATTCGGCCGAATCAATTCAGTACATTACACCATCCTAAGTACATAATTGCTTATGTACCACCCAATATCACATTTACAGTATTTGTAAGATTTTTTCACCTCACCTGTCTAACGTTAATTTTACTTCGCTCAATATTTCAACTGCGCACATTGCTTGCAGCTTGAATTCCGATGCACGAACACACCTACCATCGTATATAATATAGAAAACTGCGCTCATATAAAAATTTTTCTTTTCGATGCAATAATGGAATATTTTGTGCCATATCACTCGGTTGCAATGAAAACCGTTACAAACACCCTGTAAGATATAATTTCATGGCATATCTTGACATTTAACGTAGATATTTATGATGAAGATTTGACATTTACATTGATGTTTACCGTGTTTTTTCAAATATTTTAACGATTTTCGTAAAATTTACTTTATAGAAAATTATACGGAATCAAACTGCAACATCTTTTTGTAGAATCGAATTTAAAACATTCATACTGGTTGAGCCGTTTTAGAAAAAACTGTAGATTTATTAAAATTCACTGAAATGTAGTCCCTTAATTACTGTTTTTAGGGTTCCGTATATACAGTATACGGATACCCTTATAATATCACTCAGGATTTCTGCCTCTGTCACATTACAGCAATTTTCTCCTAAACTAATGGACGGAAGAGGTTGAAATTTGGTATGAAGGTGTAGTTTGGTGACTTGATCAGGAGCACATATCGCAAAAGAAGAAATTTTGATTTAAGGGGTACTTCTGAGGGGAAAAACTAAAAAATCGAACTTTACAGGAAAAATAAGGAGAAACCATTAATATTAATTTTGGGGGGCAAATTATAGAATTAAATAAAAATTTAAAAATAAAAAAAATTCAAACTCATCATGTAATATATCAAATAAAAGGTCTCATTCTGAGGAACACAAATATATTTTTTTCATATTAAAAAAAATAATTAAAAAGATATTAAAGAAAATATACCAAAATTTACCCATTCCCCCCCCTTATCTCCGAAACTATAAAACGTAAAGTTTTGAAAAAAAATACTTTCATAGGTTCTGACCTGAAGTTTACTGGAAAAATAAGGAGAAACATCTAGTTTTCATTTTGGGGGGCAAATTACAGAATTAAATGGAAAATATAAAATTAAAATTGTTTCTAACCCATCATGTTATATATCAGATGAAAGGGCTCATTACGACGAAAACAAATATATTTTTTTCATATTTTTAAAATAAATTAATTAAAAGTTATTAACAAAAATATAAAAAATTTTACCCATTCCCCCCCTTATCTCCGAAACCATAAGCTGTAAAATTTTGAAAAAAAATAGGTATAGCGCCTCACCTGAACTTTACTGGAAAAATAAGGAGAAACCCCTAATATTCATTTTGGGGGGCAAATTATAGAATTAAATGGAAAATAAAAAATTAAACTTATTTCTAACGTATCATGTAATATATCAAATCACAGGGCTCATTATGACTAATACAAATATATATATATATATATATATATATATATATATATATATTTAAATAAATATTTTAAAATATATTTAAAAAAAATACTTAAAAAATACCCATTCCCCCCTTTATCCCCAAACTATAAGACCTAATTTTTTTATTTACAGGAAAAATACGAAGAAATCTTTAATATTAATAATGGGGGGCAATTTATAGAAATAAACGGAAAATAAAAAATATTTTTTTAACGTGTCATGCAATATATCAAATAAAGGGGCTCGTTATGAGAAATACAAATATATATTTTTAAAATTAATTGTTTACAAGATATTAACATAAAGATATAAAAAATTCTCATTTCTCGCTTTATTTCCGAAACCATATTACCTAAAATTTTGAAAATAATTAGGAGTACTGAGGCTCTCTTCAAATTTATAAGAAAAATTATTAGAAAACCTCCACGGTAATTTTAGGGACAAATTATACAATTAAATGGAAAATAAAAATTTAATTTTCAAACGAATCATGTAATATATTAAATAAAAGACTCATTATGTGAATTACAAATATATCATATTTGTTTAGCAAAGATATTAAACATCGACTTAATTCCCATTTTAGAAACTATACTATTTAAATTTTGAAAAATATATTTTATTTGTATTTTTGAATAATTTGAGTAACAGATTTAATAATTTATAATATAAAAACTTGACCTATTTTGCCCTTTATCTTTCAATCTATAGTGCCTCAAAATTCAGACAGTAGATTATAAAAGGCTTCTTGAAAGTTTATTAGTAAACTATAACTCTGATGTTAATTTTTGGGGGCCAAATTAGAAAACTAAATACAGCGAATCTTGAAAGTGGTACGGAACCCTTACAATGCGAGTCCAACTCGCACTTGACCAAATTATTTCTGATATTCTGGAAAACCGTATAGAAAATTATATGGTACCTTTCTGTAACATTCCTTATTAGAATGCCGTTTAAGTCATCAAATTTGCCCAAGCCGACAAATTGATAAACTTTTTGGAAGTCTGTTAATAAATACGTAATACAGGGTTACACCACACTTTGCCCAACAAATTAAACGAAAATCATAATATTAATTTAAGGGGGCAAATTATAAAATTGAAATATATTTTTTAATTGATTATGTCGTGTAAAAACTAAGAGCTCGTTATGAGAATTACTAATATTTCTTCGTATTTTAAAAATAAAATATTATAACAAAAATATACAAAAATTGACCCATTCGCCCTGTATATCGCAAACAACTCAGCTTAAAATTTTGAAAAATAGACATATTGGGCCTTAGGCAAAATTTACAAAATAGAGCAAAAATTTTAATATCAATTTTGGGGAGCAAATTATAATACTGAGTGGAAAATAAACATTACATTTGTTTCAAGCGCATCAGATAATATATGAAATGAATAGCCCCGTTATGAGAGATATAAATTGACTAGAATTTTCAAAATAATTTGGTTGAAAGATATAAATAGTTTTTTTTTTCTTATTTTTTATTTATAAGCTTAGTAGTTTTGGGATAGAAAGGGTCCATCGCCAAAACTACTGAGCCTAAAATTAAAAAAAACAGTTAATGCAGGTTTGTATTTTTATGATTTTTCAAGAATAACACCCCAATTGCTGGAAATTCTGTAAAGATGAGATACTCCAAACGTTTCAGGGTCTAAATCCGACCCGTTGTCAAGTGAATAAAGTATTACTAATGATCGCCCAGTGGTCGAAATTCGACCTTATTTCATGAAATTGTAAAAAGTATATTTTTATAAGAAACAGGCTTGTGGAGAAATTGGAGAGATAGATGTAATAATCAAAATTCTTCACTCATATTGACAAATCTATTGCAATAAAAAAAATGTAATCAAATATCGGTATTGGAAATATTTTAGACAAATGAATGGCCCCCCAAATTTGGCTGGAACCACTCCTGGCAAAATATTCGATATAATAATTGGAAGACTGTTCTTTGCAACCTAAAAGTTTTCGTTATTTGCAGTTTCAATCAAGTTCAGGAATATTAAAGAAAAGAGAGGACCAACAACCCTAGGATAACTTAAATATTTAATATATTCTCTATTGTCCGCTGTCTGATAATTTTTTACACAACACCTTCGGGAAGGTTGAGAAAATAATATATTAATCAAATAATTAAATTCAGACTAAAAACAGAATATTTAATATGATAGTTACTGCATCGCGTCCGAAAAATCAATACTGATTTACTACATTGACTATTTTACCACTAAACAATAACAACGCTTGCATGCCACTTCCAGAAGTACATGCTCTAAGAATATAACAGCATATAACTATCGCTCCCTCTATATATAAATACTCAATGTTTTGAGTTTTGACCGTCTGGTGGCGGCGGCACTGTCAGTTGTTTGGCATTGACAGTATGGACGTAAATAATGAATTTTTATTATATTTATTTAATGAATAAACCAATATTATAAATCAATATTAGCATTCTGCACTGAAAGTCGTCAGTATCTACTTGACAAAACAAAAATGAAGAAAATCGGTTGACAGACAGAGGAGAAAATGGTACCTAATCGTTTTGATTTTGCCTATTTATATATAGATTATTATTTCATGCTCTCACTATTTCAGAATTTTCTTTGAAATTGTATAAAATACTCTTCATAGAAGTTTTTATTTTGTTTACATACCTATAAGAACTTTAGAGCAATGTACGGCGTATATAAAGACTCAAAGGCAGTTATAATAATCTCCGAAAGCATATCTCACTTGTTTGTCTCTCCGCCACCCTACTTAAGATATTTATTCAGAAAACCTTACATAATTGGATGAGTCAATGTAGGAACTTGGGACATAGAAATGATTGTCTCTATAACCTATTATTTGCGGATGATCAAGTAATTATCGCGATAGATGAAGATGATGTCCAATACATGTAGAGAAAACTAGAGGATGAACTGAAAAAATGGGGTTTGAAAATTAATATCGATAAAACTAAATACTTAAACGTAGGAGGAGAGACAATAGATCTTCATTTAGCACAATGAACAATAATAGGGTGTCAAGAATTGAAGTACCTAGGAAATATTATATCAGAAAAGGGAAAAACAGATAAGGAGGTACAGAATAGATTGACAGAGGAAAGAAGATGTATACAAATGCTGAGCTGCTTCCTATGGTCACCGAGATTGACATTAAGAACAAAATCAAGACTTGATCAAATATTTGTCGAACATATAATGATATACTGGTCAGATTGTTGGGAAATCAACAACAAAGGTAAAGCTATAAGACAAAGAACAAAGATGAAAGAAACAGTCATAGAACGAACTGAAACACATTTGGTATTTTGGTATGAACATGTTTTGCCGATGGAAGATCAACGGTAGCCAAAGAAAGCATTGCAGTCTATGCCAAGGTATAGAAGGAAAAAAGGAAGACCAAGAACGACATGTGAGCAAAACGTTGAGTCGCCAGAAACTAGAAAAATGCGAATGCTGAGACAGAAAGGCGTGGCGTATGAAGTGCTGTAGGTACCCCGCAGAAAAAAAATATTTGAGAATTATTACTAACAGCTAGGAAAACCAGTAAAGTAACAATTTGTTTATTAAGCTTATACCGCATACCACGAGGTTTCTACGCCACTTCTAACTAATAAAATTTTTCTGATTATAAAGTGTGTCTGTGCCATAACATGATATTATACAATTTGATGTAATATTCCCAAACAGAAATTCATTACCTAAAATATCAACCCAAAATCGATGTTTTCCAATATTACAGTAAATGTTAATTAACTACCGCCTTCTCATGTAAACTCAAAGGTATTTAATATAGCATGACACATTTATTACTGTTTGCACACATTTAAGATTAGTTATTAGGCAGTTTGGACTACGTAAACGGTCGTAGAACAGCAGTTTAGGGTACTTTAGTGTAATATATTTACCTATGCCTAAAATACTTTTGAAAACATTAAAAAGTAATGTTTTTCAAGCGATCACATACATTAAAAATATTTTGACTTTACGCGCGACAGTAATGATTCAAGAAATATAATAAAATTTTAAAATAAAAACGCATATTTATGGATACCAATTTGTGAGGTATCAGAAAGAACTAAATAGCTTCTGAAGCAACTTAAAAATCAGTAGGCTCTAAACTAATGACAAATAAATTAATTCGATTGATTGTATTACTTATAATAAGCTGTAAGAATTTTCATCTAAATTTTCCTGAAATGTACATTCCACATAAGATAGTATTTGGCAATGTACATGGCCAACCGAATTTCTATCACCAGCCACAATTAATTCTGTAAGCAAGTTGAAGAACCTATTTTTAATAGGATCCAAAACGTGCAAAAATTGTTTCAAATAGTTCGCAGTATCACTGTCCTCTGTGTTAAAGATTCTACATAGGCTCCTTGGAACTTTACTGGAGTTGTCACTTAAGAATTTTCTTCCCAGATGAGAATTTTAACCACTGTTGTTAAATTAATGAAGATTTGATAGAAATATTTACCGTATTGTACTATTCTTAGATAAAACATCACTTACCAGTAAAAGAATGATATCAATTTATCTTAATATTTACGCTAGCATCTATATATAAATAGGCAAAGACAAAACGATTAGGTACCATTTTCTCCTTTGTTTCTCAACCGATTTTCTGCATTTTTGTTTTGTTTAGTAGCTACTGACGACCTTCAGTGCAGAATGCTAATCTTAATTTATAATATTGGTTCATTCATTAAATAAAATATAATAAAAATTCATTATTTACGTCAATAACGTCAATGCCAAACAACTGAATGTGCCACCGCCGCCAGACTCAAAACATTGAGTAATTATATATAGACAGACCAATGCTGTTATATACTTAGAGCATGTACTTCTGGAAGTGGCATGCAAGCGTTGTTATTGTTTAGTGGGTAAAGTAATCGTTGTATATTATAATTATACAGGGCGATTCCAGATATGTTAGAAATCATTTTTTTCGTGGGTGGCACATAAGCAGTTGCATATATAGAGTGTTTAAAATATAGAGAAGAGTGCAATTATAACTAATAAAATAATTATATAGGGAAGCCCATTAGCGATTGAATTTACAGGGTTCTTGGAATAGAAGGTGCAGTAGAATTACAATTATACAGGGTGGTGCAAAAAATGTTATACATAGATGCATATACAGGGTGGCGGAAATGAAAATGTAACCCATAAACAGTTGTATATATAGTTAAGATGAAATATAGGGTGAGAGGAATTATAGATATACAGGATGGTGATAAAAATGTTAGAAAAGGAAATGATTTATAGAGTAGACCACGAAGAGTTCCATATATATAATGATTGAAATATAGGTCAGAGTAGAATTATAGTTACAGAAGATAATTAAAAATTTCATAAACAAAAAGAGTAAATATGGTGGGTCATAGGCGGTGGCATATACAGAATGGTTTACCCGGTGGTTCAAAAATGGTAAAAAAATATTATGCGTGGTCCATGAGCAGTTGCATAACCAGGGTCGTGGAAATATATAAAGAGATGGAATTATTATAATGAGGATTTTAAAAAATGTTAGAGAATTGAGTGCAATTATAGCTTTACAGGGGGGTTAGAAAAAATAAATATGTAGGGTAGCCCATTGGCGGTTGAATTGTTGTCATATTAAATTAAGAATTACGAATTTAAACACAAATAAGGTTCTATGAATTATATCTGAAAAAAACTTGAATTTCTTTACTTATTTGTAGAAGTTTCGAGGAAACTATCACACAGAGGTTCCGAATCTGGATCCGTTCCGTGTAATTGCTGTTCTCCCTAAGGTCTTAGGATAGAATGTCACGATAAAATTTTCATGTTACTTAACCTGCCAGAGATATTGACACAATTGGTCGAATTTCGACCACTGGGCGACAGCTAGTTATTGATTACCTAATAAGTTTAAACACGAATCTACTTTGCCTAAATTTATTTTGCATGAAGGGACAATCTCACATCATCTAGCCGAGATTTTAGTTTATTTTGATGAAACATACGCCGACATATGGTGCTCGTTGGATTGGATGGACGTCTACTTCCAGTCATTGGGCCACTTCGTTTACCTGATATAAATCCTTTGAATTTTTATTTATGAGAGCATTAGAAGGATTTTTTTTATAATGTTCATACTGTAGAGAAACTAATGTAAGAATACAAGAAGCATTACGACAAATTAATGAAAATGAACATAACGGAATTACACCGAAAACTGGGAGCTAAATATAAGATTATGGTCATAGAATTTCTTGTTTTCTATTGAATTTATTCGGATACCTGCTGGAGGCGAGAATTGCAGTTGAATGTGGTTGAGGGTACATCTGAGTGTTAATATTGATGTGGTGAAAATTTTTGTGTTTTAACAGTCAGCAATAACACTTATCCTCACAAACATAAGTGTTAACATTATACTGGTTGGTACCTATATATACAGCACCACATTAACAGTGGGAATGTATTTTATCCACGATAGCGCTCCTGCCCATTGTAGTATTAGTGCACGTCAATATTTGAACGAAACATATCCAGATCGCTGGATTGGTAGAAATGGACCTCAATCTTGTCCAGCTCGTTCGCCTGATAGACTTGGAGAGATTTAAAAACCTTGGTTTATAGTGGAACACACGTTTAAGACATAGAAGACTTAAGAAACCATTATTGTTTTTTGCATAGTTCGTTCGACCACAAAGATCTATGTGTCGACGTCCAGACTGCTATACAATGGCTGAAGGTGGCCATTTTGAGCCTTTAATTTAATCTCTTCGTTTTCAGACTTAAATAAACTTTTTGTTAATGAATTTCAAATAATATATTGCATCACAGGAAGATTGTTTGTTTTCAGGGTACACATTCTTTATTCCAGTTCAAAATTTACCATAACACCATATTCATTACAAATGCTACAAAGGTAATAAAACCTGTGCATAGAACCTGGATAAAGTTATCTAAAACTAGACATACATACTAACATACAAAAATAGACATATAAACTACTGTACTAAAACACTTTGGACTAAATTATATTCAAGTATTGCTATTTTTTTATTTTTATACAATACTAATTAATACATAACTTAATAGTACCGCCTTATTCTGGACAAGATGCATGTTCTATTATCAAAATATTTAAGAAATATACAACAATTCAATACTAACAAAATTAAAAAGTCAAATTTAGTGTACTCACACAATTTCTTTCACAAATGTATCCTTACTTGTTATTATAAATCCATTATTTAATTTTACTTTTTTTGGGTGATTGCTATTTAAGATTTTTAACTCATTTGACATGTAATTAAAATGTTTAATAGTTACAATGAGGCTACTTATATTATTTATTGTTTTCTTCATAACAGGCATTTGTACGTTTTTATTGCTGGTTAAACTTGTCAATTTTTTAAATTTATCCTTTAGATTTTTATAATATTACATAAGTGATTCAAAGTAAAAGACCTGTTTTATATTTAGTGGATTAGCAATAAATACAACTTAGTTATTATTTATTACTTTTCAAAATTATCTTTTGGATATTTTCTAACAATATTCGAAAGCACGTGTAGCCCCCCCCCCAAGTTATTATTCCATAATTAATTATGCTATGAAATAAAGCGTAATATATCATTCTAAGAGTTTAACAATTCATTACTCTAGACAATTTGGCAAAAATGAAAACAGTATATTTGGTTTTGTGAATAATATATTGAATATATTGGTCCCATTTTAAATTCTGATCAAAAATAATCCCTAAATATTTACAGTTTTGTAAATTGTAATATTACTACATTTTATTTCTGTATTAAATATATCAGGGATACTATCAGAATAATTCCCAAAGGTCATACATACGGTTTTCTTCGTATTTAAGGACAGTTTCTTTAACATAAGCCAGTCAGCAATTTGATCGAGGTTCTCGTTCTCGTTCATTTTCGTTTGAACTCCTTCCCAAGATTTCCCCGTTGAGATAACGGCAGTCTCATCTGCATACAATATTATACTGAAAGGTATATCCACTAAGATGTCATTAATGTATAAAATAAAAACTAGTGGGCCCAAAATTGTTCCCCGAGGAATTCCTGTTTCGACGGCAAAGATTTGCTATAATCTTCATCTATCATACCTCTATGTTGCCTATTTTCTAAGTAACTAGTTAAAGGTTTATTTGCTTCCCCACTAACTCCATATCTCTCCAATTTATATAAGAAACGTAATTGAAATTGTCTTGCTCTTATCTAGGTTTTCGATTACTAAATTTAAAGTATGCTTTGTTCCTTTATTTTTATGAAGCCCAATTAGTTATTTGCAATGATTTGACATTCATTTATAAATACAAACAGACGGTTGTAAATGACTTTTTCAATTTTCCCAAACTTGATATCATGGAGATGGGCCTATAGTTAGAAGGAAGGTATATCTCACTATTTCAGTAAATAGATAGAATATATGCTTTTTGAGAGCATCTGACCAGATAGATAAATTAATGATATTGAGCATCATTTTACGCAAAAAGAGGTACAAATACGAAATAATGCAAGAAATAAAAAAGCAAATTCATAAGAGATGCACTTACAATTTTTGCCAATTGCCACTGGCATACTGAAAAATGTTGTAGGGGCAAAAAAAACACGTAACCCCAGAAAAAGTACCACATCTGTGATCTTATGATGACTTCATAATAATATGCTCAAAAACTGAACAAAAAATCTGAAAAAAACTGAAAAAATCTGTAGATTTCAATACCTTGTACATCGGTGACGAAGCATTTGTGGACATATGTTCAAAGGAACTTTTCGCCATAAAAATACTTGAGAAAGCACTTATTCATTTACACACTGTATGTATGCAGTATGGACACAAATAAATGAATTTTTAATTTCATTTTATTTATTGAATTAGCCCATATTATAACTGAATTTTAGCTTTCTGCACTAAATCTCGTTAATATCTACTAAGCAAAATAAAAATAAAGAAAATCGGTTGAGGAACAGAAAAGAAATTTGTACTGAACATTTTTTTGTCTATGCCTATTTACATATAGATAACAAATAGTAATAGCCCCAATATAGATCCCTGAGGAACTATGCTCGTAATTTCCAGCCCCGACCTTAAGCCACTACCCAGTCTAGTGGAACGTACACTATTCCCAGATAAAATTATTTTCACTAATCACGAAAAAACCCGAATATTTTTATTTCAACAATGAGCTCTATTCATCTGGATAAAATCTACCTTATTGTCAATGCCAGCAACATGCGGACATTGGTAGGTACACGAAAACGCCGAGCTAGTACACAACAAATACAATACGACATTCAATTTTGAAAATAAATCGATGCGAAATAAACTTATCATTAGGAGTGCAAACATGACATGCGGAGTTCGGCCGCCGTGTGGATCGGATCAAAACGATAAACACACAATAGCCGTTGGCAAATTCCGTCATTAACCTCGTTGAAGTGGGACACCGCAACGTATATCGGGCTCAATCAGATGGATTTGGATTACACGACCGTCCGTCCGCCTAAAATCATATTTGCCGAACGGTCGGGTCAAGTGACTCCGAATAGTGTCTGCGGAACAGGTAAATCCTCCAGTCTCCCTAATTGGTCAAACAGTTTAAAAGGATGCTCTTCAAGATTTCCAGTTGCTTTCCTAGCTTGAGCATGGTGGATTTAGGAAAGATTTTCGGCCATTTCGAATAAAATAAACCTTAAAAGGGTGATATACAGGGTGATTCATCACCAAGATCCAATCTATGAGCTGGAGTTTCTAGATCTAAAAATATGATTATTTTACTAAAAAGGTCTTATAAAAATATTTCAAATTTTAGGCATACAGAGTGCTTAAATTAATTTTACACCGACTACAAAAAAGGAGGAAATTATCTGTTCGTCGACACGTTTTTTTTTATGTATGTTCAGTGATTATTCAAAAACGGCTTGCACAAATTTGAAGAATTAACCAGCATTGTATTAAGGAATATTACAGAAAGATACCATATAATTTTCTATAACGTGAGATTTACAAATTTCCAGAAAATCAAAGAAACAGTAATTATGAAATTACATTTCAGTGAATTCCAATGAATCTTTACTATTTTCACTAAAACGACTCAACCAATTTGAATATTGTATTCTTCAAAGAGATGATTTGTCTTGATTCCATATAATTATCTATAACGCAAAACATATTTGCAAAAACACGGTAAACAGCAATGTAAATGTCACATTTTCATCATAAATATCTAGCTTAAATGTCAAGATATGCCATGAAAATATATCGTATAGGGCGTTTGCAACGGTTTTCATTGCAGTAGAGTGAAATGGCACAAAATATTCCATTAGTGTATCGAAAAGATTTTTTTTAGATGAGCGATGTTTTCTATATGGTATACGGTGGTAGGTGTGTGTGAGAGCATAGAAATTCAAGCAGCAAGCAATTAGGGCAGTTTAAATATTGGGCCAAGTAAAATTACAGTTAGACAGGTTATAAATAAATGTGATATTGAGTGGCACATAAGCAGTTCCATATATAGCATGGTTGAAATATAAGGTGAAATATAATTATAGTTATACAGGATGGTTCAAAAAATTGTGTATTGGGTGGAACATAAGTAAATTATCGCAAAATAGGGAATCATCTCTCGACTTATTTAATGAATCTAATTATTTTTTATCCATATTGCTTTAAAGCTTTAAGTTTTACTTAAAAGTGCCCCGTATAACCACTACTCTATGTCTATGAAAAAAATACCACAGTTTTTACAGATCATGCTAATTTCTATTAATTTATGAGAATATACATCAATTCTCACAATATTCACACTCGCATGACTTTCTTTTTCGAAGATACTGAATTTCTGTAAAAACACTATTAACCCCTATTTAACCCATCTACTTAATTAAAACGGATAACTAAGGAATCGTTTGCTAGTCTGAAGTTGGTAGGCAATGTAACTCGTTCCTCGAAGTTTCCTTGGACTTCCATCGTCTTGAAGTGGATGATCTCACAACGTTTCAATAGCTGTGTATCTGCTATCGTCATCAGGTAAATGGGTCTTATCTTGTCCAATCAGCGTCGTCGTACTTGGAGGTTGGTTGCTGGTGATGTGTAGCGACAGAGGTCGAAGAAGAGCTCTCCAAATATTTTTAATTTGGACGCTAGGCTCGCTAATTATATTTTCCTTCGAGATTATATATACTGTCTCTACGAATTTTCTTTTGTACTAGTGCTCTTCCTTGTGAAGCTCTATCCTGGTCCCAGTTGATATTATGGTGATTAGCTAGCCCAGACTTCGTTACCTTAATTACGGTAATAGTAGACTTGCAACTCTAATATTACCGTATAAGGTTTGTCGGAGAAACTTAGAAGAATTGCACACAGCTATGGAATCAGAATGATCTTCAAAAGCAACGACACCTTCGGGAGCCTGATAACAAGAAAGGGACCCGACACACCAGCAATACCAAATAACTCTATATACAGCATACCGTGTGAATGTGGCAATCTTTACATTGGAGAGGCAAAGCGACCGCTGAACACCAGGATTAAGCAACACCGCATAGCAACTCAAAGGGCAGAGGTAGCGAAGTCTGGGCTAGCTAATCACGCATGAACCGAACACCATATTATCAACTGGGACCAGGCTAGAGCAATTCACAAGGAAGCGCACTGGTACAAATGAAAATTCATAGTAACACCATATATAAACTCGAACAAAAATATAATTAGCCAGCCCAGCGTTCAAATTAAAAATACTTGGAGAGCTCTTCTTCAGCCTCTGCCGTTACGCAGCTTTTGAAACATTGTGAGATCAACCACTTCAAGACGATGGAAGTCCAAGGAAACTTCGACTAATAAGAAATCGTTTATTACGAATATATAACTGAAAGTGTGTAAAAACTTATTTTAATTCATTTGGGGGGAAGTGAGTTTTCTCAACTTGAACACTTTCTACTTCCAACATATTCAAATTCGCTGAAATTTAAGTGCTTACATAGTATATCGAAGCAAATATATTTCTTTATATTAGAAAATTATATCATAAAATTCCACACTAGGAGATACGGGATAACAGCAATGACGCCTACGGCGGTCCCAGAAGCAGTACAGAAACCTTTAGTATGTTTTTACGAAATTCAAATTTCAAAAAGTACCACTAAAAAATAAATAAAACTAACAACTGGAAATTAATGTTCATTTATAAAGATAAATAAATACAATTCAATATGGACATTTTAAGAAATATAAAGTATGACAATATACTATAGACAAATCATACATATCTAAAATACTAATAGAGAATGAAAATACACAACAAATAGCAAATATTTTTCATTATTACAACCCTCTGTTTTAACCCTTTATTAGTAAGACATATTATAACGTTAAAGGCCAACATAAGGACAAAAAGAATAGTAAAATGTTATTAAATGTTTGTGTTTTTTTACAAAACTTCATTACAATCTTTATGTTATAAAACTTTCACTGATAAAATTATAAAAGTAGGTAATTAATTTGTTTACATAAATATCTATATATACCTATATATATATATATATATATATATATATATATATATATATATATATATATTACATTTCGTGACAAAATAATGCCCGTAACAAAATCAAAATATGAATTTTTCAACAACCTCAACTAAAATGACTACCTTTTCATGTTTCTTTCCTGATGCAAATGATATAACAGCAGGTTCCATCACATCCACAAGTCCAGACAAACAAGTTTCTTCAATTGTTATATTAAAAACTTTCCTCCTACCTACTTTCTCAGATTCTTTTACTGAATTTGGGGTTTGGATGCACTTGATTACAATATTCCTATTGTTTTTCTGATTTCCATCAGTTTCTATGAAAACATAACCTGTAAGTCATAAAAATTTGACATTTTTCATGTTTATCTCTTATATTAGTGAACTTAATAAAGTAGTAGCATGTTTTTCTACAGACAATACAAAACTGTCTCCTGCACTGCTTCCGTTACCATAATAACAACAAAGATGAAACAAACATGAAATCTTCGTGAAAGCATAACCGAAAAATACCAGGTCCATTTACTGTGAGCAGACAATCAGTCATTTGACATTTTGTCCAGTGCATTACATTTCAAAATATTATGATGTACCATTACATTTGCATTTACAAGACACCAAAACAGAAACCAATATAAAACATTTAAAAAATATATACAGCCGACTTCGACCTATAACTAAAAAGCTAAAAATAATTATAACAAAATACAATTCTAGCAAGTAAATAACACATTCAATGTTGTTAGGTACCTACCCAGGAATTAAAACATGTAAACATTAAAAGGGGCTCATTCTGTACAAATTATTTACCTACCAATCTAGTATATTTTTGAAGTCGGTGCCAAGCAAATCTAAAATCCTTCATTGCGTACTTATCTGCTACTTCATCAAACTTGATTGTTGCTTGGCACCGACTTCAAAAATATACTGGATTGATAGGTAATTAATTTGTACAGAATGAGCACCTTTTAATGTTTACATTTTTTACTTCCTGGGTAGGTACTTAACAAAATTGAATGTTTTATTTTTTTGACCACTCTGTATAACTATAGATAATTCCACTCCACCCTATCTAACAACCATCCTGTACATACGACTGCTCACGGACAAGCACAAATTTGTTAGCTGCCTTCTGTAAACTATAGGACGGAGTAGAATCCATCCCATATCTACGGATTCAAATCCATCCTATATTTCAACCATAGTATATAACTCCTTGTGGGCTACCCCATAAATTATTTCATTTTGAAACATTTTATATTATCGCCCTGTGTAACATTAATTCCTCTTCACAATTTATGCAACTTCTTATGGTCTATAAAATACATAATTTTTTAATAACACTGTATAAATATAATTCAAATCCAGCCTATATTTCAATGATCCTCTATGATTTGTTTACGTCCACATCATATAACAGTTTTTTAATCACCCTATATATTTGTAATTTCACAGTTTTTTCAACATTTTGATACCACCAAACATCCACTCCACCGTATATTCTAACCATCCTGTATATACGGCTGCCTATGGACCACTATCATTCTACTCCGTCCTATACTTCAATCCTCATATAAATGCAACTCCTTCTATCAATTTACTTTGTGATTTTGTGTGCTGTAACTAAACACCCTGTGTATAAACGCACCAAATAGCAGTTTAGAGTTTGACATGCGTTGTCACTGAATTTTCTATTAGCTGGGAGAATGCGACAACCAAAATAACCGTCTTCGCAAAATGAAAAAATTTTCATTTAAATAGGTATTTGCCTGGCATACAAACAAAACGAGCTTGGTACTCATTGATTTAAGTAGCCGAAAATACTATGCTTTACTACCTATATGCTTGAGATGTACACAGAAAATTTTCAAATTCGCAATTAAAACTTCTAGTGCCTAAAATTCCCGGATAATTACGTTGGAATTAAAATATTTATGAGGAAATGTCCGTTATATCATTTCGATGAAATTTTTGTTAAGAATTTTGGAATTGCTCGTCGCAGAAAAGTATATGAGATCACCTAGGGATCTTCCTGAATAGATTAAACGAATAATCAACCAATGTTAGGAATATTGTTCGATTTCCATGAACGTATGTGTTCATTCACAAATTGCATCACTTTACCAATAGAATTTTTTTCCAAAATTTGAAGTTTTACCAATTCAGATATATAATCTATTAAACAAGACCATATTAATTCAAAATGGTTCACCACAGGAGAAGAAATAAGCTAACATACATACATAAAAAAAACCGCGACGAATTGATAACCTCCTCCATTTTGGAAGTCGGTTAAAAATGTAGTTCCAGACAGCATACAAAACCCAAACACGCTTGCGCAACAAATCTTAACGATCGATAATCACTTTGTAATGGCGCCCTCAAGAGGAATCTCGCTGAACCCTAGAACTATTACAGAGGGCGCCGAAAAAGTGAACCGAAATCCCTATCTGAGTTTGCCCCCCCCCCCCCTGAATGACACCTCGAAGAGAGTACTCAATATCTCAGACAGGTGAAGTTAACCTGAAAATTTTATCACGATATTCTAACTTAGGCTCTAGATTCGGAACCTCTGTGTGCTAGTTTCCCCAAAAATCCTACATGTGGTTCGTTACATCTCGTGTCTATATATATTTCTTTATTTTCGTATATCGCAAAGAAAAATTATGTCTTTAATAAAGCAACATTCTGGTTTTGTTTATTATTTTCGAAACCAAACACGATGGATCGAATGCAGGAGTAGTTTAGACACGATAATAAAAATGTTAAACTTATTGCACAGCTAACCGATTTGGTAGCTCTTAGGATTATAATAGCCGAGATAGCTATAAACAACAACAATATAGGACACAGTATACATAGATTTTATTACACCAGTTAATGTTCCAGTGCACAAAAAATTCATTTACTTGCAAAGTGCTGCACTTTTTTGTACTCCAGCAATAACACCTGGTTGTTATTTTAAAAACGTTGTCATTTCAATATATCCCCCAGAAGTAAACTTCTCTCGCGATAAGAACCGTAGTAATCCATCCCCCACTGCGAACAGAGGGGCTCCTTTAATGGAATTTAAACATTATAACCGCATAGGGGACCACTTAGTTTGAGAGAACGAAATATCATCAAAGGCTATACGGAAAAGAAAAAAGGGGGAACTATGCATGATAAAAACGAGAAAAAAACAGACTGCATCCATTTCGTGTAACTCAGCGATGTTGGACCACTCGCATTTGCATAATTATTCTACAACAGTCTGTGGAATGGGTGTCGGAGAAAATTGGGCCCCCATGAAACGGCTCTCACGAAAATTTCGACGTTTGAAAATTGCAACTACTTGTACATTTATGAAAATTGTGGTCTCTTAACGTCTTTAATGGAGCATCAGAAATTGTCCTTAAAGCGTTCCATAAAAAAATAATTGGTGTGGTTTCACTGCGTGTCAGTATACGAAAATAAACTACATACTCTTGACTGCAGGTATTAAACCACCTCATTTATACAGACTCATTCATTTATTTTACACCAAATTTTGGGAGAGAACTGTTTCTTACTGTTGCTCACATTATTAAGATCAAATACCAGTAGTAGAATTTACTTCCAAGAATGTTAAAACTCAAGTCCAGCTTCTTCCGCCCTTTAGGGAGGCACCTACATATAAGTCAGCAACCGATTTTCTTCATTTTTGTTTTGTTTAGTAGCTACTGACGACCTTCAGTGCAGAATGCTAATATTAATTTATAATATTGGTTCATTCATTAAATAAAATATAATAAAAATTCATTATCTACGTCCATAATGTCAATGCCAAACAACTGAATGTGGCGCCAGACTCAAAACATTGAGGAATTATATATAGAGGGACCAATGCTGTTATATACTTAGAGCATGTACTTCTGGAAGTGGCATGCAAGCGTTGTTATTGTTTAGTGGTAAAGTAATTGTTGTATATTATAATTATACAGGGCGATTCCAGATATGTTAGAAATCATTATTTTCGTAGGTGGCACATAAGCAGTTGCATATATAGGGTATTTAAAATATAGAGTAGAGTGCAATTATAACTAATAAAATAATTATACAGGGTTCTTGGAATAGAAGGTGCAGTAGAATTACAGTTATACAGAATGGTGCAAAAAATATTATACAGAGATGCATATACAGGGTGGAGGAAATGGAAATGCAACATTTCGTAACCCATAAGCAGTTGTATATATAGGGAAGATGAAATATAGGGTGAGAGGAATTATAGATATACAGGATGATGATAAAAATTTTAGAAAAGGAAATGATTTATAGAGTAGCCCACGAAGAGTTTCATATAAATGATGATTGAAATATAGTTCGGAATAGAATTATAGTTGCAGAAGTTTCATAAACAAAAAGATTAAATACGGTGGCTCATAGGCTGTTAAAAATATTATGCGTGGTCCTTGAGCAGTTGCAGATACAGGGTGGTGGAAATATATAATGAGGTGGAATTATTATAATGAGGATTTTAATAAATGTTAGAGAACTGAGTGCAATTATAGCTATACAGGGAGGTTAGAAAAAATAAATATGTAGGGTTGCCCATTAGCGATTGAATTGTTGTTATATAAAATTAAGAATTACGAATTTGAACACAAATAAAGTCCTATAAATTATATCTGAAAAAAAACTTGAATTTCGTTACTTATTTGTAGAAGAAGAAGATTTTTAAGGAAACTATCACACAGAGGTTCCGAATCTGGATCCATTTCGTGTAATTGCTGTTCTCCCTAAAGTCCTAGGATAGAATGTCACCATAAAATTTTCAGGTTACTTAACCTGCCAGAGATATTGACACAATTGGTTGAATTTCGACCACTGGGCAACAGCTAGTAGAATGAAAAACATTTAGAGTAATTTTGTTTTATGATTTTTCAATCCATCTTTGTTGGGGAAAAAATATTATAAATTTGAAACACAGTACAAAATTTCATTTTTAAAAATTCACCTTCCTGAACAACGAGTTATAATACACAGGGTTGCTGTATGCACGTTAATACACTCCAAGGGATTGTGGGAAATTATATGAATTGTGCAAATTTTTCAAAACATTTTAATTCGCTAAGCGTTTTCGACTATTAATAGTCATCATCAGAGCCTCTACAAAAAAAATAAAGTCAAATACAATAATCATCTTAATATAACTATAACTACTTACAGGTTGAAACTATAGTGAGTTACAATATAAATGTTAAATTTTAAAAGAAGAGTATCATCTGCATACACCCTGATCAAAATTATTCAATTTAAATTTTTTTGGGATAATAATTTTATTTAAAGTGGGGTTAACCATGCCGGAAATGTGGTGGGCAAATTCTTAGGTTTAATGTGATAAACCGCCTTCAAAATATACTAGATTGGTAGGTAATTAATTTGTACAGAATGAGCACCTTTTAATGTTTACATTTTTTACTTCCTGGGTAGGTACCAAACAACATTGAATGTGTTATTTATTTGCTAGAGTTGTATTTTGTTATAATTATTTTTAGCTTTTTAGTTATAGGTGGAAGTCGGTTATATATTTTTTAAAAATGTTTTATATAAAATGAAACCTTCGGCCTTCGACTTCGGCTTCGGCTGAAGGTTAGGGCTAAGTCCGAAGAAATGACTTCGGCTTCGGCCAAAATCTGAACTTCGGTCAGACACTACTTTTAATTTAATTTTATTTCCAGATTCCACTGTTACTGTTATAATATGTTTGGCATTAGTTGTATACACAAGTATAATTTTTTTATTTTAATATATTTAATAAATGAACCCATGTAATAACTAAATATTAGCTTTCTGTACTAAACCTCATCAATAATTTTAAACAAAGCAATAATAAAGAAAATCTGTTAAAGCACACACGAGAAAATGGGTCTGAAATATCTTGCCTATAAATTCTAAAGACAAACTCAACAATAGTAAACGACGACAATTAAACAAAAAGGTAAACATAATGCTGTTTCAGCAATAAAAAGTAATCGAAAATATCATAAAAAAATGCAGTCTCTCATTTCAGTGCCCTCGACATAAATCCCATATAATCCTTGGTTATATTCCGAAACCGAAACCGCTCTTCAGATGAACGAAGTTACTACTGAAACATTTAGTGGATATGGAGGAGCCGCAATTTCTTTCAAACAACGAAATCAATATCCCTTGAATGAGCAAGCAGCAGCAGCAGCAAAATCAATGAAGGAGGAGGTTATTAAATTCTAGAGTTAGCATTCGCTAGGTCGATTTAACAACGTTAAATTGGGAAATTTAATATTTACCGCAATTAAGGAATCCTTGCCTTCGGAACTATGTTCTTCGATTGTACTTGTGTTTCTTTTTCAGGTTACATAACGTGACCTTTGCTATTTTCAGTGGTAATTTGTTTTTCATTATTTAAGGGTGGTTTCAATATCCTGAACATGTTATGAAGGAGAAAATTCCTTTTGTGCTTTGGAATATGAAGTTCTGCTTTTATTGCGTTGTTAGTTATTATTTACGTCTTAAAGCTCTGTGTAATTTTTACAAAATATTGTCTTGCCTTGTTAGTTTCTAGATTTTCACTTGCACTATTTCTTCTGACAAGGGTAGATTTGAAATGAATTGCTCCTTGTCCAGTAAATTTAGTTATTACAGACAATACCAACCGGCTGCAAAAATACGAGCGAATGTGTTCAATTTACAATATCCCATAATATCTAGAAATTTAAACCCACAGAAAAAGTATTATTAGGGATTCATTTTTCTGAATATCGGTGGTAAAAATATATGTATATTAGAAAAATTACTTTACTATTATCCCGACTTGACAATACAATGTATGGCATTTAAACTCCTTCAAAAGCACGCTTTTTTGAATGGAAACCATAGTTGGCTTTGACCTCAAAAAATCGGACAATTTTAGAGCGTTTCAACAATATAATACTCGATATAGTTATTCATAAAAATAACGGAGTTATGGATGCTTTTCTGTCTTATTTTCACTTTTAACGTAGGTTGTCATGAAAAAGATTGTTTTCACTTTGACGTTTCCTCATTTAAGAGTTATTCCATTAGTAGTGCTGAACTGACAGTCGATATTGAGAAGTTTTCTTGATAAAATGGAATATTCTAAGGAAGAAAAACTGAATATGGTGGAATGTTATATCAGATGCCATAAAAATTCAGTTCGGGCAGCTGAGGAATACTTTCATAGATATTTTAATCGTCGTCAACCTGCTCTATTAACATTTAAGAGGCTTTACGATAGTTTACGCAGATATGAATCTTTTACTAAACCACCAAAGGAACGTAATCAAATTAACGAAGCAGCACAAATAAATGTTTTGGCAATGGTAAATAAAATCCATCTACATCAACTCATGAGATTGCGGCAGAAGCTGGCACATCTCAACGAACTGTAGTTAAGGTACTGAAAGCGCACAAGTTCCACCCATACAAACTTTCAGTTTCTCAAACTTTGCATGCTGGTGACGAACATCGGCGTATTTTGTTTTGTACATGGTTTAGAGACATGTGGCCTGACAATCCACAGTTTCCATTAAATGTGTTATGGTCAGATGAAACCAGATTTACTAACTGCGGTATGTTCAATAGACACATTGAGCATATCTGGGCAAAAGAAAACCCTTTCCATGTAGAACAAAGACGACCCCAGATAAAATTTGGTTTTAATGTTTGGTGTGGTATCATAGGGTCTACTATGCTGGGGCCTTTTATCTATGACGAATCACTTGGGGAGCGCTACTTTAGAAATTGAGTGGTTCCAACATGATACAGCACCTGCTTATAACTCGTTATCAGTAAGACAACCCTTAGATAATATCTATCCAAACTCTTGGATACGAAGAAATGGCCCACGCGAATGGCTACCCCGGTCTCCCGATTTGGCAGTTATAGACTTCTATTTATGGGGTGCGCTAAAAAACAAAAGAAAGTATCAGATAGTTGGTGGCTTAAGGGAGGCGGTATTACAAGCAATTGAAGAAATTGATAGGCAGTCTGTGAGGAAAGATGCAATTTTTGTCTAAATATCAATGGTGGACTTTTCGAACATAAATTGTAACCATTATTAGGTACTTTAATTTCTGAAGTTTTTAGTAAGTATCTACTTATTTAGTTTTTTCGTTATATCTGATATACCTAATAAAAAAATCGTTCAATGTTTTTTCGAATAGCATCCATAACTCCGTTATTTTTATGTATAACTATATCGAGTATTATATCATTGAAAAGCTCTAAAAATGTCTAATTTTTTTGGTCATAGCCAACTATGGTTTCCATTCAAAAAAAGAAAAGTTTGTGTCATGTCTCGAAAACGAGAGCTGTCATGCAAACGAGGACATGACAGTCATATTCGGGATACAATTCCCTTCAATTTTGATATCTACACTTTTTTTATAAAATCAAAAACAAAGGAGCTAGAGGGATTTGACTAAATCGACAGATTCGTTTTTCAAAATATCCAGTAAGCCATGACTTTTTTCAAAAATCCGAAAGTGTCATTAAATTGGGCCAGTAAAACTGCAAATCTTTCGCAATTTAACCATTGCTCTATCTCCGCTGGTTTCCGAGATCCCCATACTGATCATAAAAAAAAACCCACTCTGTATACAATATTTTAGGGTCCAAATTTTTGAAGTTATCAAAGGTTGGTTTATAAGATTCTCTGGTACCCTTGTTATGGTTTAATCCCTTTATATAATCTTTTTCTTCACTGATGAAGTAATTTTCTTATACTCTACTGTCTTCTTCTTCTCCTACGTTATGCTCACAGCAGTTTTCATTTTTCACAGCAGCATTTAGTGATTATGAGCAATAATGTGAGCATCTTTGGTTTGCCTACTGTAGTTCGAACTAATCCTTCGTTAATTTTCAAATGTTGGGATCCTCGGTCGCTATTACATTCATTTTTTTTTCTCCTGATAGAAATTTCATAAGACTGTTTTTTTTGAGTACTATTTACTTCTGTCAGATGACTTTGATAATGATAACTCATTCTCATTTGAATACCTTTCCTTCACGCATCAGTGTTATTCTAAAGTATGAATCTATTACTTGCAAGCTATTGTTGGCCATCTTTACTGACAGTGATTCATTCCAGAAGAAGCTGAACTGATCATATAGAACGACGTTCACAAAACGGACCAAAATTATCAGCATCAATAGTACAAATTAGTTGAAGTTCCCTAACACTAAATAAATTTGAGGCTCATTGAAAATCCACACTAACTATTACAAATGAGTTAATACACAACACAACCTGTAAATATACAAACATCTATGAAAAAATACAATTTGTATATAAACTACTTCATTACAAACCTTATCGTTCAAAACTTTTAAATAAAATGATTTTTAACAATCCCAATTTGCTAATATAAACATTTTAAGGTCTAACAATTCTCTCATTAATAATTCCAATACAACAGATATTACTTTTAATTATGTTTCAGTTCCCTACATCAAAGATATTACTCCTAAATATGTAAATGTTTTTCAAAATGTTGCATTCAAAATCCTTGTGAAACTTCATATGTAAATTCTCATCAGTTTATTTGGTATCACTGACCACAATAAAACGAGAAAACTTTTCAAATTAGAAATAGACCAAAACTTGACTGAGAATATAATGTAACATTCCCTGTACGCTTGTTTACAATGTGTCAACATAGTTGTCATGCTAAATAAAAAAACTATTAGGATTTTTTGATAGTTTTTATGTTGAATATCGTCTTGTGCCTTCTGAATATCTGCTGCAATAACGCAATAAAGCGTAACTTTGTAAAAGTAAACAACAAATAAAACATTAAAAAATTTATAACCAACTTCCAAGTATAACTAAAAAGCTTAAAATAATTATAACAAAATACAACTCTAGCAAATAAATAACACATTCAATGTTGTTAGGTACCTACCCAGGAAGTAAAAACTGTAAACATTAAAAGGTGTTCATTCTGAACATATTAATTACCTACCAATCTATTATATTTTTGAAGTCGGTCGCAAGCAAATCTAAAATCATGCATTGCGTACTTATCTCCTACTTCATCAAATATGATTATTGCTTTACACCGACTTCAAAAATATACTAGAGTGGTTGGAAATTAATTTGTACCGAAGGAGCAGCTTTTAATGTTTACATTTTCTACTTCCTGGGTAGGTACCTAACAACATTGAAGTGTTATTTATTAACTACAGTTGTATTTTGTTATAATTATTTTTGAAATTTTGAATGTGCTCTTTATTTGCTAGAGTTGTATTTTGTTATAATTATTTTCAGCTTTTTAGTTATAGGTGGAAGTCGGTTATATTTTCTTAATGTTTTATTTTCAACTTTTTAGTTTTTTTGAACTCAGGTAGTTTTCATTCTTTATTTTTTATTTTGTATGTATAACCTTAATAGACAGGACCATGTAACATCGAAAGCCTTAACATTACACAATGATACATTTTCATTTAAATTGAGAGGTAAATGTTTACGAACAAATTGTACTAGTACGCGTTGACTTAATAAGCCCAAAATATATCTATACCCTATGGACCACGCCATGTAACCTTTTTCAACTTTTCAACTTTTTTTGACAACCCTGTATAACTATAGATAATTCCACTCCACCATATGTACCAACCATCCTGGACATACGACTGCCCACGGACAAACATAAATTTGTTAGCTGCCGTCTGTAAATTATAGGACGGAGTAGAATCCATCCCATACTTACGGAGTCAAATCCGTCCTATATTTCGACCATCGTATATAACTCCTTGTAGGCTACCCCCTAAATTATTTCATTTTTAACATTTTATATTATTGCCCTGTGTAACATTAAATCCTCTCCACACTTTATGCAACTGCTTATGAGCTATACAATAAAAATTTTTTTAATCATACTGTATAAATATAATTCAACTCCAGCATATATTTCAACCATCCTGTATTTGTTTACTTCCACATCATATGACAGGTTTTTAATCACCCTATATAATTTTAATCCTACTTTTTTTCCAACATTTGTATACCACAAACGTCCACTTCACCCTATATTCCAACCATCCTGTATATACGGCTGCCTATGGACCACTATCATTCTATTACGTCCTATATTCCAATCATCATATAAATGCAACTCCTATTACTTTATTTTGTGATTTTGTTTGCTATAACTAAACACCCTGTGTATAAACGCACCAAATAGCAGTTTAGAGTTTGACATGTGTTGTCACTGAGTTTTCTATTAGGCGGGGAGAATGTGATGACCAAAAGCACTGTCTTCGCAAAATGGAAAAAATTTCATTGAAATAAGTATTTGCTTTGTATACAAACAAAACGAGCTTGGTACTCATTGATTTAAGGAGCCGAAAATACTATGCTTTACTACCTATATGGTTGAGGTGTACATAGAAAATTTTCAATTTCGCAATTAAAACTTCCAGTGCCTACAATTCCCGCATTATTACGTTGGAATTAAAATATTTATGAGGAAATGTCCCTTCGGCGATTTTCTGCAAAACTGCACGTCTCCGAAAAGTATGTGAAATCACCTATGGATCTTCCTTATTCGATTAAACGTTAAAAAACTATACACATCCATAAGGAGTTTTCGAAACATCGACCAATATATTCAGGATATTGGTCGATTTCCATGCACGCATGTGTTCATTCACAAATTTTATCACTTTACCAATAGAATTCTTTTCCAAAATTTGAAGTTTCACCAATACGGATATATACTCTATTAAAAAAGACCATATTCATTCAAAACGGTTCACCTGGAGAAGAAATCAGGTAACATACATAAAAAAATTACGCCACGAATTGATAACCTCCTCCTTTTTGGAACTCGGTTAAAAAATAAAGTGAATTAATTTTATCAGTTTCGGAATATGATTTAAAATAGACACAACATATCCTTTGACGTTTTTTGTATGAAGACTTATTTATTAATCATATGTAAACAGCGTTTAATTTTTCTCTCCTTTAACTTATTGCACAAACGAATTTCGCGAAATTTAAATGCTAGTTCCAAACTTCAGTTAATTTTTAAGAAAAAAATAACAATTGAAAAGATTTATTTTATACAAGTTTATATATTCAAACAAAGCAAATAGATGACAATACAGTATAGTAAGTCACTACAAAACACAGCTGGTCACTTCAAAATTCAAGTCATTTCTTCATTACTAAGTGTAAAAGCATATTGCAAAATGACTTTGCCATATTGCAATAATACCCCGAACAAGTATTTTGTAATGGCATATAGACCATTGCATTAAAAGAGTTTTTTATTTGATGTAGTGTGCACTCTCCACCTAAAACATACGCACCCTAATGTTTTCACCCTGTATAACCCTCATAAAAAAATTTTTTGGTAATAACCGGCGCATTCACCAAAAACGTATACTTCGATTTGATACACGTGTTTTTTTAGTTTTTAAGCCATAATTTATTTACCGTGGAACAGTTTAATATGCAAATAGTGTTTTTTGTCAGACATTTTCTCATGGAAAAACTTAGATTTCCCTCCTGCCGATAACCATATCAAAAAAGCGTGTTGGGTAAAGTAAGCCGGAAATTTCTTGATGTAGATAGATTGACAGCAGCGGCGTTGCATTGTCTCATGAAATCGCGTGACTAGAAAGCAATCATAACTTGACCTCATACGAGGAGTATGAATGCGATTATCAATGAAATCGTGTACAATACACGTAAATCCGTTACTATGTGATATTACGTCTAACAAATGGGTGTTAACTTAATCTACTTCATCCGTTTGATTTATGAATAAGGCTCTTTTAAAAACACGTCATGCAGCAATTACCTGCTTCCACAATATAATATGTTGTTGAAAATTGGAAATAATAGCCAAACATTATTTTATCTGTGTTTATTTAACAGTTTGTTTAAAGTAGAAGTATAGAACTTTGAAATGGAATAAAACAAGGATATTTTTTTAAATTGACATGAAATTTACCTTATTCGAAAGATAATCTTCTGGCATTATAATTTGAATATGACTTCTGGCATATGACCCCCACGGCTGACTCGGACGTAGTCTAATCTGGAGGTCCAATTTTCGATGACTTTTTCCAACATTTGTGGCCGTATATCGGCAATAACGCAGAAAATAGTCAAACGGCGTTAAATCGGACGATCTTGGAGGCCAATTCACGGGTCCGAAACGTGAAACTATGCGGTTACCAAACGTTTCTTTCAACAAATCCAGCCACAGCTCGTGTGCATCATTATTGTTCCACTGATGAACGAAAAAGTTAGTAATCATGGTTCCATAGCGATTACCATTGACTGTAACGTTCAGGCCAGCATCGTTTTTAAAGAAGTACGGACCAAACACGTCAGTTTTTCTGGATTTAACGGTGTCTCAACATCAACTTGAGGATTATCATCACTCCAAATACGGCAGTTTTGTTTGTTGACATATCCATTCAACCAAAAGTGAACTTCAACGGCAATCTTGTTTTGGGCCCATTCACCGAATATTCGCCGTGCTAGGTGATCGTGTGGCTTCAATTCTTGCACTAGTTGAATTTTGTAAGCACGCAAACCAAGATCGTTCCGCAAAATCTTCCATAAAGTGGATGGACACATATTCAAATCCTTTGCACGATGGCGGATAGACTGATTCGAGTTTTCCTCTAAGCGACTTTCTACAGCAGCAATGGATTCTTCTGTACGCACTGTACGACATCTCTGTGGATGCGTATTGTCATTTACAGTAGGTAAACGTGGTGCAAAAACGTTGCATAGTTAATCGAATTAATTGCTTTGATGGACGATTATGTTGGCTGTAAAATGGACGTAGTGCGCGATACATATTTCGAACAGAACCATGATTTTCAAAATAAATTTGCACAATTTGGAAGCGTTCTTTAGGCGTCAGTCTATTCATGATGAAATGCAAAAACTAAATACAAATCACTACACAGCTGACCAGATAGCCGCCGGTTAAAAGAGTGTTGCCAACTTAAAGTTCCATACTTCTAAAAAACAATTTTTTGTTTTCAATGTCCATTTGAGCTTCTACTCCTCACAATGGCTTCTGAAATATACAGATAAGTAAGTGAAAGTCAAGGTGTAGTATCTAATGGCAGTTTATGGAAAATATTTCTAAAGATGATTTTTCTACTAGTTTTACTGTATAATATGTTTCTATGTATATTGCATTGTATGATGTGACATTTCGATTAGTTATCAGAAACTATTCCTGGAAGAATCTTTTTTGAAGCAATTTGCAGAATATTAGTTCGGTTGACTAATCATTCGTCTATTACTTAATTGACTTTGAAGTTTCCTTTTGTATTCTCGTTTGACAGGATCGGTTGCCAGATAGTGCTATCGGTATAAACGGTGTCCCAATTTCCTCATGGAACTTTCTTTCCCTATCCATTTTGTAGATACCATTATCCCTTAGTATACGATTTTTTTCCTATTTGGGGATCTTGTTGTTTTACCGAAACACATTTTTTCGCAGACACAAGGCACATTATACACACAATTTTTATAACTCTGCGTAGCAATTTCCTGTTATTCATTCTCAAATAAATATTTGAGATTTCATACACTTATTGACAAAGAAATCGTGACACCCAGAAGGAGATGTTGCAATTTAGCATTAACTAGCTGTCGCCCAGTGGTCAAAATTCGACCAATTGTGTCAATAAGTAACGAAATTCAAGGTCTTTTTCAGATATAATCAACAGGACAGTGCAAATTCGTAATTCTTAATTTAGTATGAAAAATATCTGTGCACACCCTCAGTTTAACTGTAATTCTACGGCGCCCCTAGCCAAGAATCGTGTAAATTCAACCGCTAATGGGCTTCCTTATATATGTATTTTTTCAAACCACCCTCTATAGTTAATTTCACTCTACTCTATATTTTAAACACTCTAAATATGCAACTGCTTATGTGCCACCCAAGAAACATTTTATCTCTAACATGTTTGGAACCACCCTGCAAAATTATAATCTAATACGCCTTATATCTCAGTAAATACATATATATATATATATATATATATATATATATATATATATATATGTCTAGTCGTAGGCTTTCACGGATGGAACAATGTGAAGAAATATTTATCCGCGAATACATCCGTTCGTTATATTGATTCATCTTTGAATACTGCAGACGTTTCGCCAAGGTCTCACTTGGCATTCTCAATGCGTAGTTACGTAACTACGCATTGAGAAACGTCTGCAGAATTCAAAGATGAATCAATGTAACGAACGGATGTATTCCCGGATAAATATTTCTTCATATATATATATATATATATATATATATATATATATATATATATATATATATGATTTTCTTTGTTGTATCGAGTGTACATCCGTTTCTCGGTTTGTGCTCTGAAAAGAACATTTTACCTGACGTTTCGCCAAAATCTCATTTGGCATTTTCAAAGGTTGAAAACTGAAAACAAATCTGTTTTCAGATTTCAACTAGGAACCTAGGAACTAAAGACAACTCTTTCAAGTTCTTCCTACTTAAAAGCTTTACATCTCGCGTCTTCAAAATTAACGAAATGTATCAAATGCATAAAGTGTTCGAGAGGACATTCAATTGTGGGAACCTTTATCAGTATAAAGGTTCCCTAACCAGAAACAATATATATTATATATATATTGTCTTGTGTATAAAAGAATGACACCTCGAAGAGAGTATTCAAAATCTCTGACAGGTGAAGCCAACCTGAAAATTTCCAGATTCGGAACCTCTATGTGCTAGTTTCCCCGAAAATCCTAGATATCGTTCTTTACATCTCACGTCTTTAAATTTAACGAAGTGTATATTTAAAAACAACAAATGTTTTCTTATGTCGAGTTAAATGTCATAACTTTCAATTTGCAATTTACATTTCCAATACATATTTTAAAGCCACTGACAACGAAGTCAGAATCGACTTTGAAAAGTTTGGTATTTTCTTTCAATATACAACTTTTTATTTTGATGTGGTGTTATTTCCCAAGAAAACATAAAAATAAAGAGTTAGAATGTTTCCAAATTTTCGGAGTTTTTGCTTTTCAAAACTATTAGTACATTCAAACGATCCATTTTACTGTTATTATATGAAAAAACTTTTTCCAAATAAAATTGCAATCATCATGACATGGCCCATATGCCCATAGATAAATATATTCAATATTTTTTTATGACATTTACATACATTGCAACAAATCGATACAGCATTTTTGAAAACTGAAATTATGTATTTTACAAGTAATAATATGTTACTACTATAATACTAGCAGAACTCAGTTCATGAATTTTTATTAACCATACGTAATAATTTCTCTTTGACACTTGTGACATTTAAATCGCGAGCTTCCCACTGGATTATTATTTAACGTCATTTCGCTGTTTGCATTATTCTATTGTATTGTATAATGAATTTATAATATATGACATACATAGGTGCATATTTTGAAACAAACATAAATCATTAATTAATTTTATAAAGTACCTAATAATTTTATGCCGTTTTTAATGACTACGTGCCTGTAAATATTGCATGGGATTAATGGGGATCAGAAATTCCTGCACAGGGTGCACTTATTTGGAATTTGAAGAAAAAATGTTACTCTGCATTCTGTAGAACATTTGGTATGTAATGCTCGGCCTTCTGTTGCTCGAGTTAATCTAAACTTTTTTGAAGATTACCCATGAGAATATATTGCCATGTCCGCCCAGATCCCCGATAGTTCGCCCATAGAACATATTTGGGATAGTGGTGGTAGAAGGCTTGGCTTTGGAGGTTCTAAGGCACGAAATTCAGGTATCTTGATATGGTATTCTTCAAGAATACATGTATAGACGTATAGATAACCCCGGTAAACCAATTTACACAACCTTGACAAAATATAGAGGGTGTCAATTAATTCCCGGTACGGCTGAATATTTGCTAAAGTATTTCTGGAAAATTTCAAGGTCATTTCTTTATGAACTTTGATCAATCAATCCGATGGTGACCTTGGATTTAACCTTGAACCTCATTTTTAAGGTGGTTTTGAGGGCAACCTCTTTTTTTTTAATGAGAAATGTATTGAGGTGTGATATTGAGGTAACCCCTAGAGGTCAAATAGGACTCACGAGTTCAGTGGTAAAACAAAACAAAGGTGAGTCTTAACGAGGAACTCAATAGTGACCTTGGATTTGACCTTACACCTGATTTTCAAGGTCATTTGAAGGTCAACCTAAATTTTCATGTAGAAACTCTTATTTTTGGTTCCGGATTCGAAAGACGCGAAAATGTTACGTGTGGATTGGAACTCAGCCACCCCAAAAACCCCCGACTAAGAAATTTCCAGCCAAAAATGTGCTATTTCTATGACTTTTATCCACCATCTTAAAGAAGTCATTATTTGACCTGTATTTGACCTTTAGTGGTTCCCTCAACCTCATACATCAATACATGTGCGGACTTAAAATTTTCCGCTCTTTCCTATTCCACAATAACAAATAGAGATTTTGATTTAAAAAACGGAGGTGGACCTCTAAATAACCTCAAAAATGAGGTTCAAGGTCAAATCCAAGGTCACTATTGGATTGATTGATCAAAGTTCCTAAAGAAATGACCTTGATCTTTTCCAGAAAAGAAGTACTTTAGCAAATATTCAACCGTCCCGGGACTTAATTGACACCCGGTATATTTAAACGTTCCTCATGAATCACTCGGTCAAGAAATGCGTGGAGTAATTTTTGAGTTTATCGGGAACAAATCGGAGACAGATACGACGGAAGACTTTGTTTCATAATTTGAAGTAATTAGTAAAATAATCTCTCCAATTTCTTTATCACGCCATTTAATATCGAGATCCCTCTCTTTTTTTCAAAATACTCGTCCCCGCAATTTTATTTACATTAAAAAAAATGTCATAATTATATCCCCTTCGAAATGACAGGTGGTGAACATTTCCCCTAATCTAATCAAATTAAATTAAAACAACCCTGACGGAGAAACCGTATGAGGTAAAATACAGGTTGAGTTTTTTTTGATGATCAATATGGGGATCTCGGAAACTATCGGAGATAGAGCAATGGTTAAATTGGGAAATATTTGCAGTTTTACTGGCCCAATTTAATGACACATTCGGATTTTTGTAAAAAGGCATGGCTTACTAGATATTTTGAAAAAACGAAATTCTGTCGATTTAGTCAAATCCCTCTAGCTCTTTTGTTTTTGATTTTATAAAAAAAGTGTAAATATCAAAATTGAAGGGAATTGTATCCCGAATATGATTGTCATGCCCTCGATTGCGTGACAGCTCTCGTTTTCGGGATATGACACGAACTTATCTTTGTTTTTGAATGGAAACCATAATTGGCTATGACCTCAAAAAATCGGACATTTTTAGAGCTTTTCAACGATATAATACTCGATATAGTTATTCATAAAAATATCGGAGTTATGGATGCTTTTCTCTCTATTTTCACTTTTAACGTAGGTAGCCATGAAAAAGATTGTTTTCACTTTGACGTTTCCTCATTTGAGAATAATTCCATTAGTTGTGCTGAACTGACAGTCGATATTGACAAATTTTCGTGATAAAATGGAATATTCTAACGAAGAAAAACTGAATATGGTGGAATGTTATATCATATGCCATACAAATTCAGTTCGTACAGCTAAGGAATATTTTCATAGATATTCTACACGTCGTCAACCTGTTCTATGTACATTTAAGAGGCTTTAGGATAGTTTACGCAGATATCGATCTTTTACTAAACCACCAACGGAACGTAATCAAATTATCGAAGGAGCATCTACATCAACTCGTGAGATTGCGGCAGAAGCTGGCACATCTCAACGAATTGTAGTTAAGGTACTGAAAGCACACAAGTTCCACCCGTACAAACTTTCACTGCCTCAAACTTTGCATCCTGGTGACGAACATCGACGTATTTTGTTTTGTACATGATTTAGAGATATGTGCCTTGACAATCCATATTTTCCATTAAAGGATTTATGGTCAGATGAAACTAGATTTACTAACTGCGGGGGGTTCAAACCCTTTCCTTGTAGAACAAAGACGACCCCAGATAAAATTTGGTTTTAATGTTTGATGTGGTATCATAGGGTCTACTAATCTGGGGCCTTCTATCTATGACGAATCACTTACTGGGGAGCCCACTTGCGTGGGCCATTTCTTGCAATACAGAAATGGCCCACGCGAATGGCCACCCCGGTCTCCCGATTTGGCAGTTATAGACTTCTATTTATGGGGTGCGCTAAAAAACAAAGTATACAAAATAAAGTATGAGACAGTTGGTGACCTAAGGGAGGCGGTATTACAAGCAATTGAAGAAATTGATAGGCGGTCCGTGAGGAAGGCAGTAATGTCAATTTTACAAAGATGCAATTTTTGTCTAAATAACAATGGTGGACATTTCGAACATAGATTGTAACCATTATTATGTACTTTAATTTCTTAAGTTTTTAGTAAGTACCTACTTATTTAGTTTTTTCGTTATATCTGATGTACCTAATAAAAACATCGTTCAATGTTTTTTGGAATAGTTATTAATAAATCAATCTATGTCAAAGTGAAAATAAGAGAGAAAAGCATCCATAACTCCGTTATTTTTATGAATAACTATATCGAGTTTTATATCGTTAAAAAGCTCTAAAAATGTCCGATTTTTTCTGGTCACAGCCAACTATGGTGTCCACTCAAAAAAAGATATGTGTCATATCTCGAAAACCAGAGCTGTCACGCAAACGAGGACACGACAATCATATTCGGGATACAATTCCCTTCAATTTTAATATTTACACTTTTTTTATAAAATCAAAAACAAAAGAGCTAGAGGGAATTGATTCAATTGACAGAATTTCGTTTTTTCAAAATATCTAGTAAGCCATGACTTTTTACAAAAATCCGAAAGTGTCATTAAATTGGGCCAGTAAAACTGCAAATCTTTCCCAATTTAACCATTGCTCTATCTCCGCTAGTTTCCGAGATCCCCATACTGATCATCAAAAAAAAAAACTCACCCTCTATATCCTCGTCTTCATAAACTGAAAGGGTGAAAAAATTATTTATTAAAACGCATCTGCACTTTACCCAACGTGTGGAATATTCCATCTTGTTAATATGTGTACATCATTAGCTCGTGTGTACACATTCTCCATGTTTCGAAGGCAAACTTTCACCAGGAAACGCCGCCATCCTATTTATCAGTTTCTTACATAAATTCGGTCTGATTAAATTTCGGAATGAATTATTTTGACTGCGGAATGACGCCATTACAAGTTCAAATTATATGGCAGCAATTTGCTCTAATAAATACCCCACCGATCATTATTAATTTAACGCTTCTGCCTTCCGGTTGGTGTGCCTCGGCGTCGAACGTACGTTTCGTCTCTCTAAAATTAACATTCTTCACGCGGGATGCCTACCTTCGCGTTAAGCGTTACCGTATAGCGAAACTTCGCATACTAAAAAGGGCACACAGCCGAATAACTTTCGTTTATGACTTTTCCGTTTTACTTTAAAACACACGCTTTCTTTGTCCGGGTATTTAATATCGGAGACGACATCGGTGTGGATGAGAAACTGTTTAGAACAAATGAAGAGTTTCTAAATACGAATATTACGAAAATTATTTCAATTTCGGAGAGCTAATAACACGAAAGTCGTTTGTTTAATCAATGAGGACTTCTATTCCCCCCACCCCCCTCCTATTAAATAAATTACAAACAGTGTAAAATTGTGTAAATCAAACTATGTGTTCAGAACACGCTGTCTTTATGTTTAAAAGAAGCAGCCTTTATATATATATATATATATATATATATATATACATATATACAAGGTAAGTTTTTTTTTGATGATCAGTATGGGGATCTCGGAAACTAGCGGAGATAGAGCAATGGTTAAATTGGGAAAGATTTGCAGTTTTACTGGCCCAATTTAATAACAGTTTCGGATTTTTGTAAAAAGTCATGGCTTACTAGATATTTTGAAAAAACGAAATTCTATCGATTTCGTCAAATCCCTCTAGCACCTTTGTTTTTGATTTTATAAAAAAAGTGTTAGTATCAAAATTGAAAGGAATTGTATCCCGGATATGATTGTCATGTCCTCGTTGGCGTGACAGCTCTCGTTTTCGAGATATGACACAAACTTATCTTTTTTTGAATGAAAATCATAGCTGGCTATGACCTCAAAAAATCGGACATTTTTAGAGCTTTCCAACGATATAATACTCGATATAGTTATTCATAAAAATAACGGAGTTATGGATTCTTTTCTCTTTTGTTTTCACTTTTAACGTAGTTAGCCATGAAATAGATTGATTTATTAATATCTATTCCAAAAAACATTGAACATTTTTTTATTAGGTATATCAGATATAACGAAAAAACTAAATAAGTAGGTACTTACTAAAAACTAAAGAAATTAAAGTACATAATAATGGTTTATGTTCGAAAAGTCCACCATTGTCATTTAGACAAAAATTGAATCTTTTTAAGATTGACATTACCGCTTTCCTCACATACCGTCTATCAATTTCTTCAATTGCTTGTAATACCACCCCTCTTAGGTCACCAACTGTCTCATACCTTCTTTCGTATACTTTGTTTTTTAGCGCACTTCATAAAAAGAAGTCTGTAACTGCTAAATCAATTCGTGTGGGCCATTTCTTCCTATCCAAGAATTTGGATAGATTTTTATCTAACTGTTGCCTTACTAATAACGAGTTATTCCATCATGTTCGAACCACTCGAGTTCTCAAATTCAAATATGCAACATGTC
Source organism: Octodonta nipae (assembly GCA_034190945.1). Classification (NCBI taxonomy): domain Eukaryota; kingdom Metazoa; phylum Arthropoda; class Insecta; order Coleoptera; family Chrysomelidae; genus Octodonta; species Octodonta nipae. The sequence continues at coordinate 81,452,809 of CM067223.1, read as the reverse complement.
TTGAAAAGTGAATTGCAAGAACTGCAAGTAGCGCTCCCTAGTAAGTGATTCGTCATAGATAAAAGGCCCCAGAATAGTAGACACTATGATACCACACTAAACATTAAAACCAAATTTTATCTGGGGTCGTCTTTGTTTTACATGAAAAGGGTTTTCTTTAGCCCCGATATGCTCATTGTGTCTATTGGACATACCGCAGTTAGTAAATCTAGTTTCATCTGACCATAACACCTTTAATGGAAACTGTGGATTGTCAAGACACATGTCTCTAAACCATGTACAAAACAAAATACGTCGATGTTAGTCACCAGCATACAAAGTTTGAGAAACTGAAAGTTTGTACGGGTGGAACTTGTGGGCTTTCAGTACCTTAACTACAGTTCGTTGAGATGTGCCAGCTTCTGCCGCAATCTCACGAGTTGATGTAGATGGATTTTGATTTACCACTGCCAAAACATTTATTTATTTATACACACTATACAATACAATACTTATATACAGGAATACTGGTTGATCATTTTGTAGACATCTCTTTCTCTCAGAATAACTGTGAGGAAAAATCTCTGTACAGACAGCCAGTATTCCGGGCAATTTTAAGAAATTGCCTTACTACACTTTGTACTACATATACCATTTTTAAATACTTATCTGTTGCAGGAAAAAAAATTGAGGAGAGAAAACCCAACGAACAGACTAAATTATTATTTTTAGTTCATGTTTATTTCCATTTCAATATATAGAACCTCAATCGCTTGGAAAAAAACTCAGTGCCTGCGGAGAATGAACACTTGCGGTTTGATGCTTATAAAGTGAACATCAGGCTCTCTGTTCAACTCTCGCTGTCCAGCTCTCAACTAGGACAGATCTCTCCCTAAACTCTCATAGGGAAAATTTTACCCTATGTGCTCGCTAGTACAATCCCAACGTGCGTGTGCAACTATTACTCATTTATTGTAACCCCCTCGTGAGGGTGCATTACGCAACGTCACAACATCACATAATAGACACTCTGGCTGTGCCCAGTGTTACGGCCGGCTACCATCGCTGGAAGGCAACTCGGGCTTTTACTAGGTCTAACTCGTAGACAAGGTAAGAGTTTTCTGGTGAAAGGCAATTGAGTTTTTAGCCAAATAGAGTCAACTTCAAAACTACAGTCTACTTAATCCCATTCAGAACACTAAGTTTTGACACAAAGTTAGCAAGTGCCACATTACCTAGTGTATTTTTTCAAATGGAAAGAGTAGTTTTGTGACATTTTTATTCCTTACTAACTTTTTCCCTTGGTTTTTTCGCTTTGATGTTGATTTCATCAATGAATTTTTGTTGTTGGTCCTTAGAGGTAGAGTTTAAATATACTCACTGACAAAAAAAGAATCCTTCGTGACTTGTGTAAAAAACATCATTGAATTGAAAATTTTTACACAAGTCACGGATTAACTATGGGGAACCCTATGAGTTCCATACTCGCAGAAATCTTTATGGCTAATATTGAAAACAAAGTTCACCAAAACGTATTTGCTAAAAATTTTATTTATTGGTATAGATATGTAAACGATATTTTAGCTTGTTTCGTAGGGACGAATAGACAACTAGAAACGTTTCTCAATTTTATAAACAATATCCATCCAAATATTAAATTTAAGATAGAGTGTGAACAAGATGATAAAATCAATTTCCTAGATCTAACAGTTAACAAGGTAAATGGCAAACACGAGTTTTCAATATTTCACAAGCCATCTCAAACCGATCTAACGATTCACCGCACTTCTATACACCCATATCAACAAAAACTTTCCGCTTACAATAGTATGGTTCATAGATTACTTTCCATAAAACAATCACCAGATAATTTTCAGAAAGAATTAAACACAATCAAACAGATAAGTGTAAATAACGGGTTTAAGGCCGAATTAACAGAAAATATTCTTGGAAATCAAAAACACAAAAAGGCATTAAGAGAAGTTTACCCAGACAGCAAAACCAATAATGATTCATATAATAGTATAACCTATTTTGGCAAACCAAGTTTAAAAATAGCATCCTTTTTAAGAAAACAGAATTTTAAAGTTACATTCAAAACAAACAATAGTCTTGGAAAATTTATCAAAAATAACAAATCGAAAATCGATCCAAAAAAAAAATCTGGAGTCTATAAATTATCATGTGGGTCATGCCCTAAAGTCTATATCGGCCAAAGCGGCAGAGCGTGTAAAAAACATATCTATGAGCACTGTAATTCTTTCATTAATCAAAAAACACATTCCAATTATGCCGAACATTTAGTATCAGAAAATCGTCTTTTTGAGGAAAATTTTAAATTATTACATTCAGAAAAAAAGGCAATAAATTAAATCTTTTAGAATCATTGGAGATTATTAAACTTAAAAATATCCCTAATTTGTTAAACGACCAGACAGAAATAAATAATTCCCCCTTAATACACCTCTTTAGTTAATCCTTTTACCTATAATAAAATTAAAAAATCCTGTTCAAAATTAAGTGCTGGTAATTATATCACTCACTGAATATAAATACAACTTCCTCAAGAAATACCCAGTTAGTCTAGTTCCTTGACAAAAACATTAGTCGAAACGCGTCGGACATCTATATTTTACCAAAACAATATTAAATTTAAACATCTCTTTCGGGGTGTTGTGATTTCTTCGTTAGTGAGTATACAATAACAGCCCAGTCTTCAAATATAAACCCTGACAATGAGTATAGGTCCTACCTTTGAACCCTAAAGTATTACAATGCTTCATGATAATTTTACTTCAAACTGGTGTTCACACTCACCTTCTAAGAAAGTGTTACAACTCAAATCTCAAAATGTCCATCTATTCATTTTCGAACTTTCAAACAGTGTCAGAAATTAAACGATCTCCACTAAAAATTTTTACCACTGAAATTCGGCTTTCGATGCGCTATTAGAAAGTACTAAAGTACTCACATGATAAATTGTTAATTCGCTACAATTTCTTTCCCTTTGACATTGAATCGAAGTTGTATCCCCTCCGCATTAAATGTGTTCATAAAAAAATGTTGTATTGATCAATCAATATCCCGTATTAGTTAATACACTCGGTATTCGAACTGTATGATTTTAATTCATAATATTGCCAGTGTCATGTTTTTTCTAATATTACAAATGTAAGTAGGATTGTGTGGTATATGAGGAATTTGAAGAAATACATAACTTGTGTTATGGCGTTAACCCAAACGCCGGGTCACTTGAAATTGTGTTTTTTGTGTATTAATAGTTTTTATAAAATAAAATTAATAGTCGTTTAAAAAATAAATTTAACAAGATCAGGACTGACTTCAATTTTTTACGTGCCACAATAAATCAAAAGCGCCACCTATCGAATTCGTATGGTACTATAACATAAAAACTACTTTGCAAAAAATGATATTTTTATGTGATTTTACTGTATAATACCAAACTTGCTACCACAATTTTGCCAATGACATTAAATGGGTAAACAGACAGAGCTAAATTACCTGAATGTAAACATTTTGAGATGGATTTTTAAAATCCGATAAATTTTAACGGGCAATGAATATCAGCATCTTATGAAGGTTCTGAACCATAAACCGTATAGTGCATTGCTTTCAATGGAAAGTAAAATTTTAGAAAGATAGTAACTAACCATTCAACTGAAGACAGTAAGCAAAACAAAGTAATGATATGAAAATTTTCATAAATGTAAACCTACCCACTCGTTCAAAAATAACCACCTAAATAGCAACACAAACAGCTGTTTTATTTCAATTTTGTTGGAAATTCAAATACATAAATTTTATAATGTCCTATTTCTCAACCGTCACTCAACTCTCAAATCTATTAGCTCAGAATTTTAATGAATTTTGCGAATAGTTTTGAAAGGAAATCACATCGCAGTATTAAATTTCCGTTTTATCGTTGTGTATTTGTGTTACAGTCGGCAGATTATTCAGAGCTCCAGATATAAATTAAAAAGAAATAAATCTGATTATTTGCGTATATTTTTAAGCAAAATATTTTCAGGCTCCTAATTTGGACTAATTGCTACGCGTAATTAATAAAAACCAACAAAAACTTGAAGAGTTGAGACCCAATTTACACCAGGCCGGTAATTAATTCATGCACAAGACTCACTGTGTAAGTGTTGTTGCATGCAACGTTCTCCCCCTCATTATAAGAGGTAGACGGAGTGTTAATTAGGAAGGGTTTTCGGAAAAGGTCATGAACCTGTGAATTATTCTTTATTTTTATGCATTTTTCAGTTAACACCTATCCACGTGTGCATTATTAACCCTATTTTTGTAAAGCTAGTTAATAAAAATTTAAATAAAAATGTCGTTTAGAAACAATTCCCAAAACGTCAGTTGTTTTATGACTTTTTAATGTTATTAAAAACACTCTTAAAGCACATATTGTGCTTCAAGATAAAGTACCTGCTTGACTGAGCTTCACTCTTAAATCAAGGTATCTTCTAAAATTGTTTCACATGATTTTACCCCATATATTTATTAACCGACTTCCAAAAAGGAGGAGGTTATCAATTCGTCGCGTATTTTTTCGCTTTTTTTTGTATGTATGTTACCTGATTTCTTCTCCTGTGGTGCACCGTTTTGAATGAATATGGTCTTGTTTAATAGAGCATATATCCGGATTGGTGAAACTTCAAATTTTGGAAAAGAATTCTGTTGGTAAAGTGATAAAATTTGTGAATGAACACATGCGTGCATGGAAATCGACCAATATCCCTAATATTTTAGTCGATTTTTCGATAACTCCTTATGGATGTGTATAGTTTTTTAACGTTTAATCTATTAAGGAAGATCCCTAGGTGATCTCATATACTTTTCTGTGACGTGCAACTTGCAGTTTTGCAGAAAATCGCCGAAAAGTCCAAAATACTTATCAAAAATTTCATCGAAATGATATAACGGACATATCCTCATAAATATTTTAATACCAACGTAATAGTGCGATAATTTTAGGCACTGGAAGTTTTAATTGCGAATTTGAAAATTTTCTATGTACATCTCAAGCATATAGGTAGTAAAGCATAGTATTTTCGGCTCCTTAAATCAATGAGTACCAAGCTCGTTTTGTTTGTATACCAGGCAAATACCTATTTAAATACAAATTTTTCCATTTTGCGAAGAGGGTGCTTTTAATTGTCACATTCTCCCGGCCTAATAGAAAATTCAGTGACCACAAATGTCAAACTTTAAACTGCTATTTGGTACGTTTATAGACAGTGTGTTTTGTTATAGCAAACAAAATCACAAAGTAAAGTGATAGAAGGAGTTGCATTTATATGAAGATTGAAATATAGGAAGGACTAAAATGATAGTGGTCCGTAGACAGCCGTATATACAGGATGGTTGGAATATAGGGAGGACTGGACTTTTGGTGGTATATAAATATTGGAAAAAGGGTGAAATTAAAATTATATCGGGTGATTAAAAAACGGTTATAGGATGTGGACATAAGCAAATCATATACAGGATGGTTGAAATATATGCTGCAGTTGAATTATATTTATACAGTGTGATTAAAAACGTATTTCTTTTATAGCCCATAAGAAGTGGCATAAAGTGTAAAGAGGAATTAATGTTACACAGGACGATTATATAAAATGTAAAAAATTAACTAATTTATGGGCTAGCCCACAAGGAGTTATATACTATGGTTGCAATATAGGACGGATTTGACTCCGTAAATATGGGATGGATTCTACTCTGTTCTATAGAAGGCAGCTAACAAATTTATGCTTGTCCGTGGGCAGTCGTATGTACAGAATGGTTGGTACATAGGTTAGAGTGGAAGTATCTATAATTATACAGGGTTGCCATAAGGCATAAATATATTTTGGGCTTATTAAGTCAACGAGTACTAGTACATTTTGTTCGTAAACATTTACCTGTCAATTTAAATGAGAAAGTATCATTGTGTAATGTTGACACTTTTGATTTTACCTGGTTCTGTCTATTAAGGTTATACATTCAAAATAAAAAATAAAGAATGAAAACTGCCTGAGTTCAAAAATACTAAAAAGTTGAAAACAAAACATTTAAAAAAATATACAACCGACTTCTACCTATAACTAAAAAGCTATAAATAATTATAACAAAATAAAACTCTAGCAAATAAATAACACATTCAATGTTGTTAGGTACCTACCCAGGAAGTAAAAAATGTAAACATTAAAAGATGCTCATTCTGTACAAATTAATTACCTACCAATCTAGTATATTTTTGACGTCGGTGCCCACCAACAATCAAGTTTGATGAATTAGTAGATAAGTACGCAATGAAGGATTTTAGATTTGCCTTGTATTTGAGTTGTATTTTGTTATAATTATTTTTAGCTTTTTAATTATAGGTAGAAGTCGGTTTTTTAAATGTTTTATTTTCTCTAGCTTATTTATAACCAGTTTGTATAACTACAGTTCCATTCCACTCTATATTTTAACCAACCTGTATATGAAACGTTTAACGGCCACCCAATGAAACTTTTAGATTTTAAAATATTTTGAAACATTGAGTATAATATATATAATTATAATTTTACAGCGCCTTACACTTCAACCAATTTATATATGCATATGCAACTTTTTATGGGTCACACACATTTTTAGCCACCCTGTATATATATAATGATATGTGTTGGCAGAAAATAACGACAGAAAAACTCAGCTTCAGTGTGTGGCTGAAATCAACATTCCAACTTAGTTTTTACCCATCCAAAAATTATCAATTTTTCACTTGAAAATTACGGAAGATGTATTAGTAAAAATGTAATTCTAAAAAAATATGAAAGTCTAAAAATGCTTACATGTTCCTACACATTAACTTACATTGAAATATATTTTACAAGATTGTTTAACCCTCAAGTAGGTCACAAATCAACGTGTATTGAATGTCTTCAAAAATTCAGGAGCTGTCAAAATTATCACAATATGCCACTGATTTTTTTAACATCTGAATTTCCCAATAAAAGGATTTTCCCAAGGATTCGACCCTCTCAATTCGATAACTAGATATCTCAAAACCCCTAAATAGGTGAATTGCTTAAAAATCAAAAATTTTATATTGGCGAAAAACTTTGTCGTGAAAAATACAATTTTTCACCTTTGAAATTGAATATTCTTCAGATTATTTAATGCTGGCCAATCACCTCATTTAATTTATTTATTAACATTAACAAATCAAAAACTATAAAAACGGCAATTTTATAAACTTCATTTGTCTTCTAAACGTTGTTTGTGGCATATTCTTGGTTACTTTTATGTTTTTTTGGGCAATAACACCACAATATATATACATATATATATTTTGTTGAGTCTTTCTTGGTATTTTCAAAAAATTTTCGGACTGATATGGATTATGGTGTTTGTCAAAAAATTTTGTTTGTCTGTGTTGACTGATTTTTTTCAAGAATTGCCGCTTACTCTAACTACTACTTCAATCGCTTTTCTGCACACCTGCTCTTTCTATAATCTCGCTGTAATACCTGCTTACTGCCTGCTCCTTTATCTGCCTGTTCTCTTTATAAAATTTTCTACGATATTAATCCAATTCTTGGTTACTACCTGCTACTTGATCTGCCTGCTCTCTTTACAACTTTTCTGCTATACTGCCTGCAACTTCAAAACCTTCTCTGCACACCTGATTTCTTTGAATCTTTGAGGCTGATGGCAACTTCATCAATCTTTCTTGTAATATCATTTACAAAAATTTTAATTTTGAAAAATTGTTCTGTGTCAAAATATTTCTGACAGTTATTAAACGTCAATTTATAACCATGCACAATCTTTACTATACCACTGCTAAAATCTGAATACCCCGAATGACATACCCCGTCGCTTATTTATAGTTTTCATATTGATAGAACGAAAATTCATTTAACTATTTAGTTTCTAGTTTCCACTGTTCATTCCTCCATATTTTAATCCCCTTGTTTAAATTTCACTTCGCATATGCTTTGATTTCCAAAATGCCTTTCTATTCCTTCAAATATGTATGTTTCCTTCCTCTTGTTCCTTGATCCAATTGCCACCCGTACTTCATAAATACATCCAGCTCCTAACTTCCAAAAATTTTAGTTCATTCTAATCAGTTATGTCCGTATAAATTTGAAATGAATCCGTTCGTCGGTCATTTCAAAATTTCGTTCCAAAAATTAGCTGTCGTGTAATGTATAATTTTGAACTTTTAATATGGAAATAATGAATATTCAAAATTTGTTTTCCTCAAATGTTCTAATAAGATCCCAAACATATTGATTGCCGCACCAAAAAATATGGGGTTAATGAAAATCTGGACTTCTGAAATTCACTAAACGTCACCTAAGTTTTTATATCAAAATCAAAGTAAAATTACATTCATTCTATTACTTATACATTTCCAATAAGATACACTGAACTATTAGAATATTTCTTTATGTTTGGGTAAACGATTAATCGTTTATTAAGAAATTTTAATAAAAATATCAGATTTGTTATATTCCAAATTTATGTTTTACTATTTTTATTTATGAAAAGTTACATTGAAAGTTACTATTACATGACCTGGAGATATTATTATACGATTCCAATAAAATGATTGTATCGACAACTCTATTTGATATTCGCATTATGTTCTTACATCTAAAACCATCGCATTCATTCATTCTAATTGTTTATATATTAATATTGTTATTATTCTACTTAACGTTATCTTATCTACTAAACTCTATTAACTCTAACTATTGTATGTGTTTATTTCCATTTCAATATATAGGGAAAATAGGTGTTGTCGTATATCATTTGAAAGCCCTTTTTACGGACTATACCATCATAATAATTTTTTTATTGCAATTCCTGTTCATGTAACAGAAAACCTAACGGCCCTAGTACTGCATGGAAAAGTATAAAAAAGAGTTCTTGTATAGTACGCTCTTAAGCCATCCTGTTTCACTGCCACACCCTGTAATAACATACAGTACAAGAAAAACATTAACCGTAAACATTCATTTATTTTACATTCTTTTTTGCTGATATTTACAGCAAATTGGTTTATCTGTTATGACCTTTATTCGATCATTTGAAGCATTGTACATTTATCTCTCAAGTCATTACTTTACTGATTTGTTGAAAATTTAAAAGATAATTATGGTGTACACATTGCAAGAACGTGTTGAGCTGGTAAGTCTTTATTACCAAAATCAAAATTGTGCTGGATCTGCTGCAAGGGTTTTTAACTAAAACCATACCGAACGTAAAGTTCAGTAATGAATAAAAAAGAAGTCCCATTGGAATTGTAAATGATGAAGGGGTAGCTGTGGCTACATTGGGCCATGTCCGACTTATACCAAACACGCAGTCTGTCCAGCAAATCTCTGCAGCTTCCGGTATTCGCAAAACTAAAGTTTTTAGAATTTCGCATAAATACAAATTCCATCCGTACAAAGTTAAATTACTTCATGAATTGAATGCGGATGATTGGGATCGAAGGCAACAGTTTTGCTAAATTATGACCCAGCGTATGATCGAAAACCCGAATTTCTTGTACAATGTTTGCTTTGGTTTTTCTGATAAGTGTACTATTTCATTTCATGGGGAGGTTAACCGATATAATTGTAGATATTGGAGCGATACAAATCCTCATTTATTTTGAGAAGCTCATAGTCAACATCCGGTAAAACTAAACGTTTGGGCAGGGATTTTGGGAAATCATCGAATTGGATCCCTGTTTATTCCCGGTAATTTAAATTTATCACAATATATTGGGAAATGAAATTAATGCATTGATAATAGAAAAATTAGGTAAAATGGTCCGATTTGGAATACCCTGGTCGCTGGATTGGAAGAAGAGGTTCTATAGAATGGCCTGCCCGATCACCTGATCTGAACCCTTTGGATTTTTTTTGTGAGAACATGTTAAATCCAAAATTTGTATGACTCAGCCTGAGAATTTGGACGATCTACGCCAACGAATTATAGCAGAGTGTCGTCAGATAACACCGATTATGCTGAACCGTGTCAGAGACGGCTTTCAGTCAAGGTTGTACTATTGTATGGAAGTCAATGGAAGACACTTTGAACATTTGCTTTAGAGGCATTGCATTGTTATGTAAATTAGTTTTTTTATATAACTCTTTTATTATTACATGTACAGAAATTGCAATAAAAAAATTTATTATGACGGTATAGTCCTTAAAAGGGCTTGCAAATAATATACAACAACTATTTTCCCTATCTCAAATCTCAAGGTCATTGAATTGGTCTGTGTATGTTGAATGTTGAAACAAAAATCGACCTATTTTTTCTTATTGCAATAGTTTTTGATGGTTTTGGTTAAAAACCAGCTCAACACGTTCTTGCAATATATATATACCTTAGTTATCTTTCAAATTTTCAACAAATCAGTAAAGTAATGACTTGAAAGATAAATGTACAATGCTTCAAATGATCGAATAAACGTCAGAACAGATAAACAAACTTGCTGTAAATATCAGCAAAGAATAATGTAAAATAAATGAATGTTTACAGTTAATGTTTTTTTTGTACAGTGTGTTATTACAGGGTGTGGCAGTGAAACAGTATGGTTTAAGAGTGCACTATATAACAACTCTTTTTTATACTTTTCCACGCAGTAAAAACTTTTAATTTAATAATCTGGTTTTACTACTAGGTCTGTTAGGTTTTCTGTTACATGAGCAGGAATTGCAATAAAAACTTTTATTATGACGGCATAGTCCGTAAAAAGGGCTTTCAAATGATATACGACAACACCTATTTTCCCTATCTCAAATCTCAAGGTCATTGAATTGGCCTGTTTGATGTTGAATGTGCGCAAGCGCTAATTCACCACAAAAAATTTCTCCCTCGAAACAAAAAACGACTTGTTTTTTCTATTTGCAATAGTTTTGAAAATAACCAAGAAATTCAAGGTGGCTCGTTTAAGATGGAATACACTGTATATGTTCTGATGGGCTTCCGTGGCGCGGTCACTATTTTGAACTAGGCTAGGTTCCATGTGAGAACCGCGTCTAAATTGCTTTGGAGTCAATATCAAGAGACTAAAATGAAAAATAGTTTCAGAATCTACATTATACTTGGGGTCTCAATCTGCTTACTCCTCAAGAGTTACTCGGTAGCTGAACAGCAGCAATAGCTGAACTAAAATGAAAACAGGGCCTATTTATGTAGCAGATCCAAGCGCCGACCTCAGTGTAATGGGCTGACAATATAAGGAAAACACCTGGACTAATGGGGGAAAACATGAAATTGCATGAGATGAATATCGCTGTAATTTCAACTATCTCTCTCCGATCTATAACTACTGTTCCATTTAAAAATAAAATTACTTTTTTGTTTAATCTTCATAACAAACTAACAGTTTCATTTACCCTTATTTTGGTAAATTGAAAACAAACATTTTTCTGAAATAATATTTGTACAAGTCTGTTTGATAAAACAAATATGATACGCTCTGATTTATTTTCAGGTAAGCGAACGGCAACCGCATCGAAAATCGGAATCCAAGTAAGTTTTGTTGGCATTATTTTTAGTAGGAAGGGCATTAAAAAAGTCAATACATTCGGAATACCACTCACGTACATAAATAAATCAGCTTTCGATAGAAACGAAAGGAATGGAAATAATTCGCCCGAATGAAATTGAATTCGTGTCGACGAATTAGTGCACAGATAGAAGATTAACGTGCACCTGGTGCACGCTTAACACTTTGTCAAACATTCGGACGTCTTAGAATTTTGTAAGCATTAGACGTGATCCGATACGTTGATGGTTGCGACATTCGGTGTAGTGGTCTGAGAAAATTCCCGAGCAGTATTTTTAAATTAAAGGAATGGAAGTTACGCATAATACTTCAAAGTCTATTATTAGTCCGAACGAGCTAGCAAAATTTCATGCAAATTAAGGACTAGACCCATTTTTCCAAAAATGTGTTTTACACAATTTTTATAATATATCTTTCTGTGGGGTTTTCAAAGGGAATAAATATGGGCTGGACATTTATTTTGACAATGATTGATAATGATTTACCATTGGAGTTTCAAACTAATCAAACAATAGATAATGTTGATGATCAATTTATCTCGGGTGCCACCTAAAATAAGTTCGATAGGCGTAGCAATATGATATTATTAATCTAAATTGGTATACAAAGTAGTCTACTCGGAACAGCGACGAGTTCCCGGTTACTTGATAGCCTTCTACAATCGTACCTCGTTCGAAGTTCAAACAGAACTGCCCCCCTTCGCTCCTTTCGATACGAATCTTCTCAAAACTTATAAAAACATAATACACCACTTGATGCATATTTCGTTTTTCTAAGAAAGGCACATCTAGAAGTTATCACAGTATCTGCAATGCGTAACCGGGACCACGACAAGTAACCTTTTCAGTCCCTTTCGATTCCAAGTTGACAAACTTGTAGTAAATATAATAAACTTAAGAATCGTAAACAAAAATACAAAACATGAATATGCTGTTACTGATAATATAAACTAATAGTCTTTAGATTTTCACCACTTGAGAAACCAACTATTTCGTTATCTCCGACATATATATAAATTGAGGACGCGTGTGTTGGAACAAATTCATTTAAAATTCGGGTGTTGGTTTTTTGGAAACACGCTCAGACACGTCGTTTTTTTTGGGCTGCGATTTTTGTGATGATAAACTCATTTATAGAGGGTGGGCCAGGAATAAATAGCGACCATCAACTTAATTTTTTCAAGTAGAAAAAAAATTATTTTATTTTTGAATTCTTCATTTATTAAAAAAATACATTTCTTTCAAAGTTGAAAAAAAACATCAAGACATTAAATTAAATGTTCAAATTGTTGACCATTAACTTCCTGACAATAACTAAGACGGTCTTCAAATTCTTCATTTAGCATTTGTGGCAGGATTCGTTATATTTTAGCCCTAATTCTGTTCTTTAATTCCTTCATGTTTTCCAGCTTATTGAAGAAGAATTGCGATTTCACGTAACCCTAAAGATAAAAATCTAACGGGTTTAGATCTGGAGACCTAGCTGGCCATTCAATTTTACCTCTCATTCCGATCCATCTATTTGGGAAAATATTGTCAAGATAATCTCGCACTGTTCGCGAATAGTGCGGAGGCACTCCGTCATGTTGAAACCATACCGAATCTGCCAGTATATTGGGGTTTTCACCATTCGGGTAAAGTTCTGTTAAACAGGGTATTATGTCATTTTGTAATAGGTCTAAATACTTTTCCAAGTTAAGTGTTCCTTCAATAAAAAAAGGACCCACAATTGAAGTACCCACAATTCCGGCCCATATGTTAACATTCTTGGAAAATTGTGTATCCATCATGATCTCACCAAATTCTACTACCCGTTCAAATAATCTTCAGTAAGTTCCTGAACTAAATGAACTTTGTATGGGTGCCATTTATTTCTATGCAAGTATTTTAGAACGGAAGATTTACTTATTGACTGTTCTGCGGCTATGTATACAGATATATATCCACATATTTAGAACTATATCATTCAACGTATGACAGTCGTTTCGAACCAGGAGTTCTCGTCAGATACGCTTCCTTGAATGACAAGTTCTAAAGTGAAATACTTGGATGTTATACAAATCAGTAAGACAACACTCAGTGTATTGAACCTAATAGATGTCGGTGACATCTACCGTCTATGGAGTAATTTAAGTATATGAAGGCATACTATGCTATAACATATACCATACTCTTGACAGATGGTTCGAGTGTTTTATATAAAAACTCATTAGTAAATATATATATATACCGACATCTATTAGGTTCAATACACTGACTGTTGTCTTACTGATGTGTATAACATCCAAGTATTTCACTTTAGAACTTGTCATTCAAGGAAGCGTATCTGACGAGAACTCCTGGTTCGAAACGGCTGTCATACGTTGAATGATATAGTTCTAAATATGTGGATATATATCTGTATATATATTTACTTATATGTTTTTATATAAAACACTCGAACCATCTGTCAAGAGTATGGTATATGTTATAGCATAGTATGCCTTCATATACTTAAATTACGCAATAGACGGTAGATGTCACCGACATCTATTAGGTTCAATACACTGACTGTTCTGCGGCTGTTTGTCTAGGTGGATTTGTGAGGATTTTCTTGTAAATCGAGCAAAACATTTAATTGTGTATCTTCTGAAAGATGTTTGGTTTTGTAATTGTCTCTTACGTGGCCAAATTCTAGAATTTTTTTTTCTATTTTACTAACTACCGATCGTGTAATAGGCCGCTCCTGGTATTTCAATTTCGTTTTTTCAAAATATGTAGTAAGGCATGACGTTTTACAAAAATCCGAAAGTGTCATTAAATTGGGCCAGAAAAACTGCAAATTTTTCCCAATTTAACCATTGCTCTATCTCCGCTAGTTTCTGAGATCCCTATACTGATCATCAAAAAAAAGTCACCCTGTATAATAAACGTGACCCTATTGTAGATACTTTGTGAAATTTTATACACTTTATCTACCAGTAAGTTGCATTTTCTTATATATAAACAATGTTATTATTTCCACCAGTGGCATCCGTACGGGTTTTGAATTGAATACATTTGGAAAAAATGGTACGCCACTGCTTTGGCTTAGGTACATTAAAAATTACTGTTTAAAATGTCAATTCATGGGAGCTTGTGATACTTGAAACCGACACCAAAACTAATGATAATTTTGTTTAGTTTTTACTTAATGGGGATTCCTAATCAATGAACCCTAATTTTACAGAATTTTGAATTTTATCGTGTATTTGTAAATTTTCACTTTCAGAACGCAAACGTATCTAACAATTTCGCAAGAATTATCTTGATGAGTCAACAAGACGTATTAGATCCATCTGCTTGGCAAGTTACGTTCTTTCTTAATGCTGTCAACGATATTTATTAGCTTCAGAAAAACGCTCTTTATGTAAACAAACAAACATTTTTTTCAGAGTTTGCTGCCGTTAATTTGATCTAAATAGGTGACAATAGACATTATTATGTTTACTTTAGCATTCTGATATCGAAAAGTACATTCGTGATTCTAAAGATATGTCAAGAACGATCCAATTAGTACAGCGTTGTACAAAACAACTAAAATTAATGATATGTCAAGTTACGTTTTGTAGCAGCAAGAAGTTATTTGGAGATTTATAGTTTTGTTATTGCGATATCAAATTAAAATGATATTTAAAGGAGCAAATGACTTGCGAACTATTTACAGAACAGAAATTCTTTAAAATTTCGTTCTGAGGAATTTTCTGTATAATGTACCGAATATATTGGTTATGTAACATAATGATAATAATAATAATATGAAACTCACGACGTACAAACATTAAAGATAAACCATTTGTTATACATGGACGACTTAAAGTTGATGGCAGCTACGAAACAACAGTTGCATCATATGCTTAAAATAGTAGAAGGGTTCTCTAGTGACATCCATATGAAATTTGGCCTAGATAAATGCCGAATTATTAATATAGTTAAAGGTAAAATACAGCAGGGGCACTTCGAAATGGGAGATGGCACCTCAATTGAATCTATGGGGGAAGGTCATACTTATAAACACCTTGGAATAAAGCAAGCTCAACGTATTGATCACTTGACTATGAAAAAGGACCTAACAGCAGCGTTTTATAGAAGGGTAAGATGACTGTTGAAAACCAAACTAGACAGTAAAAATCTGTTTCCGGCTATTAACACCTATGCGTGTTCAGTGCTCACTTACTCTTTCAGTATAGTTAATTGGTGCAAGATTGACATTGAACAATTACAACGAAAAGTTCGAGTTTTACTAAGAAAAGCTCAAAATCACTATCCAAAGAGCTCTGTCGAACGTACAACTTTGCCACGATATAAAGGAGGAAGAGGATTGACAGATCTAAGTAAACTATTAGATCAACAAATTTCTATTTTGCGTAGTCATTTCCAGTAACTCGCAGACTTTTCTGATCTACACAGAGTCATGTGCCAGGTTGATGACTCAACACCACTGCGACTGACACAATAACATGTCCAATTACACTACCAGACCACCGATCAGAAACTGCTGAAATGGAAAGAAAAGCCCCTTCATGGAAGACATATAAATGACGTAAACCAAGATTATGTCGACAGTGCAGCGTCGAACTACTGGTTGATTTCTGGTCATATGTTCCCTGAAAAGGAAGACTTTATATTGGCAATCCAAGATCTCAAGCGTTCGCTGCAACTGAATACAAAGAACGACATGATCCTGTGGCAAAATTACTTCACCAGGAACTAGCACTGAAACTGAATTATCACAGTCGGTAAGATTACCATACTATAAATATAAACCAGAATCTGTTTTAGAAAATAACAACTACAAGCTGTACTGGGAACGCACGATAAGGACCGATCGGTCTGTTGCTCACAATAGACCAGATATAGTTTTGGTAGATAAAGTCTCTCGGAAAACAATTTTATTTGACATAGCAATTCCTAACAACAATATTATAAATATCAAGCAGGCTGAGAAAATAACCAATTATAGAGATTTGGAATTTCAAATAAAGACTCAGTGGACCATGAACAACACACGAACTGTACCAATTGTTATGTCAACGACAGGACTAGTCCCAAAACATCTATTAAACAATTTAAAATATCTCGGTCTGGACGAACATCTTTACAAAGAAATGAAAAAAGCCGTCTTGTTAGGAACAGCCTGGATGGTCGGGAAATTCATGGGAAACTGCCTCCACGACTCCAACCACGGGCCTGATGCCATACATTGTATGGTCAAGTCGATAATAATATGACTTTAATTTATTTCCTCGGCGAAGTCTAGTACTGTATACTACTCTACTTAAGCGAGTATCTATACAATTACAATAAATAATAGAGTTAAATTTAATATATATGAAAATATTACATTTAACACACCATTAAAAGACAGAATAAAGAATTAATTATATATTATATTATATAAGATATGCATTGATGCATTGATGAAGGTGAAGTATTATGTAGGTGTTATCAAAAATATTATTTTGAACTTATAAATGCTAGATGTATAACAGTTAGACGGCAAAAGATTATAAATCCTTGACGCATTATATGAAAATGATCTTTTGATCATCGATGTTTTATGCTTAGAAATTTCCCGGAAGTGGTTGATTCTTATTTCCACATTGTGGATGGTAGATCTAAATTTCATTTTGCTAATTACGTATTTGGTAAAACCATGCTTAAGTGTCATGTAGATGAAATTTGTAAGATGTATTCTACACTTATTATATAAATTACGCTAATCCAGTAACTGTAAATATTTTTTTACATGGTCATTATTTTTCAAACTAAATATATATCTCACAGAAGCATTTTGTATTCTTTGTACGATTGATGTGTGATAATCCAAGCAGGGCCTATATATAATATCGGCATAATTAAAGTGGCTTAACACTAATGTTTCACACACCTTTGCGAGTTTTATTTGTAATGTGTTTTTCAAATCTCAAATTTTCGTCCACTATAAGGCTAGATTTTTTACACTCTCACAAGTCTCAACTCTAACCCCACCGATAATTATTTGCAAATTTTTTTTGCCCTTTTTTCATTGCTGCCAAAAAACATGGTCAAAATATTGTTAATGCCCAACTTGAACTGCGATTTGTTGAAAAAATATGGAAATTTAAAAATATATTTGTTAATGATCTTTTTTGCAGCCATATTTTTAATGACCCACCCTATTTTTGGCAATTTATACACGAAGTGGTCAAAAAATTAAAATTTATAAAATTATATAATTAAACTCTTTAGTATGGCAATTTTAAACATCAGTACTACTGTGGATCTCCCATAAAATTAGATCACAAACATATTCAATTCAATGAAATATTATTTATAGTTCCAAGTCAGAACTTAAAAAAATAACTTTACTAAAGTAATGACAAATAAACCAAATATTAACTCTAAACTAAAACATGAAACCCATCTGATATTTTCCATTTGACTCAATTTTCTTTTACCTTAGAAACTGGTTGTTGCATAAAGTTTGCAACTCGTCGGAGCTGGCAGATGAGGAATACCTAAACTTTTTGGTGGTAACTTACCTTGGTACGGCTAGGAGTGGTCTCGGCCAAAAATTTTGGGGGAGTTAAGCATTTCTCAAAATTATTTTGAATACCTCTTTTTGAATTATTTTTTGTAATTCTCTCAAGAGCTTTATCAAATAGTCTTGTACGATTTGGACAGAGGTGAGAAAGGGTCTTGACCTCTATGAGCCCTGTCCGACAGCCTCTGTATAATGGCACTTGCTTCGGTGACTCTTCAAACTGATGAGACTGCACTTGTTTAAGTTTTTAGTTATTGGATATCTCTTTTTGTCATTATTATATTCTTTGTTCGGTTTCTAGACATAGGTGAAGTTGTAGTTTCTGAATGTGGTGTGGAAGCTGGTATGATCACGATAATTTGCTATACAGCTTATTGACAATCTAGTCGTTTCTTATTTTTTACGGGGTCCAGCTTTAACTTAAGACGATAACGACGTTGCTTTTCAGTGGGTGTCAAAACCATTTATTGTAGAAGCTTCTTTCTACAAAACAAGAGGTAATTTAACCGTAGTACAGTACATTTAATAATTTTAAAATATATCTAAAGTAACTGCGTTACCCATACGACTGTATTACGTTTTTATAATAATACAGTATAGTATTAACCCAGTGGTAAATCTATATATAAATAGGCAAAGACAAAACGATTAGATACCATTTTCTCCTCTGTTTCTCAACCGATTTTCTTCATTTTTGTTTTGTTTGGTAGCTACTGACGACCTTCAGTGCAGAATGCTAATCTTATTTTATAATATTGGTTCATTCATTAAATAAAATATAATAAAAATTCATTATTTACGTCCATACTGTCAATGCCAAACAGCTGACAGTGTGGTCGCCGCCAGACGGTCAAAACTCAAAACATAGAGTAATTATATCGTTAGATGTTATTATATTCGTAGAGCATGTACTTCTGGAAGTGTCATCAAAGCGTTGCAGTAACTTTCATATTAAATATTCTGTTTTTAATGTGAATTTAATTATTTGATTAATATATTATTATCACAACCTTCCTGAAGGTGTTGTGTAAAAAATTGTTAGACAACAGACAATAGAGAATGTATTAAATATTTAAGTTCTCCTAGGGTTGTTGGTCCTCTCTTTTCTTTAATATTCCTGAACTTGATTGAAATCCCAAATGACGAAAACTTTTAGGTTGCAAAGAACAATCTTCCAATTACCAAATCGAATATTTTCCCAGGAGCGGTTCCAGCCAAAAATTTGAGGGGTCATTTATTTGTCACTAATATTTCGAATACCCATATTTGATTACATTTTTATTTTTTATTCTTATTGCAATAGCTTTGTCAATATGAGTGAACAACTTTGGTCATTACATCTACGTCTCCGATTTCTCCACAACTGTGTTTCTTATAAAAATATACTTTTTACAATTTCATGAAATAGGGTCGAATTTCTATCACTGGGTGACCACTAGTATGTAATTATTTTGTAAATGTGCACTGAAATTTATATTAAATCACAAAATAACGTATTTTTAGAAGCCACTGTAGCCATATAATGCACGGGATGTGAAAATTACCAAATAAAAAAATTTTCAAAATATATACGCCAAATATGCCCATTTGTCTAGTCCATACGAAAGCAAGACTGGTCAGCTAGTGTAAAATAAAGTGATAAAACGCTGTAAGTAATACAAAAGAAAAATAAATTCCATTTTAATATCTGTAATAAGGTATTTTATGTTTATTAGTACCAACTATTTCAAACATTTTCATCTATTGTTATATATTTGGCATCATTTGTAATTTTCAGTTGTTTTTTATGGGCACAATAATTATTACTCTTGTGCGCACTGATACATATCGAATTCCATAATAAATAATATTTTTATTTTTCAAGAGTTTTGTTAAAGTTTTAGTAAATTCACCGCATCTAAGTTTAAAAATGTATGTATTAAAAAACATTTTTAGAAAAAATCCCGAGATTTACCCAAATTGCACTTCATCAACTTATTAGATAAAAATTTGAAGGAAATTTTTGTTAAATAAATATTATCTGGAAACGGTTACTACAAACAACCGGTCTAGCCTTCACTTACCAGCATATTAATAATAACCCTTTAATCTTAAATTCTATCAGTCTGTACATAGGTTTTATCTTGTCGAGATGCAAAATATCCCCGTAAAAAATTTGCCTGCGAGTGTTACCAGATGGGGGTGCTAGGGTCCCAGCCGAAGCCACAGAAGGGCATTATACCGGAATATATACCGGTCATAAGCATACATCACTTTAAAGTCCCGCAATATTTTATACTTTGTCGCAGTTAGAGAAGCTTAGGGAAACAACAAGATGAATAGTGGTACATAACATCAAGAGATATTTTCAAATATAGAAAAGAATTTACAAATTTAATAGTTTTGTTCGCAGCAGCACCAGCAGAAGCAGACGTCTGAGAAATGTCATTTTCCTTGTGTGAAAACTTGACGTGAAATATGGCTAATGCCAAGGACTGCTAGGACGAATACATATAGGTTTAATGTATTATATAAAGGTGGAATCCAATGCTTTGGGCAATGGAAATAAAAATCATAATCATTTTGTAATATGTATTCAAAATTACATCGAAAATATCAGAGACAAATAAACAAAAAAGAAAGCTATTTCTGTATTCCACTCGAAACAAATGACATAATTATTTGAAAAAGTAACAGAACCGTAAAAACATTTTTATTATAGACTATGAAGAGTAGAGCAAAGGAGGACAAACTTATATGGGAATAGAATAGAAAAATGTCCAGCGGACGCTTTCAAATAAGAAGTTCAAGAAATGACCAGAATGGCGCAAGTGTGACGAAAGGGCATGATCAGAGAATAATTAAACCCAGAAGCGAAACTCTGCGCATGTGCGACAAACCCATTCATTTAAGGGTAGGTTCAATGAACCACAGAATTATGAAATATTATATTATTTCGAAGTTAAAAATGTACCCTATCCTAAAAAAAAATTAAAAGCTACAAAAATAATCCTATTATTCACAAAGAATCTGTTAAATACATCTTACTTACATATACACAATATTCAACTCCAGATCAATTATCAAACATAACCTTACTATGAAGTGAAATTTATCCTGTTTAAAACAAAACGGAACGTGGTTAACAGCTGACGTACTTCAGAGTTGTACTATCAGCAATATGGCGAGTTTTGACGAAGTAGCTAAGCAGTTGTCATGTGCCCCCGTTGAAGCGCTCTCATTGGTCAATGACCATGCTCTGTTGAAAAGCGCCAAATTCCAACGATCACGCTATAATTTCTCAAAAAACAAGTGTTACGTGTCGCCATCTTGGCGATTGTTATATTTATAGTAGAGAAACCGTCGCATTCATAGGAAATCGAATCCGGCTCATTTGCTTCATAAGTGAATTAGTTAGTATATGTGCCTACAAGGCTACATCGTATCACCGTTCTCTACCAGTTGGTATTATGTTGAATGAAAAAGTTTTAAGACCCTCGAAACGTAGTAATGCCACTCACCAGCGACCTTAGAGATAGCATGGTTGGAGAGCAGACATGGCTTTATTGACAAAATATATTTTGCACCGTTATTATACTGAAGGTTTTTTCAAGAGAAAAACCATAAAATAGAGAGTAAAATGACGACAAACTTATATGGGAATAAAACTGAAAAAGTGTCTAGCGGACGGTTTCAAATAAAAAGTTCAAGAAATGACCAGAATGGCGTAAGTGTGACCGCAAATTGTCAACGGATTGAAATACACAAATCCTACATTTAGAAGTGAAGCGGCTGAAAAAGTAATTAGTAAAAATCGTAAATAAAACGTAGAGAATCTGTTATGTGAACTTCTCTTTGTAAATGGTTGTCTCCGTTTTTTGTAATCTCTGCAAGTAAAATGAGTTTATAGTGTGTTAATTGTGATATAAATTAATAAGCTTGTGCCCCAGTTTAGACTTTTTATAAAGCGGACTGATTTTATAATTGTTATTTTGTTATAAAACTTTTTGAAACAGTTAAACATTGGGAAACATTAGTATATTTTTAATATTTTTATACTTATTAACAAATAGATGTTAGTGAATTAGATGTAAATAAAAATTATTTATTTTTACATTCTTGTGTTCATATTACATATTTATTTTGAAACGTGTCCCTTTACGAAGTTAGTGTTTCTATTTCCTTGTTCGCCTCTCTCTGGATAAAAGGTAATTAACAATTCTTTTATCATTATGGAACAAATTTCACTTGCATTTTTTTCTAGAATAGTTTCTTTTTCAAGGATTCTAACATTTTCACACACTGGTTTTCCATATATTTTTTCTTATCAAGTTGGACAAAAAACTCTATTAACTACAATTAAATGACTATTTTGGCATCTTTCTGCTGTAGTTGTATTTTAAATATTTCCAAAGGTACACCTGGTGAATGCCCCTGGAAAAATATCTTCAGAAGTTTGTTGAAGTTCTCGAGTTGATGGACAATGCCATAATCAGTTTAGTAATTATATAATAATGAGTTCTTCAGAGTTTAATTTATATAGGATATTTATCTTGACTCCTAAAAAATGTCATTGACACTTTATTAATGTTAAATATAAATCTGGTTGTTGAACTGTGATGGTTAAATTTGCATTTTTTGGATGTGAATTCTTCATATTAACCTAATTTCATTTACGTAGGTTTGTTCCCGGTCGGTACTAGGGGCTCCCCCAAATTGAAACCATTTTGTGGACACTATTTCTTACACAGAGTGTGTTCTCCTTTTACTCAAACCTCCATAGTTTGAAAATCTAATGTACACTGATAGGAGAATTTATTTCAGCCAAATAAGGTCAGGTTTAATGTATTTAGAGCCCAAAATATTTGGAAAAACTCAAAGTATTTGTCTTTTTTTAAGATTTTTAAAAAGTTATTGTATGTGGTTAGTTTTGAAATGAAAGCCCTGTATAATAACTAGGGGAGTGGGGGGGCAGTTTAGAACAGAGGCAGTTTTGAATTATTGGATTTATGAGCGAATCATTTGTCTTTCCTAACCTCCAATACCTTTTTAATACTGGTAACACTAAACTACACTGTCATTTGCCAATTTACATCAAGGTCAGTGTCAAACAGAATAAAATTTGTCGGTTACTTTACGGAGACGAAACCAAACTTTTTTATTTTTTATTGTAAGCGGATTACTGAAAACGTAAGTATTATTTTAGAGTTTTGATTATTTCATAGTGTTGTGTATATTATAGCAAGTGTATTACCAATATAAGTTAATTAAATATAAGTTTCTTGGTCGTCTGGATAATTTTGTTTCTGAAGGATGGTATTGGGGAAGATTTGAAAAAAATCTTTGGGGCAGTTATGAATAAAATGTTTAAAAATGCCCCCCGCTATTTTAACAAATGATGTTTATTTATTTTTAAAAATAATTGATAACTATAATTAAATAAGTTCATTTTATATTCTTTGACAGTTATGAATCACAATGGTAAGAAATTACAAAAAGAAAAAAGAAAATGATGTTAACGAAGAAGACGCCGAGAGAGCTGTATTGTGTGTTGTCAATGATAGCATGAAACTGAGGACCGCTGCAGCTATATATAATATAAAAGCAACCTCTTTGTACAATAGAGTAAAGAAATATAAAGAGAATTTAATGCCAAAAAATATAAACTATAGCAGCAAACACACGATGCATCAAGTTTTCACTAATGATGAGGAACTTATGCTGGAAAGATACTTTTTAAAAATGTCCAAGATGAATTATGGTCTTACCAACTTACAAGGTCGAAAATTGGCATATCAATATGCAGCAGCGTTGGATAAGTGTCCTGAAAAATGGTTAGATAACAAGAGTGTGGACATTGAATGGACGAAAAACTTTATGAAAAGGCACCCAGAATTATCTTTGCGAAAACCTGAAAACACCAGTCTTTCCAGATTAACCAGCTTCAATAAGCATAATGTCATGATGTTTTTTGATAATTATGAAAGAGTGTTACAACGTGGAAATTATACTCCAGACTGCATCTATAACTTAGACGAAACAAGTATTATGACCGTTGTTCAAGCACCCAATGTTATTGCTAGAACAGGTCAAAAGCAAGTTGGACAAAGTTTTTCGGCGGAAAGAGGTCAATTCATCATTATATGTGGTATTGTAAATGCTCTTGGAAATACCATTCCTCCGGTTTTTATTTTTCCAAGAGCTAGGTTTCATGAAACAATGCTTATTGGAGCTCCAATTGGAAGTGTCGGGTTTGCCAATAGTCCTACTAGCGGTTGGATGACTGGACCTTTGTTTCTGGAAGTTCTAGAACACATTAAAAAAACCTCTAGATGCACCAAAGAAAATAAAATTTTTATATTCCTTGACAATCATGAGAGTAATTGCACCATCGATGCTATTATATTCTAAGTTACATATGGTATTTCAAAACTGCCCAAGTAAATTTAATTTTTATTTTGTAGCACAAATATCATATCTATTCATAAAAAAAAATAATATACCTTGATATGTAGCATAATACGACAAATATAATATTTTATTTAAAAAGTGTTCAACGGTGCCCCCTCTCCCCTACACATTCTATATTACCATCTTTGTAATGCATTAATTTCTTTTGTATAAAATTCCACAAAGCACCTGGTATGTGTGAATTTTCAGAACACTTGTAGAAAACAAACTACATAATCCAAAGATGTCGGTAATCACGGTTCTAAATTTATAAGTTTCTTTATTATGCGAAATCAAGAACTAGCAGATGTGCGAAGAATCAATTTTAAAATGAAACATCCATTCTAAACAAATGGTTGCCAAACAAACAATCGAAATAGTGAAGTTCTTATTCAGGCGATGCACAATGTGAACTGATAAACAGATTCGTAACACTCTTGGGTATTTATTTTCTTCTTGCAGGATCGCACATAAATAAACGGCAGTGATTTATATCCTTCGCACTTGGGTGAAGTTCGAATATGGGAAATTAGACATCAACACAGTTGTCAAGTATAAATGTATGTTTCAATACAAATATAAGTTAAAAAAGTAACTTGAATAAATGATCCGTTCGCTTATCGTAAAACTAGAGGTCAATACTAATAAAAGGCAATAATAAACGCATATTAATACACTGGGGCCTTGATAATCCAAACACCGAGAAATTGCGTTATGTTTGGATCCACGAAGCGTTACGATTATCGGATATTAATAGGGGGAATCTTTAATGAATTATTATTTTAAACAATAAATCAGGGATGTGTGTAAATAATCGTTTTAAAAGTTCTTTCCGGTTGGTATTTTCCTATATAGAGAATGTTATGTCTCTTCATAGCTTAAAACAGCTTCTCTGGCACTATACTGTTTACTCTCCTATAAAAGTATAATATACAGTGTTAAGAAGCAACAAGAAACAAACATAATAAGCTCGAACCCGATTGACAAAAATAGAGCGGCAGTCATTTGCTACTGAACTATGGAACCGAAAGCTTCTTATGAACTGTACTTATTATACATTATTATATATATTAATATTTATGTTTTGATTTTAATATGGTAAGTTTTCTGAAAAAAACACAAAGATAAAAAGTTTCTAAATAAATCATTATTTTAACGCTTTTCGTTTTTAGGATAAAAAAAATAAAATAACTATTTTTCTGGCATCTTTGGATCGCGATATCTCCATAATGATTGATTTTTGACTTATCGTTTATAAAAGGTGTTCCAGTTTGAAGTTAAATTTTAAATTTGCCGCCATTTATATTTTTGGTGCTAGAATATCATATGTTATTTGACAGATGACAAGTAGGAATATTCCAGTTATTAAAAATGGAGAAATATACGATTGAGCAACGCGTGTTTATTATTAAAAATTATTTTAAGTGAAAGTTGTGCAGAAGTTGGAAGAAAATTTGGTACAGAATATGGAAGAGAAAATTGTCCGTCAAATGTTACCATAGGAAAATTTGTTCAAAAATGTGTGAAAACTGGTTCAGTAAAAGATGAAAAAAGCGTAGTGGACGTTCAAAAGAAAATATTGTATCTGTTATTGCTATTGCTAGTGTTGTTGAACAACCAAAAACATCAATTCGTCATCGTGCACAGCAATTGAAAATTCCAAAAACCACTTTATTAGGAATTTTGCACAAAGATCTTAACGCAAGAAATAAAGCCAACAGACTTTGGTTTACATCGTCAATTCGTTAATTGGGCCATACAACAGAAACTTGAAATTGTGATTTTTTTTCTACAAAATCATCTTCAGCGATGAAGAGCATTTTGAATTGGGTGGATTCGTTAACAAGCAAAATGATAGAATCTGGGGTGAAGCAAATCCACGAGAAATAATGGAAAGACCAATGCATCCACAAAAAGTTACTGTTTGGTGTGGTTTTTGGGCTGGTGGAGTGACTGCTCCATACTTTTTTGAAGATGACAATGGAAATGCTGTACTGTAAATGGTGAACGATGCTTACTATCTTTTTGTGGGATGAATTGGAGCGTATTGATGTACAGAATATGTGGTTCTAACAGGACGGTGCAACATGTCATTCAGCAGCAGAAACAATCAATCTTTTGAAACAGAGATTTGGTAATTGAATAATTGCTCAAAGAGGAAACATTAATTAGCCTCCTAGGTCTTGCGGTCTAACAACTCTAGATTTTTTCCTATGGAGCTATTTGAAAGAAAAGGTCTATGCCAATGATCCACAAGCAATTGATGGCCTAAAGGAAAATATTATTGACTGTTTTCAAATAATTGAGCCGCAGTTATGCCAGAAGGAAAATTTTGGCAAAAGATTAAAAGCTTGTCGTACAGTAGCAGGTGGTCAGTTACAAGTTATTCTTTTCCCATTGCTAAACCGAAACCATAGTACTATCATTAGAAATAAAAGATTTGATCATTTGTTTATTTTATTAAAAATTTAAAAAATAACCTGAAATTGGAACACCCTTTACAACAAACTATCCTTTTATTTCCAACAAGGAGTCGAGTCTTAAAGTTTTTCGGAATTATTAATAACAAAATTCTGAATTATTTCCGTCTCATTATTTCAATTTCTCGAAATTCTTCGATTAATTTTCCAGCGAATGCTGTTCGGCGAAACATTCTAAAATTATAAGTCACGATTATAATTTAAACAACTTCGTATTTCACACATGAACTAAAACAGGTGTCTTGTACATACGGAATATACTGAAACACAAAAGTTTATCAGTTCACCCTTTTCTACCGAACATAATAACAGTAACAGCTGCGATACTAATCAAAAAGAGGGTGCGCCCTAATTATAATTTCAACTTGTTAGAATAACAACTACATAACAACTTATTAAATTCAGTAAAAAATAGCGCGCCTACGTTCGGGACGTTTCATTAACGGGATTCTCGTTATGATTTCGTTTGTTTTTTCTCTCTCGTTATAAAGGGTTATTAAAAGAAGATTAATTTTCAGGCGCGAATGATGTGACAAATGTAGTTATGTGGGAGCGTAGTTCCTGGTATTATCTCAATCAATATTTTAGTGTGTTAACGATAAAACTAATAATTGACAGTTAGATAAATTGGAAAAGCCTTTCGGCCGGAAACTTCCTAACATAATATATTTTCTTACATTTTTTATTTGCATGGCGTTACTATAATTCTACTGCCCCCTATATTTCTACTACCCTATATATGCAACTTCTTATGAAAAACTCATTCAAACATTTTTTCTAACATTTTTTTAATCACACATTCCACTCGATTCCATATTCCAACAACCCTGTATATGCGATCGCTTTTGGCCATTCTACAAACACTTTTGTTTCCAAAATCTTTCAACTACCCTCTGTGACTGTAAGTCTACTTCGCCCTATATTTTAACCATTATATATACAGGGTGAGTTTTTTTATGATCAGAATGGGGATCTCGGAAACTAGCGGAGATAGAGCAATGGTTAAATTGGGAAAGATTGGCAGTTTTACCGGCTTTTTGTTAAAGGTCATGGCTTACTAGCTCTTTTGTTTTTGATTTTATAAAAAAAGTGTAAATATCAAAATTGAAGGGAACTGTATCCCGAATATGATTGTCATGTCCGCGCTTGCCCGACAGCTCTCTTTTTCGAGATATGACACAAACTTATCTTTTTTTGAATGGAAACCATAGTTGGCTATGGCCTCAAAAAATCGGACATTTTTAGAGCTTAATAATAAAATATAAAAATAATACTCGATATAGTTATTCATAAAAATAACAAAGTTATGGATGCTTTTCTCTCATATTTTCACTTTTAACGTAGTTAGCCATGAAATAGATTGATTTATTAATAACTATTCCAAAAAACATTGAACGATTTTTTTATTAGGTATATCAGATATAACGAAAAAACTAAATAAGTCGGTACTTACTAAAAACTTAAGAAATTAAAGTACATAATAATGGTTACAATTTACGTTCGAAAAGTCCACCATTGTTATTTAAACAAAAATTGCATCTTTTTAAGATTGACATTACCGCCTTCCTAATACCGCCTATCAGTTTCTTCAATTGCTTGTAATACCGCCTCCCTTAGGTCACCAACTGTCTCATACTTTCTTTTGTATACTTTGGTTTTTAGCGCACCCCATAAATAGAAGTGTATAACTGCCAAATCGGGAGACTGGGGTGGCCATTCGCCTGGGCCATTTCTTCCTATCCAAGAGTTTGGATAGATATCATCTAAGTGTTGTCTTACTAATAACGAGTTATGAGCAGGTGCTCCATCATATTAGAACCACTCAATTTCTAAACGAGTTCTCAAATTCAAATTATGCAACATGTCTTGAAAAGTGTATTGCAAGAAATGCTAGTAGCGCTCCCCAGTAAGTGATTCGTCATAGATAAAAGGCCCAGAATAGTAGACCCTATGGTACCACATCAAACATTAAAACCAAATTTTATCTGGGGTCGTCTTTGTTTTACATGGAAAGGGTTTTCTTTCGGCCAGATATGCTCACTGTGTCTATTGAACATACCGCAGTTAGTAAATCTAGTTTTATCTGACCATAACACCTTTGATGGAAACTGGATTGACAAGGCACAAGTCTCTAAACCATGTACAAAACAAAATACGTCGATGTTCGTCAACAGGATGCAAAGTTTGAGAAACTGAAAGTTTGTAAGGGTAGAACTTGTGCGCTTTCAGTACCTTTACTACAGTTCGTTGAAATGTGCCAGCTTCTGCGGCAATATGGATTTTGATTTACCATTGCCAAAACATTTATTTGTGCTGCTTCGTTAATTTGATTACGTTCCTTTGGTGGTTTAGTAAAAGATGCATATCTGCGTAAACTATCGTAAAGCCTCTTTAATGTACGTAGAGCAGGTTGACGATGATTAAAATGTCTATGAAAGTATTTCTCAGTTGCACGAACTGAATTGTTATGGCATTTGATATAACATTCCACCATATTCAGTTTTACTTCGTTAGAATATTCCATTTTATCACGAAAACATGTCAATATCGACTGTCAGTTCAGCACTACTAATGGAATTATTCTCAAATGAAGAAACTTCAAAGTGAAAACAATCTTTTTCTACGTTAAAAGTGAAAATAAGAGAGAAAAGCATCCATAACTCCGTAATTTTTATGAATAACTATATCGAGTATTATATCGTTGAAAAGCTCTAAAAATTTCCGATTTTTTGAGATCATAGCCAACTATGGTTTCCATTCTAAAAAAGAAATATTTGTGTCATATCTCGAAAACGAGAGCTGTTACACAAACGAAGACATGACAATGATATCCGGGATACAATTCCCTTCAATTTTGATGTTCACACTTTTTTATAAAATCAAAAACAAAGGAGCTAGAGGGATTTGATTAAATCGATAGAATTTCGTTTTTACAAAATATCTAGTAAGCCATGACTTTTTATAAAAATCCGAAAGTGTCATTAAATTGGGCCAGTAAAACTGCAAATCTTTCCCAATTTAACCATTGCTCTATCTCCGCTAGTTTCCGAAGTCCCCATACTGATAATAAAAAAAACTCACTCTGTATAAAAGCATTAATTCAATTAAAGATAGAATGTTTGGCAAATATATTGCAATTTTTCGAAAACCACATTTTTTGTATTTTCTCGATACCTCTGTAGATATGTTCAGTTTCGATACAAGACCTGATTTAAGCTACTCTGTATGTTTTGCCGTTTTGGAAATTCACATATAGTTTCTTTTATCTGGGACACATAGTATATAAACATGTGATTAAGGAATACCCTGTATGTTAGCAACATTTTTATTTTAATCTCTGGAGAAGACTAGATACCTACGTCTCCACATCGAAAACGAACAAAAGGTAGGCGCAATTATTTTCCTATTTCAACTCCCAGGTGTCTCTGCCGGTCCCGTTCCACACAGCACCGATACGAATTAACCGAAACGTCCTGAGACCTAAGCAAGTCGGAAATTGGGGAATCATATGTCATGCCGCGATGTGTGTGGTTCTTCTTTCCTTGTGACAGCTGAATGTCGGACTAATTGCTTGCGTTCCCCCTACGCCTTATGAGTTATAACCGACCTGAAAAAATATTTCGTTCGAAATATTCTTTCCTAATGACTCCGGTTTTGTTTTTATTGCCTCACTAGATAATTCACAAAGAAGAGAGAGAGACTTCCTTCCATTAATTGAAGCAACTACGTTGCGAAAATTTCTGTCTCAGCTAGTTTAATTATGTTGATTTATTTGTGGGACCCCGTGAAGCATTAGTGATATAAATATCGCATGTTATTCGACTGCATCAAATCTGTCTTTTCGTTATAAACACTTGTCAAAATATGTGAACATGTTCCAGTAGTCGGTTTTACATGGTGGCTCATCCAAAACGAGTCAGTATATTATTCGAACTTTTACTAGAGATATTTTGCCTGTTCATTGGGGTTTTCTCTCCTCATTTTTTTTCCTGCAACAGATAAGTTAAAACCGTATTTGGAGAACAAAGTGTAGTAAAGCAATTTCGTAAAATTGCCCGGATTACTGGGTATCCGTACAGAAATTCTTCCTCACAGTTATTCTGAGAGAAAGAGATGCCTTAAAATGATCAACCAGTATTCCTGAATATAAATAGTGTATTGTATATTGTGTTGTACTTATCTGTTTGGAGACTTTTCAAACCCGACTCTGGAGTCGTTGTCAATAGTTTTGTTGCTTGCCTTGAATGTAAAGAAAGGTGTTGTAAAGTGCTTATTTGATAGAGGAAAACACATATCTTCATCCATCGAAAATTTAACGACGAGGTCAACATTATCAAAGAACATCTACTCCAAAATGAATATCTCCAAGGTTTTATAATAAAACTATAAACCAATTAGAAAGAAAATCGCAACAACAAACCAACACAAATAACCAACAGACCACTAATACCAACCAAACACAAACAAAAAACAAAATTATCAATATAATTCCATACATCCCAGGTGTATCGGAAAAAATTAAGGAAATAAATACGATATTAAAACTGTTTTTAAAACAAATAATACATTGCACTCTATCCTCACACATTCATACATGTATACAGTGTTGACCATATTTATACCGGTGAAACTTCAAGACCTTTAGAAGTAAGGAAAAAAGAACACTAATATAACATTCAAGAAGACATGTGGACAAATCAAATTTGGCCAACGATGTATTAACCAGCACCGGTAGCCATAGGATAGATTGGGATAAAACAAAGATGTTGTTGAAAGAGGAAAATTTAAAAAAGAGAAAACTCAGCTGTATGATGATAAACAACACGGAAATCGACCTTCATTTGGGCAGGAGAGATCTATTGCTAGAAGAGCAAAAAAATGGTACCCTCAGTTTCAAGTGATCGGCAAATGACAAATTGTCACTATAATTTTTTTTGACAAACAACAAAATCCACATCAGAGCGAAATTTTTTTGAAAAAACCTCGGAATACTCAACAAAACTATTGATGTTTGCATATGACAAGTTAAAAAAAACAGAAAAATGTAACTTTTTTACACAATCAAAAATGTTGTCGCCTCAGAGAGAAACTAAAATTTGCTGAATTCATAATTGTGGTTACGATTTCGTAAAAAATTTGTAACAAATCGTTGTATTTTTATATACGTAGTACAGTTTTGTTGTAGACATCCTTTATTCTTTAACCATTCTAGTTCAAAATTTACAACAAACACAATATTCATTACTCTCTTCCAGGTGTCATTCCTTTGTACGCAAGACAATATACATTATATATAACATATATTGTTTCTGGTCAGGGAACCTTCATTAGTTGCGCCTCCCACAATTGAATGTCCTCTCGAACACTTCTTTATGTATTTGATACATTGCGTTAAATTTGAAGACGCGAGATGTAAGACCGACATTTAAGATTTTCGAGAGAATTAGCACACAGAGGTTCCGAATCTGGAGCCGTTCCGTGTAATTGCTGTTCTCCCTTAACTCCTAGGACAGAATTTCACGATAAAATTTTCAGGTTACTTCACCTGTCAGAGATATTGAATACTCTCTTCGAGGTGTCATTCCTTTGTACGCAAACAAACCACTTGACCAAATTATTTATAGTTAAACGCATTCTTCGGTAACTGTATCTTGAAAATTCTTTCCGCTTTTGGTTGGATTTTCTGAGCCGAACCCAGCATTTTTCTCTACCTATCGTCTGATTTTATGAAACACCTCTTTGGATTCTTCTGAAACTGATTTATTTATTATTTGCTATTCTGCTGGTTAATTCTCCATATAAACTGACTGACTGACTAGGTGGTTATATTTCCTCAAGTAGAAATCTTAAATTGGAACTATGAGTGCTCTTGAATACAGTTTCACCACTGTTTTTTGATGATTGCATCCTTCAGTATCTGCATTTTGATTACTTCATTCAGTAAGAGGCCCTTAGTAATAATAAGGGCCTTCGCTAGATTTTTGTTAAATTATCAAGCATTTTCGTCATTATTCTATTGCCTTTGACGTTAAAATTGCTTTATTATCTTATAGTTAATCAGCAGCCTAACAAAAGTCTGGCTAAATTGCTGACAAAATTTTTTGGATGTAAAAGGGCGAATTAGTATAGACAAGAGATGACATGAAAGCCCGATACAGCCCTGTATCTACGGAAAAAGTAAGTCTAAGGTAACTGCAAAAGAAAATCAGCAGTCTAACAAAAGCCTGGCAAAATTGCTGAGTATATTTTTTGAATGTCAAAGAGAGAATTAGTATAGACAAGAGATGACATGAAAGCCCGATACAGCCCTGTATCTACGGAAAGTTCGAAGTAAGTCTAAGGTAACTGCAAAAGAAAATCAGCAGTCTAACAAAAGCCTGGCAAAATTGCTGAGTGTATTTTTTGAATGTCAAAGATAGAATTAGTAAAGACAAGAGATGACATGAAAGCCCGATACAGCCCTGTATCTACGGAAAGTTGGAAGTAAGTCTAAGGTAACTGCAAAAGAAAATCAGCAGTCTAACAAAAGCCTGGCAAAATTGCTGAGTATATTTTTTGAATGTCAAAGAGAGAATTAGTATAGACAAGAGATGACATGAAAGCCCGATACAGCCCTGTATCTACGGAAAGTTCGAAGTAAGTCTAAGGTAACTGCAAAAGAAAATCAGCAGTCTAAGAAAAGCCTGGCAAAATTGCTGAGTATATTTTTTGAATGTCAAAGAGAGAATTAGTATAGACAAGAGATGACATGAAAGCCCGATACAGCCCTGTATCTACGGAAAGTTCGAAGTAAGTCTAAGGTAACTGCAAAAGAAAATCAGCAGTCTAACAAAAGCCTGGCAAAATTGCTGAGTGTATTTTTTGAATGTCAAAGATAGAATTAGTATAGACAAGAGATGACATGAAAGCCCGATACAGCCCTGTATCTACGGAAAGTTCGAAGTAAGTCTAAGGTAACTGCAAAAGAAAATCAGCAGTCTAAGAAAAGCCTGGCAAAATTGCTGAGTATATTTTTTGAATGTCAAAGAGAGAATTAGTATAGACAAGAGATGACATGAAAGCCCGATACAGCCCTGTATCTACGGAAAGTTCGAAGTAAGTCTAAGGTAACTGCAAAAGAAAATCAGCAGTCTAACAAAAGCCTGGCAAAATTGCTGAGTGTATTTTTTGAATGTCAAAGATAGAATTAGTATAGACAAGAGATGACATGAAAGCCCGATACAGCCCTGTATCTACGGAAAGTTCGAAGTAAGTCTAAGGTAACTGCAAAAGAAAATCAGCAGTCTAACAAAAGCCTGGCAAAATTGCTGAGTATATTTTTTGAATGTCAAAGAGAGAATTAGTATAGACAAGAGATGACATGAAAGCCCGATACAGCCCTGTATCTAGGGAAAGTTCGAAGTAAGTCTAAGGTAACTTGCAAAAGAAAATCAGCAGTCTAACAAAAGCCTGGCAAAATTGCTGAGTATATTTTTTGAATGTCAAAGAGAGAATTAGTATAGACAAGAGATGACATGAAAGCCCGATACAGCCCTGTATCTACGGAAAGTTCGAAGTAAGTCTAAGGTAACTGCAAAAGAAAATCAGCAGTCTAACAAAAGCCTGGCAAAATTGCTGAGTATATTTTTTGAATGTCAAAGAGAGAATTAGTATAGACAAAAGATGACATGAAAGCCCGATACAGCCCTGTATCTACGGAAAGTTCGAAGTAAGTCTAAGGTAACTGCAAAAGAAAATCAGCAGTCTAAGAAAAGCCTGGCAAAATTGCTGAGTATATTTTTTGAATGTCAAAGAGAGAATTAGTATAGACAAGAGATGACATGAAAGCCCGATACAGCCCTGTATCTACGGAAAGTTCGAAGTAAGTCTAAGGTAACTGCAAAAGAAAATCAGCAGTCTAACAAAAGCCTGGCAAAATTGCTGAGTGTATTTTTTGAATGTCAAAGATAGAATTAGTATAGACAAGAGATGACATGAAAGCCCGATACAGCCCTGTATCTACGGAAAGTTCGAAGTAAGTCTAAGGTAACTGCAAAAGAAAATCAGCAGTCTAAGAAAAGCCTGGCAAAATTGCTGAGTATATTTTTTGAATGTCAAAGAGAGAATTAGTATAGACAAGAGATGACATGAAAGCCCGATACAGCCCTGTATCTACGGAAAGTTCGAAGTAAGTCTAAGGTAACTGCAAAAGAAAATCAGCATTCTAACAAAAGCCTGGCAAAATTGCTGAGTGTATTTTTTGAATGTCAAAGATAGAATTAGTATAGACAAGAGATGACATGAAAGCCCGATACAGCCCTGTATCTACGGAAAGTTCGAAGTAAGTCTAAGGTAACTGCAAAAGAAAATCAGCAGTCTAACAAAAGCCTGGCAAAATTGCTGAGTATATTTTTTGAATGTCAAAGAGAGAATTAGTATAGACAAGAGATGACATGAAAGCCCGATACAGCCCTGTATCTAGGGAAAGTTCGAAGTAAGTCTAAGGTAACTTGCAAAAGAAAATCAGCAGTCTAACAAAAGCCTGGCAAAATTGCTGAGTATATTTTTTGAATGTCAAAGAGAGAATTAGTATAGACAAGAGATGACATGAAAGCTCTGTATCTACGGCAAGTCCGAAGTAAGTCTAAGGTAATTGCAAAAGAAAATCAGCAGTCTAACAAAAGCCTGGCAAAATTGCTGATAATATTTTTTGAATGTCAAAGAGTAAATTAGTATAGACAAGAGATGAAATGAAAGCCCTGTATCTACGGAAAGTTAGAAGTAAGTCTAAGGTAACTGCAAAAGAAAATAAAAAAAGTAGAAAAACTTGATATTAAACAAGGAAAATCTCAAATTGATTGACTGACTTTAATTCAAAAATTCTCTCTCTCAAATAATATCACGTTTAAAGCTTCTCACAGTAATACCGTTCCACTTAAAAATTCAATTCCGTATTTTAATTCTTCTATTTACTAAACATACGAACCCGATCCATGAAATTCCTTTTCCCGTGAAACATATGCTCCTCATGAATAGCGTAAGAAGCGATAAAAAGAAATCGATGTTGTCACATTTATGAGTAAGGATTCAAAGACGATGAGGAGAGTGCTTCCGAGCTTTTCCACTACGGGCACGACCTTATTGATTCCCGTTGCGATTGAAAAACGGATGGAGTGGAAGTAAGAAGGTTTGATGAAATCTCGAAACAGCTCACGACGTAATAGGAATCTGCACGATTGTCTCCAGAGACGGAGACCAATACGCGAAATTTATCTAGAGGCGTCATGCGTGAAAGCTACACCTCTTGCCTACTCTATTTAACGGAAATTTAAAATTGTAATTTGAAATTTGGAGTTCGCTGAATGGAAATGTTTGCCAGTTTGGTTTTGTCATAACTAGAACATTTATAAAAATGATTTTAATCCAAAATACTCAAATTAGATTCTTGGTGATAGAAATTTAATCTAGCAAGGCTAGAAGTAGAAGGTAGATACAGCAGGCTACAGAGTGGCATGGTAATAGCAGCTCTTAAAACTGTGAAAAATAACAGAGCCACTGGAGCCTACTTCTGGGCTTAGAGCACATACTTCTGGAGGCAGCCTGTAATGCTCATATATCGTGACATCACTAGAAAGAAGGGAAATAAAGAAAGCATCCTGGTGTCTCACTTGGTAGGTGGTAGCAGCCAATGAACTACGTGCTCGATGTATTTCAATGAAAGCTCCTCGCAATGGAGTGAAATGGCCTTTTACTCTCTCTGTTGGCCTCTCTTTTTAGTCTTGTGGTGATAATATGTGAATTGCAGGGTACCTTCAGAAGTATAGGCTCTAAGTTTCTGATCCAACCAGAGATTTGTTGCTCCATATCTAGGACTTTTGGGGAAACTAATACCACAGGTTACAATTTAGGAACTGTTTTTATCTGAGAGTAATAAAAGACATTCTCGGTCTCTAAGGTTGTTGTCAGACAACTATAATTTCTGACATACATAGAATGACCCGCTGTTTCAACTAGCATGGTCCAAATTGGGCGATGCCATCTAAAACAATTGTCGATGACTTCATATCTCGAATAACGATTACGGCACAAATAAGGGTGGTATGTCAAAAAATCTCTTTGTTTACTACAAAATCGACGTGTCAGAGAATTTTTTCGAAAAACTCTCAGTTTCTGAAATAATTTATTCGTTAGTTTTTGAAAGTACTGCACAATGGAGCCCTTATGTAAAGGATAATCTAATTTTCCACGTAATCTTGAACATAAATGAAAAACTCTGTCTTTCTGTTTTTATATATGAAATTACAGTTTTTTTGAATAAAATAAAAAAAAATAAATGTAAAGGGTTAAGCGTAAGATACCGCATTCAACAAGGACTATTTTATTTTTGAGCGTTGGAACTAAGAAAAAGAATATTTGAATTGTTTCATTTGTAAAATAATAATTAATGATGTCATAGAAAGAAATAAAGTTTGAAGTAATTAACAGTATTTACAATATAAAACCTCAGCTCTAAAATATTATAAAGTTCGTGAATGATATCTGGACAGTTAGTCTAATCTTGTTTTTCTTTATATTCTCAATGGATTGCTTTATAAATATGTCTTACAACGTCAAAGTCTTCTTCTTTTATTTGATCAAACAAGACCGGCTTGTAGGAGGAGAATGGTCGATCACCAACAGCAGCACTTTCAGTTTGAGCTTACCACAACCCAAGCGCTGTTGGTTACTTCTTCCTTAATCTCAGTTTTTCCTTATTAACTTCATCCCAATTTCCCTCTTCCATCAATCGGTGGTCAGGTCTGGATCTCGAATCAGTTGGCGCTACCCCCCTTCAGGTTCTTTCAACTGAACTCACGCAGAAAGAGTTGCTGCTATTGGTCGATTATCCCCCCCCACCAACTTGTTTTGGATGGTCATCTTGTTGCTACTTTATTGCTTTTTAACCGACTTCCAAAAAGGAAGAGGTTATCAGTTGCTCGTCACGTTTTTTATGTATGCTCAATGATTATTCAAAAACGGCTTGGACAGATGTGATGATTTAAACGACATTGTATTAAGAAATATTACAGAAAGGTACCATATAACTTTCTATAATGCGAGATTTACCAGAAAATCAGAAAAAAACATTAATTAAGGGATTACATTTCAGTGAATTTCAATTAACCTATACTGTTTTCTCTACAATGGCTCAATCAATTTGAATACTTTAAATTGCATTCTACAAAGAGATGTTCCAGCTTGCTTCCGTATAATTATCTATAACATAAAGCATACCGTTTCCCCGAAAATCGTAAAAATATTTGGAAAAACACGGTAAACATCAATGTAAATGTCAAATTTGTATCATAAATATCTAGCTAGTCCAGATATGCCATGAAAGTATATCGTACAGGGTTTTTGTAATGGTTTTCATTGCAGTCGCACAAAATATTCCATTAATGTATCGAACATATTTTTTTTAGTTGAGCGATGTTTTCTATATGGTATACTGTTGTAGGTGTGTGCGTGCATCGAAATTCAAGCAACAAGTAATGTGGGCAGTTGAAATATTGGACGATGTTAAATTACAGTTAGACAGGTGGGTTCAAAAAATGTTACCAATAAATGTGATATTGGGTGGTAGGTACATAAACAGTTTCATATATAGGATTGTCAAATAGAATTCAAGTTATACAGGGTGGCTCAAAAATGTTATATTGGGTGGCACATAAGTAGTTGCGTATACAAGGTGGTTTAAATAAGACTGAAGTAAAGCTATAGTTATACAGCGTGGATAAAAAACTTAAACAAATGGTTAAATAAGCATAAACAGTGAGGATATTCGTGTTATAAGGCGGCGGGTTCAAAAATGTTAGAAGCAGTTGTATCTACAGGATGAAATATAAGGTGGAGTTGAGTTATAGTTATACAGGGCGGATAGAAAAATGCTGTATACTTGGTATATTGGGCTAAGTAAAATTACAGAGTGATTTAGACAATAGACAATAGAAAAATAGAAACAGTCAATAGGGTGGAGAGGACAAACACTTATACAGGGCGGTTGCAACAACAAGTAGAGTTGTACAGGGTTGTTCAGAAAATGATAGACAAATAGTTTATATTGGATGACCAATACCCAGAAACATATACAGGATGGTTGCAATATAAAGTTACACTTATCGAAAGTGGACCAAATAATAAAACAAATAAAAAAGTTATCCATTTATTTATTTATTTATTCCAAGAGTAAAAGAATAAAAATACAAAACACCTTACATTCATTGCAGTATATCTTGGAGCTCGAGCTTACACTATATGAGCTCTCCAACCTAACAACATTGATCATTAACACTTAGGTACACTCACAACTAAAAAAATTAACACAAAAAGAAGAAAAGATACAAAAACAAGGAATACACAATTTAAGAGAATACATATATACATAAATTATATCAGAAGAAATTAATTCAAATTAATTTGGAATAAAATAAGTACATTATGCAATATTTGTGGTTTTAAAGAAACCTTCAAATATCAGTTTCTTTAGTCGAGTCCTAAATGCTATTGTGTGGAGCCTTCGTATTTGTTCTGGAATTTTGTTATACATTTGAATACCATTACATGTTATGTTTCTCTCTCCCATTGTTGTTCTGATTGGCACTGCTCTCAAATCATCTTTATTACGCAACTCATAATGGTGAATTTCATTATTCACAGTAAGGCAAATATTTGAGTTAATTTCATTGTGCAAACATCTGTGTATATATGTGGTCACATGACTAAATATCCATTATCCTTGAAGACGCGAGATGTAAGACCGACATCTAGGATTTTCAAGAGAATCAGTACACAGAGGTTCCGAATCTGGAGCCGTTCCGTGTAATTACTGTTCTCCCTTAACTCATAGGACAGAATGTCACGATAACATTTTTCAGGTTACTTCACCTGTCAGAGATATTGAATACTCTCTTCGAGGTGTCATTCCTTTGTACGCAAGACAATATATATTATATATAAATATAATATATATTGTTTCTGGTCGGGAACCTTCATCAGTTGCGCTTCCTACAATTGAATGTCCTCTCGAACACTTCTTTATGCATTTGATGCATCAAATATATATTATATTTATATATAATATATATTGTCTTGCGTACAAAGGAATGACACCTCGAAGAGAGTATTCAATATCTCTGACAGGTGAAGTAAACTGAAAAATGTTATCGTGACATTCTGTCCTAGGAGTTAAGGGAGAACAGTAATTACACGGAACGGCTCCAGATTCGGAACCTCTGTGTACTGATTCTCTTGAAAATCCTAGATGTCGGTCTTACATCTCGCGTCTTCAAATTTAACGAAATGCATAAAGAAGTGTTCGAGAGGACATTCAATTGTGGGAAGCGCAACTGTTGAAGGTTCCCGACCAGAAACAATATATATTATATTTATATATAATATATATTGTCTTGCGTACAAAGGAATGACACCTCGAAGAGAGTATCCATTATCCTGTATGGTAGATAAAGGTTTGATAAGGGATGCTACCATGGTAAGTTATTGATTTTCTTTACTGCCTTATTTTGCAATACAAGAAGTGGCTGAATCTTATTATTACAAGTACATCTCCAAATAAGGGTCAGATATGTTAGGTGGCAGTTAACTAGACAATTATAGATAATTTTCTTGTAACTTACAGGTAAGTATGATATTCTACCCAAGATGCCATCTATGAAGAGGCCCATACAATTAGTTTTATTTAAAAATTCGTTACCAGTTGATAAATTTATTTGATGCCAGTTGCTATCACTAGATATTACCATGAAACTTGATTTATTATTATTTAAGGATAATTAAGCCAGTCCTTTATAAGTGTAAGGTCATGTTCTAAATCATTTTTTTATCTCATCCCTATTTTTGTTGAAGTAGATTAAACTGGTGTCATCTGCATACAGTTCGATTTTGCCTTTTAATGGTAGTTTAGAAATAGAGTTGATGTAGAATAAAAATAATGTCCAAGTATTGACCCTTGTGCTACTCCACAGACAATATCTAAGTTAAAAAATATGTGGATAATATAAAAAAGTAAAAATTAGAGAGAGAGGGGGATATGAGAATACGCTAAAATAATCAAAACAATTACACCTTAAATCAGGTAAAAAAATATGTCAGAAAATAGTTATTGATTTCACACGGTTTCTAAACGGTTTCTATTTTAAGCCAGTTGAAGTCGTTTTTTTTAATATAAATTATTGTTAATACAATTTTAAATTGAATCTGTTAGTTTCATCAACTAACAGCATCTCCAGATGCTTTCAAAGTGTAATTAGTTATTCAGGTTTGTGGATTTATATGTTTCCTATACAAAAAGCATTACAGCAATTTTTGAGACCGATTCAAGTAAACTAATGAAGATATAAAATCTATTATAAAATCTATTTCTGTGCCTTTAAATTGCATTGGCTCTGCATCAATGATTAAAGTAAAAAAAGTTATCATTGTCTGTAGACACAATGTACGACTGCTTTTTACACAATCAATTTATATTTTCAATGAAAGAAATACTTCAATTAAGTATTTATGTATTAATTAAGACACTAAGACAATGGTCTATAAAATGTACATTTGCTGCCAATAAAATCTTAACGGCAATTCCTGTAAACTTTCTGCCTTAAATGACTCAATAAATCTTTAATATAAGATGTCCAATTCAATTCAATATTATTTTATGTCTCAGGAATACTTGTAGAGATAAGTTAGAAGTACTGACTGTAAAATAGATGGAAAGTTATTTATATATGATGATTAGTCATTGTATTCTTTATTGTTGCATCAAGAAATATTCCGAAGAAGTAACTGAGAACAGCAAAAAGAATCACCACTGATTTTTCTGATAAAGGATAAATCACAAAAATTTTCATAAAGTCGAATAATAAATGCAAAAAACTCTAAATTTCATACATTTTTCTACACAAAAATCTAAATGTAAATGTCGGGACATATAAGAGATAACACATCCCCACAAAAAAAAAATTGTCTGCTCTAAGAACTTCACTATGGTAATTAGGAGTTTTTGATGTCTGATTACGAATTCGGAGTCCGGTTTGACTTTATCAGGTCAGCATCAGGTCCATTTGAAAATCAAATCAGGAGAACAAATTTAAAAAAATGGAAAAAAAACATTATGGGGTTTTTGGGGTTGCTGATTCCGAATCCCCTTTCTTAACTTAGTCTATCCTCAATATCTGCACTTACTTAGATCAAAAAGTCTTTCCATCATCAGTGGTGAACTTATTTGTATATTGAATTTTACAGGCATATTATATTTGTAATAAAATATGTCTGTAAAATTCGATATGCTCACTTGCGGTCGTCGCAATCAGTACACCACTGACGATGCGAAGGTTTTTTCTCAAAACGTTTGATGATTTATTTATTAAAATAACGATCATTATCAAAATTACTCTTTTACTCGTTAATTCCTCAGTCTTCACATATATGCAAGACTGTTAAATTATTTTACATCATTATTGTATGTACGTTTTTCGTAAAATATAGTAAAGAAAGTTGTAAATTAAGAACATTGAGGTTTGAAATTATGAAGCTATTTATAAATTCAGAATAAAGATGATATAAAAAAGTATCTTAATTTTAATGTGAAGAATGAAGCTGGTGTGCTGCTACCAATTTAGCAATTTTCGGTTCTATTTGCGTCAGCAGTAATCTTAAATCACCGCGATCGACTATTTGCAATTGTTTTTTTTTTTGTTAATAAATTGGGTACCGCACTGAATCCACGTTCCACTTAGTATGATGACGGAAATGCAATCAAACATTTTTTAATGACGGCCCAAATTTGTGGATAAGTCGTAGGGATCTCCTTTTGCAGCCAGAATTGTTGGTTGCCACTTTTGAATTTAAATTTCAATTCATCATTTGTAGTTACTTCCATCAATTCTTCTTCTCACTGTGGAGAATCTTCTATATTTGCACTTAAAAAAGGATCCAAAATCCAATCAGGTATATTCTTTTGAATATATCATCAAATCTTTTATTAAAATCTGAATGGAGTGCATCCAAGTGCTTACAATAAGAAAGCATGACGCCATCTTTTTTTTCTGTTCCTGATAAATCTGGAAACTGGCTGAATTCCCCTCATCCGAAATTTCGCTTGTACACAAGAAATTTTTTCATAAATGCAAAAAGAACAGATTTTGTTTTTATTAAATTCAATTCATCACCTTGAAGTTGAAGATTGCATTCATTAAATTTTTGAAACAAATCGGTCAAGTAAGCGATGTCACTTTTGGATTGAATTAGTTTGAATCGCAAATCCTCATTTTTATCTTTCAAGAACCCAGCACCGAGTTAAATAGCTTAAATTAAAAGAAGAAAAAATAACAACAAAACAATGTTAACAAATGAACACATTTTTAAATCTTAACTTACATTATTTTATTTTATTTATAAATGTGTAATAAGTGTTACCATTTTTCTATTTATTTTCTTTTTTCTTTTATGCTTTCACCACCCCCCTGGTTTCCTGCAGCGCCCCCCAGGGGAATCACTGCCGTAGTGTGTCTGACGAACTCATTTAGCAACAAATAAAGCTGGGGGATTAACAAAATTCAACCAAAGTACTAAATCAAAATACTGTAAGACGTGGAATTTTATGATGACAGTTGTTAAGAATCTTCCCATTAGATCAAAAGAACCATATAGACATTATTGAAAGGTGGGCGAAAATTTGTTCAAATCATTTAGCAACAAATAAATCCGAGACAGTAAAAAGCATCAATCTAAGTACTAAAACCTCGAATATTGTCATGACAGTTGTTTAGAATCTTTCAAAATTCAAACAAAATACTAAAACAAAATACTGTAGGACATCGAATTTTATCATCACAATTCTTACGAATGTTTCCATTAGATCTAAGGAACCATATAGACACTATTGAAATGTAGGGCGGAATCAAATCATTTAGCAACAAATAAAGCCGAGAGTACAAAAATTCAAACAAAGTAGTAAAACAAAATACTGTAGGACGTCGAATTTTATCATGAACTAGAAAAAAGTGTAGTAAAATTAAAATGTACCTCAATTATAAGAGACCTTGGAAGTGTACCATCCTTAGTACCAACTAGCATTTGAGCAAATTATATCTATTATAATTGTTAACTTAATGAATTTCGTAAAACTATGTGCTGTAGTAAATTTTGTGGAAGCTCTATAATAACAGTTAACAGTTTTTTTGCTAGTAAAGTTTTTACAGTTTATAATCCAATGCCGACATTTTGATTTAATAAATTCAAAAGTAATAAACGAACAGTGTAAAATACCTAACCTGAGTTGGTAGAAGTATTGTGCTTAGTTCAAATCTTCATTTGTTGTTTTTTTCGTTGATAACTCACATTAAATACTTAATGCCATTAAAGCACACGTTGTTAAATGACATGGAAAAAACAATTAACCGTCTTCCTTTGAAGTGCCTGACAATAATGGACGAAGCAGTTTTGTTTTATGGCTATACACGTGTCCAAAAAAATAACAAGAAACTCGAGATGTTAATCTAAACTACCTAACGGCCTTCCCGTCACTAAAATAAATAGTGAATAAGTTATCATCAAAAGTTAAACAAAACATCCAACTGGGAGCAGTTAATGCATTGTCGTGCCTCCAGCTTGACCTAGCTGAACAATAAATTTGCCGTTACTGCTATGACTAGTGCTGCCAGATTTGTTATTAGGTAACACGCGATGGCCGCGTTCCTGCTCTGTAATCACCTGACAAGCATGCAATCCTGCGGCTTGTCACTCTCTATGCCTGCCTGCCTTCCTCCGTACCTCGTTTGCTACGTTTGGTTAGCGTCGTTTCGTATGCAGAAT
Organism: Octodonta nipae; assembly: GCA_034190945.1. NCBI lineage: Eukaryota > Metazoa > Arthropoda > Insecta > Coleoptera > Chrysomelidae > Octodonta > Octodonta nipae. The sequence continues at coordinate 81,407,956 of CM067223.1, read as the reverse complement.
GTATGGCGGCTCGAGTGTGCCTCCTATCAGTTCTATATCTGGAAATATGTTTCCAGGGTTTCGCTAAAATAAGAGCTTGTTTATGAATGTGTTGTATGCTCAAATATGCGGAAGGCTCTAATCTTAGTTCTGAGTTGGTGCCACCCCAAATGTTTTATAAGTTTTGCTCATAGCCTGCTTCTATTAGTTGGCTACTGGACAAAATTGTCGTGTATGAATATTGCATTCGAGTTTTCCTTAGAGGCTCCAATGTCTAAGAGCATTTTAGTGAACTATGCGTTATACCGTTTTATATAAAACTAGACGTTTCATGGTTTCACCCGCATACGAAATGTACCAGTCACTGCAAAAAGAAATTACTTGTGGAACTTATAGATTATCCTATATAAAAGTTTTTTCAATTTTTTTGGAACACCCTACTTATTTATAAATCCACCAATCCCTAATATATTTCACCCAGACTGCAAATGCTTGTGGGCCACCATATGTAACAATTTTATTTGTCATTTTTTTTAATCACCTTGTATAACTGTAACTCTACTTCACCCTATATTGCAACCATCCTGTATATATTGCTGTTCGTCAACCAATATAACCACTTTTATGTTTTTTGGACAATAACACCACAATCGAAATAAAACGACGTATATTGAAGGAAACCCAAACGTTTCAAAGTTTATTCTGACTTCGTTGTCAATAGCTTTATATTTATTGATGTAAATTGCAAAATGAAAATTTGATTTTTGCAATTTTTAAATATAAAGCTATTGACAAGAAGTTGTTTTATCTCTATTGTGATGTAATTGCCCAAAAAAACATAAAAGTAATCAAGAATATGCCACAAGCAACGTTTAGAAAACATCCAATATAACTTTTTTTACACCTGCTTCTAACTTTACTCCACCCTGTATTTCAGCTATGCAACTGCTTATGGTCAACGCTATGTAAGAATTATTTCTGATATTTTTTGAGCTACCTTGTAAAGTACAATCTCTCTCCACACTATATTTTAATCACCCTTTATATGCAACTTTTTCTAACATTGTGTTAATCACACTCTAAAACTATAATCTTGCTCCGTCCCATGTTTCAGGTTCATTTTTCGAAAGTGAATTATCAGCAGATTTTCTCATATGAGATATAATTCGAAATTATTAGCTTTTAAGTCGTCAGTAATTTTTTTTCAAGAAATCCCCCATTTTTGTTTTAACATTTACGTTCTCCATCAGCATATAAGAAATTATTTTAGTAAAAGCAATGTCTTTATCAGCAAAGAAGCTATCAAGTGTATTAACAATTTAGACATTTTAATAAAAAGAACAACAAAAAATGATTCTTAACATGTGAGCACACAATCTCTCAGTAACTAGACATTCTGTGCAGTGCATTCCATTTCCAAATATATTTCACCTTGTTTAGGATTGCAGTAAAGAAATCTTCATAATTTATCCTCTGAAGTCACCATTCCTAGCATTTCCTGTTTTCTTTTGTGAAGTGATGCTTAAAAAACAATTATTAAATTAAGCAAAGAATATCATAATTCATTAACTTTTAGACGTTTTATTAAAACAACTAGGAACACGACTTGCTTATATATAGATTAGCTATTCTGTATATTTACATGACAATACTGATATGATATTTCTTATTTTGTATGCGTTAAAAGTCTTGTCACGTTTGTGATGGCACCCTCACGTGGAATTTTGCTGAAACCTAAGCTCATATGATGAGTACAGACGGCGCTCAAAAAGTGAACCGATTTCCCTACATAAACTATGTTGGTTTATTAAGTTAGTGGTTTCCTGCCTAACTATTGAATATTATAGAACTTGAGAACTTATATCTCAGGGTTTATTATTAGGTACTTGTCTAATGTTTACTGTTAATACCTATATTTTTCCATTATTACCAAGCTTGAGAAAGGGGGGGGCAAACATTTTTAATTTGGATGCTGGGCTCGATATTTATATTTTCGTTCGAGATAATATATGCTATTATGGTATTCGGTCCATGCGTGATTAGCTAGTCCAGACTTCGTTATTAAACGTTAAAGTAGAAAGTGTTCAAGTTGAGAAAACTCACTTCCCCCCAAATGAATTAAAATAAGTTTTTACACACTTTCAGTTATATATTCATAATGAACGATTTCTTATTAGTCGAAGTTTCCTTGGACTTCCATCGTCTTGAAGTGGTTGATCTCACAATGTTTCAATAGCTGCGTAACGGCAGAGGCTGAAGAAGAGCTCTCCAAATATTTTTAATTTGGACGCTGGGCTGGCTAATTATATTTTTGTTCGAGTTTATATATGCTGTTACTATGAACTTTCATTTGTACCAGTGCTCTTCCTTGTGAATTGCTCTAGCCTGGTCCCAGTTGATAATATGGTGTTCGATTCATGCGTGATTAGCTAGCCCAGACTTCGCTACCTCTGCCCTTTGAGTTGCTATGCGGTGTTGCTTAATCCTGGTGTTCAGCGGTCGCTTTGCCTCTCCAATGTAAAGATTGCCACATTCACACGGTATGCTGTATATACAGTTATTTGGTATTGCTGGTGTGTCGGGTCCCTTTCTTGTTATCAGGCTCCCCAAGGTGTCGTTGCTTTTGAAGATCATTCTGATTCCATAGCTGTGTGCAATTCTTCTAAGTTTCTCCGACAAACCTTATACGGTGATAGTAGAGTTGCAAGTCTACTATTACCGTAATTAAGGTAACGAAGTCTGGGCTAGCTAATCACCATAATATCAACTGGGACCAGGCTAGAGCTTCACAAGGAAGAGCACTGGTACAAAAGAAAATTCATAGAGACAGCATATATAATCTCCAACGAAAATATAATTAGGGAGCCCAGCGTCCAAATTACAAATGTTTGGTGAGCTCTTCTTCGGCTACGCATCACCGGCAACCAACCGCAAACGTTGATTAGACCGGGTAAGACCCAATTTCCTATCATTCTCCTGATGACGATAGCAGATACACAGCTATTGAAACGTTGTGAGATCAACCACTTCAAGACAGAAGTCCAACGAAACTTCGAGGAAGATGTTTATGTATTTATGTTAAGAATCATTTTTTGTTGTTCTTTTTATTAAAATGTCTAAATTGTTAATACACTTGATAGCTTCTTTACTGATAAAGACATTTTTTTTACTAAAATAATTTCTCATATGCTGACGGACTAGATAAGAAACTTAAATTAAAAAAAAAGTGGGATATCTTGAAAAAAAAATACTGACAACTTAAAAGCTAATAATTTCGGATTATATCTCATATGAGAAAATCTGCTGATAATCAGCCCTACACTAGTAGCAGTTTTCGCCATAACTTACTTAGACCTTGATATAATCCTATTTCATGTAAGAACTTGACGTCTTGAACAAAAATGACAGGCATTTGATGGATATAAAAGGATAAAATTGAATCAGCAACAGATATTTTTAAAAACTAGACCTTCAAAATAGTGACAGCTGTTACAAATACTTCATTTGTTTTAACTGAAAAGGGTAAATTCATTCAACGCGTTTAGTACTACCAAAATATGTTACCGGTTTGATAGACAGTTAGTCCTTGAATATTAATATTAAAACGAAACAAAGAGTGAGAACACGGTTTGTCTTGACAGTTTATACATCACTGTCAACCTAATTGTTTGGAAAGCATTTTCTGAAGCTTGCGAACGAACTATATAATTCTACATGTGAAAAGTTTGCAGTAAATAACATTTTCAAATGAGGGCAGCTATATAATAAATCATGTAGCAGTGTATTAGGAATATGTAATTGATTTAGGGAATTATTAGACAAGTTATAGCTTCATGTGTATACGGAATGAAATTCTTGGAAGTTGATTTGAAATTATCCATATGATAAATATGACAAAATTAAATGAACTAATAGTAGTTCAATTAACCAAATTCAACCGTCAGTAACTTGAACGTTATTGAAGTTTTTTTATATTTTTTATATTAATACGAGGGCTTCCTTTTATGTTTCGGGATTAGAGAACAAAAACAAATATTAATCATCGAAAATCGCTTTATTGTTTTTCAAACTATTCCCCATGAAGAACTATACGCTTTTTCATGCGTTTGAACCAATTGTCGAAGCACTTTTTCCACTCTGATTAAGGTATCTCCAAAACATGCATTCTAAACGCAGCAACCGCTTCTTCAGGTGTCGAAAAACGTTGACCTCTTAGTTTGTTTTTTACGTACGGGAATAAAAAGAAGTCATTTGGTGACAAGTCAGGACTATACGGCGGATGACTCATCAAATCGATGTTTTGAGTGGTCAAATATGCAGTTGTTTGAGCCAATGTGTGAGAGCTCGTATTGTCGTGGTAAAGAGTGATCCGTCTTCGGCGATTGGTTTTCCTCATTTCTTAGAAGACAACTGGCAAATGGTTGTGTACCACTCAGAATTGACTATTCTGCGTTGTTCTAGTGGTACGGTTGCCACATGTCCAGTTTTTCCAAAAAAACAGGCGAAAATTTGCTTGGAAGTGCTTCGTGCGTGAACAACTTTTGTTGGATTCGGCTCATCTTGAAACACCCATACAATCGACTGCTGTTTACATTCGGGCTCAAACGCGTAAATCCACGATTCATCACCTGTCACTATGTCAAAAACGTGTTCTGAAGCACCGCGATCGTATTTTTTGAGCTTTTCTTTCGGCCAATCGACACGAGGCTTTTTTTGAACGATTGACAAATTGTGTAGGATCCAACGCGAACAATTTTTTTGACATTCAAATGTTTATGCAATATTGAATGTATGCTGATCCCACTAATGTGTAGGTTGACTCAATCTCACGATAGGTCACATGAAGATCTTGCAATATCAGTTCGCGCACAGCATCAATGGTTTACGGAACAACAACTGTTTTTGGACGACCTTCACGAAATTCGTCTTGGAGTGAACTACGACCTCGATTGAATTCACCATACCATCGATATACAGTGGTCCTTGATGGAGTTTCATCGCCAAAAATTAAATTAAGTTCATTCATGCACTCTTGCTGACTTAATCCATGTCGAAAGTTGTAAAAAATAATCGCACGAAAATGTTCACGATATAATTCCATTTTTGGCCAAGATGAATCCTTTATGTTACTCTAAACAACACATAGCGCTCATATGTCAAAACGTTCTGAACACGTATAACTTCAAAAATGTCAAACTTTACGATAGAGCTGTCAGTTGTCAGATTGCAACACTAGGGTTGTCCAATCCCGAAATATAAAAGGCAGCCCTCGTATACATTGTGGAAGAGCCAAATGGAATAAATTCGATAACTAATCAAGGAGGCCGTGTTGTGAAAAACTCGTTTACAAGTCCATTATTATTTTTAAATGCGCATTTTTGTTCAACACAAAAAACTATACAGGGTGTGTCATGTGACAGTGACACGGACATAAATGGAAGATTCTCCCTTATTTTACGAAAATTCTCCAAATTCGCCACCTGTATTTCAAGGAACAATAAGCAAAATGGAAAAGCAGTTTCGTGAGCTTGGTCATGTAAGACAGATAAAAAAAGTAGCTTCTAATGCTCTAAGTGATATTACGAAACTGGATAGTATGCTTTAGTTTCAAGAAAACCCACATAATTATGGACGAAAAGCAGCCCCATTGTTCAACGTTAGCCACACATCAATTTTTCCATTATTAAAAGAAAGTAAAATGCATCCTTATAAAATGATGCCGAGTCAGGAGCTCAAGGAAGACGATTTCGATAGGAGAACGTATTTCTGTGAACAAATGATGTAAGGTTACATAACAATGTGATCCAATTAGAATGTGTTTTGTTTTCTGATAAGAGCACATTTACACTTCCCAGTCATGTTAATCGTCAAAATTGCCGCCATTGGTCTAATGAGAATCCTCACTGGTTGACAGAGAAACATACGCAGTATCCTGAAAAAGTTAAAGTTTGTGCAGGAATTGTTGAAAATTATATCGTAGGTCCCTTTGTCATTGATGGCAACTTGAATGGAGATAAATATTTAGAACTGCTCCAAAATAATGTCGTGCCAACATTGACAAACTTATATCTTGATCCAGTAAACCCGCATATTCCTGCCAATAACATATGGTTTCAGCAAAATGGAGCACCGCCCCATTTGGAAATTAATGTCGGGCACTTCCTGAACCAAATTTTTCCAAATCGTTGGAATGGGAGGCACGGATCCATAGAATGGCTAACACGATCTCCTGATTTGATGCCATTGGACTACTTGTTGTAGGAATATTTCAAAATACTATATACAAAACAAAACCCCTTAACTTAGATGATCTAAAAAGACGAATCACGCTTGGGATTAGATCAGTCACGCTTGGGATTAGATCAGTCACGCCTGCGATGTTGAGTAACGTTACAATAAATTTTTATACCAGATTAGGATGTTACGGCGAGCATTGTGAACATTTCCTACATTGACGTTAATTTTATTTTGTTTTTTTCTTATATATTATTAAGAAATAATCAATATTACTTATTAGGTTTTTAGTCTAATGTAGCAAATTTGTGAAATAAAATAATTTTCTTTTTTTAATGTTAATTTTTGTAATATATCTGAAAACACTTTTTTCCGAAACAGTTGACGATAGGTGTAGAACATTGTATATGAATTTTGTTTAGAATTTCTGGAGAATCTGGCATGCATTTAAAATAAGAAAGTTGGTATTGGCCACTGTCACGTGACACACCCTATATAGTTTTTAAAAAAATGCCCATTTATAAAAACAAATCGATGTGTCCAATTTATTCTATTTGGCTGTTCCACACTGTATATTTGCTTAATACATACTAATAATAGTCATAGAGAATATGGTATATTTCATTCTGTTGTAGAGGTAAATAAATAACTAGAAAGTAAAATAAAATGGTTTTGTTGTAATTTGTAAGTAGTAATATCTTCCAAAAATGTCGGCCGGCTACGTGATGTTTCTACTAGCTGTTGGATATTTTAGAGTGTCATTTTTCTGTGGACAGAAGTATCAAATAACTAATAAGGAGGTTTGGAATTTTTTGAAGATATTGCAAGAGCAATTAAGAAATCAGAAAACAAAATCCGATCCCCGTTGCCTTAAAATTAAAATAAATTTTTATTTTAATTTTAAGTACTAACTATCGTCGAGTTAGTTTAACTTGCCTTCCATGCAAATGTTTGGAGAAATTGTTCGGGATTTAACTGATTTATTTCGTTACTAATGGGATTTTAAATGAGAGACAACACGGTTTTTTACCTAAACGTTCAATAACAACTAACATGCTATACTGTATTAATGCGTGGACCAAAGCTGGGCCAGTTGATGTGATTTATCTAGACTTTAGAAGAGCTTTTGATCAAGTCTCTCATAGTCGGTTATTGTATAAACTTGAACAATATGGTGTTCGGGGAAAATTGTTAGACTGGATTAAAGACTTTTTAACGTGTCGATAGGCTCGCGTTCGGGTGCACGGTGAACTGTCTGAATCATACGAAGTAATAAGTGGTGTTCCTCAAGGTTCGTTCTCGTGTCTCTGATGTTTAATGTGTTTGTCGCTGACCTGGCTTTGCTGTTTGGTTCAGATGTAGTGCTGTATGCGGACGACACCAAATTTTTCGGGAATCCATTAGCCACTGATAACCAGCTAGATAGTGATATTGCTAAGATAGCACAGTGGTGCAGTGATTGGTGTCTTCACTTGAACTCCGACAAGTGTTCGGTATTGCACATTGGTTACAACAACCCAAATAATCATTACATTATTAATAACACTCGAATAGTCCCTGTTATTACCCAAAGAGACCTTGGATTAATTGTTTCTAATGATTTGAAATGGTCTGCTCATATTTCCAAAGTAACAAAAAAAGCCAACCCTATGGCATACATAATTTCTTTGGTTTTTAAAAATATGTCTCCTACTTTGCTATGTAAACTATACAAAACCTATATACGTCCATCACCTGAATTTGCAGTTCCCGTATGGAATCCATATTTTGTTAAAGATATTCATCTACTTGAACAGACTCAACGTAGAATCACAAAACTGTGCCCTGCCCTTCGTAATTGTCCATACGAGGAACGCCTAGAGAAGTTGGGCATCACTTCACTTACAGACAGGCGATTACGTGGTGATCTTAGTGAAACTTATAATAAGATTCTTCATGGTTTTTATAAAGTGAATCACAATTAATCCGAATAGCGGCTTTATATTTATAATAAATATAAAGCCATTGACAACGAAGTCAGAATAAACTTTGAAACGTTTGGTATTCCTGCAATATACGTCGTTTTATTTCTATTGTGGTGTTATTACCCAAAAAAAAACATAAAAGTAATTGCATATGATCTTGTATAATTTTTTAGTGCTACCCTTTATATGTCCAACAAGCAGTAAATTCTCTTATTATATCAGTTTTATTGTCAAAATTTTATTGTCAAATTCTGAATTGCTAAACTTATCATTGCGAACCTTTTAATTTCGTATGCAGTTGTGTTAATAATTTTTTATTGCCATTGATAACGGGGTCTGATGTAGACCCTGAAACGTTTGGAGCATTTGTAATATACGGACTTTCCCGAAATATTAGATAAATACTATGTAAAATGTTTTATCATATTTTAATCAATATTTGAACTCCTGCAGCTTCCAAGATTCCAACTCTGTCGAGTTCTTGTCTTGGACCTAAATAATTAAATAAATGTGTTTGACTGGACTATTGACTATTATTTTATTTTCAGACATTACTGTGATTAGAAAAACAAATGAATAACGAAAACAGTATACATTGTAAATAAACGAATAACTAAAAATGTATAAAATTAATCATTACATATACAATTGTTCGGTTCAAACGTTTTTGTTTGTAACTTTATTTCTTTGTTTAGGTAAAAAAATAGTTGTAAAAATTGAACATCAGGGAAAAACGAAAAGAATAAATTTGAGAAATTGAGAAACGATGTCGGAACAACACTCGAGACGATGTTTAAGTTTTGCCATTCATAACGTATGATTAATGATAATTGCCGCGAGTTACTATGAAGTTATAAATTGCAGGAGGGAGCGTTTAATCTATAGATTCATAAGAGCCATGTTTTTGTTTACAACACAAGGGTGCGATTTAGGCAAGTCAGCACAATTACACAACAGATCTCTGGGAATGGGGAAATTTATTTTAAGGAAATACGTACGGAAAGCAAAAATAATTTCCCCGTTTTCAGTTGTGGATCGAAATTTCATCGTTAGTCGTTTTCTTATAAAAACAAGTTGAGCGGGTTTCCTAGTAAATTCAAAAGCCACAGCCTCTAGAAAATCCATTACAAATATTCCATCTGATCTCAAAATTCTCAATGCTGATGACACAAACTTTGACATATTTGGGAAAAGTAATTCTGAACTTGTCAGAAATGCTAATGTAGCCACTCGGAAATTTCATGACTATTGTAATTCACATGGTTTAACGGTAAATGCTAAAAAATCACAAATAATGTCATTCCTACCTAAAAACAAGACAATTAATTTAAGTTATCTTGTCAGGTTAAAGAATGAATCTATTGAGTAGACCAAATTTATATACGTTCTTAGGAATAATTGTTGATAATAAACTTACTTGGGATTATATAACAAATAAATTAAGTAAGACCTCTTTCCTAATGCGCCAATTAAAATTTACCGTAAGTTTCAACGTTCTTAAATTAGCATATTTTGGCCTAGCGGAGTCGATTTTGTCATATGGCCTTACCTATATTTTGGGGCTGTTCAGCTAATATTGACAAAGTCTTCTCTACTTAAAAAAAAATCTTACGATGTATAGCTGGTGTTCCCCCATTAACTAGTTGCAAGTAATTTTTCATTGAGTTTAATATTCTGACGGTCCATTCATTATATATTTACCTATTAATAATGAATATTAAAAAGCAAGTATCACTTACTAGAAATGATCAAATACACAATTATTCAACTCGTAGCAGCAATGAATTACATCAGCCATTCTCTAGGCTATCAGTTGGGCGAAATTCCCATATCTGTATGGGGACTATAAGTTTTAATAAATATACGCGAGCTAGAGAGAATGAGAAAAGTATAGTGAGGTTTGGAAAGGAGCTCTATACATACCTGTCCAGAAAAGCATACTACTCGTATGGTGAATTTTTTAAAGATGCTGAGTGACGCGGGTGACGATTGTTTTAACAAGGCAAATAAATCATTTGTATTTGTAAGATTTTTTTTGTAAATGCAGTGATTTTAAATGTTGAATAAAGGAATATTTATTTATTTATGCCTCTATAGGCAATCCTCCACAGCATCCCCTAGTAGCTGCCCGATTGGTTCTATAGTAGGTTGGGTCCTTTTAGTATGGAGGAAAAAAAATCAGTTTTCTTTCGAGCACAGTGATAAAACGTTGCAAATTATAAGTGTAAACAGACTGTGAAGTTTGGTAGTAATCCGAATTAATCTTCTGCCACCGGTTTCATGTAGAAATTTTCAAAAATTGTGTTTAAAACAGTATGAGAACAATCGACAGTATTTCTGTTTATTAAAGAGAAAAAGAGAAACGCACATCGCAAATAATTATTATAACAGATAAAACAAAAAATAATCATTTCAGTGAAGGCCTCAATTATGACAAAATCCTTTTAGATGTCTATTTTCGGCATTCTCTGGGCTTTGATGAATCCTTCTCTTGCTGTTTTATTGCATACAATAGCAGAAGCTTCAGTCACCACTTTGAATGCACTTTCTGTTGCTTGTAAGTGACAGGGAATGCATAATAAATTCAATTCTGACATTTTGCCTGGTAAGTTCGTCGAAACTGGGTTATAGTTCGTTTTTCACAATTTTCTAGTTATTTGACTATTGTCAGAGAAAATTCAATGATCAGGACGTACTGCTATTCGGAGATCCCTTCAAAAGACAAATTATACAGTAACGTTGGTACCGTCACATCCGATTGCAATAAAATGATCCATCGAAATATCTGCATTCAAGAAAAAATTGAATATTTATGTTCTATAGACTTCGCAATTCCTGAAGCAGGTGTAAAGTAACCCAAAAAAACCTCGAGTCAGGTTCTTTTATAAAAGAAATTTGCTCTTCAAGTTGTGAACTTTTGTTTTCCCTAGTTTTTTCCTTTTTCGGCGCTGCTGATTTTTATACAAATCTATGACATGTTTTTGACAGTAAAACATAATTAACTGCAATTGTAGTACTCTCTGATTCAGTATGTGAAGTCTTCAACTGAATTTGGGTTGATTCTCCACAATCCGCGCATTCGGATCCCGATTAGCTACTCAACTATTCCGTACTTATTTTGGCTACTATTGGTTGTTTGCCTGCAGATTTCTCTCGTAACAACTTTCTTTTCGGTGCTCTTGTAATCCGTTTAGTTGTGCCAACGTTAATGCCACCTATCATCATTTGCCTAGATGTTCATTGACTCTTACGTAAGTAAGTTGTGTTCTTTTTCGGCTATTTTTTGTTTTTAAGACAAGCAAATCTCGACACTTGAAGCCAAAATATCAAACAAAAATTTACTTTTAAGACGAATATCTTCCAACTTGTTTTCAGGTATTTTTGGTTGAGACTTAAGAAGGTTTTTGCGCTTTAAATGATATATTTGTAACATTACCTTCATTCGGTTTGGTTCTACTATAGAAATAGAAGATTTGGCCCATATTTCTATCAATTTTGCAACTACATCTGACTTATTTTCCATATACGTTGGCCTTCTTTTAGATACCCTCTGATGTTTTAACTTGTGTTAGGTCCACTCATAAAATTTCGTCACATCTTCATATGTTGGCAAAACGTTGTCTTTAAAATTCCATAAATCACCAAACAAGCAACACTTCCAACCACTACGCAAATGAAATGTGACTACACTCCATTAAGTAACGTGCGAACTATAGTTTTACAAGTCAATCAAGCGTCGCCTCTCGAATCAAACACTCCATCCCACCCATCTGCTTACTCCCGTCATTAAACTGAAGGAAACTTTATTCCTCGTTACTAAAAACTATTACGTATAAAATCGTCTCAATAACTTGAGAAAAGTATCCAAAATACGACGTTAAAAATCTAAATTTTTAAAAAATTTCTTTTACAATCCTGAGGTAAGTAAACTAAAAATAATTAAATGAATTTTTACGTATAAATTAACTAAACCATTACGCACCTTTTTATCGCTGAGCGTTTTAAAAAGTGAGATTTTTTTTGACTCACACTATTCTGTAGTGCCCCAAAATTATGGAATAATTGTTCTACTACCTTAAAAATTAATATTAGGGATTTCTCCCTGTTTTTCATGTAAAATTCAAGTAAGGCCATATACGCCTAATTTTTATAAAAATACATTTTAAAAATATAGATCGGAAATAAAAGTGGGAAATGAGTGTTTTTTTATATTTTTGTTAATATCGTTTAAGCAATTTATTTTTTAAATGTGAAAAAATACGCTTGTATTCCTCATATTAAGCCATTTTATTTGATGTATTGCATGATGCGTTTTAAAAAATATATATTTTTATTTTCGTTTAGTTCTTGCCCCACAAAATTAATATTAGCTATTTCCCATATTTTTCCTGTAAAATGCAAGTAAGGTCATATACGTCTATTTTTTAAAATATTAGATCTTATAGTTTCAGAATGGGTACATTTTTGTATATTTTTGATAACATCTCTAAAAATATTTATTTTAAAAATATGAAACAAATACTTTTGTGTTAGTCATAATACACCCTTTGATTTTGGTATTTATTTATATGTTTTCCATTTAATTCTGTAATTTCCCCCCCTAAAATTAGTATTAGGAGTTTCTCCTTATTTTTCCAGGAAAGTTAAGGTTTGACCCTATATGTCTAGTTTTTTTTTTAATTTTATGTCTTATAGTTTCGAAGATAATGGGTATTTTTTATATTTTTCTTAATATCTTTTAAATAATTTATTTTAAAAATATGAAAAAATACATTTGTATTTCTCATAATGAACCTTTTGATTTGATATATTATATGATATGAAATAATTTTAATTTTATATATTTCATTCTGTAATTTGACCCCCAAAACTAATATTTGGGCTTACTCCTTATTTTTCCGGTAAAATTCGGGTAAGGCATGATGTCTCTAATTTTTTTTTAAATTTCACTTTTTATAGTATAGGAGTTAATGGTCTCATGATAGTCAAAAAATTTTGACTATCATGAGACAGACAGATAAATTTGGTTGTAGTGGCGCAATACTTTTCAAATATGTTAATTTTATTTACAGTGGTTAAGTGTGTGTAAAATTATGTTGTCATTAAATTACAAAAAGAAAATTTTTGAAAAAGACCAAGAATAATTCTCGTAGCCTCCTGCTTTCGCTTCTAGTTACTATGCGAACTGACCTGAAGAGGGCAGATGTGACTCTGCCGAAACGTCGCCATTTTACCATCGATCCCGGCAGGGATCAGTTATCAATTACGCGGATGAATTCCCGGAAACCATCTAATACATATATATATATATATATATATATATATATATATATATATATATATATATATATATATATATATATATATATATATATATGTTAATATATTTTAAATAATTTATTTTAAAAATATGAAAAAAATCTTCTTAATGAGCCCTTTCATTTCATATATTATATATTACATGATGCGCTAGAAATAATTTCATTTAATTCTGTAATTTGTCCCCCAAAATTAATGGTAGAGGTTTCTCTTTATTTTTCTAGTAAACTTCAGGTGACGACCTATATCTGTAATTTTTTTTCAAAATTTTGCTCCTTATAGTTTCTGAGATAGGGGGGGGTTCAATTTTGTATGTATTTTTTTGTAGATTTTTGTTAATATCTTGTAAACTAAATATTTTTAAAATTTAAAAAATATATATATTTGTGTTCTTCAGAATGAGCACTTTTATTTGATCTATTTTGAAAAATTTTTCATTTTTAATTTTTCATTTAATTGCTATGACGTGAAAGAGGAAGAAATCCGGATATAACGTTATCCGAATATTGTATATACGGAAGCCTAAACATGTCTACTTAAAATTTTCGAATATTATAATTATATATTGCTAGAATAATAAATAAGTGAAGTAGGTTTGAATTATTAAAAATGAACAAATTTTATATTTTAATTAAAAACGAACTTGCACGTCACATGTGTCTTAAATTACACTTACTTTAAATATCCTTTGTAAATTACTAAGAATGACACAAAGAAAAAGAAACGGACTCAGGGAAATGACGAGAGACGGGAGTATATTATTTCGAACGAAGCATCCAAACTTTGGCGCATGTTTTTTTAAACACCTTGTATATGAATTCAATATAAATTCAGTTTGTGACCTTCACATGTTCACTCCATCTATCCTGTAATCGCAGTTTAGTACAGTATTCTACAAATAACTTCCAATTTCATATTGTCTTCGCTCAATGTTTTATATACTTCAGTTACATTTCATTCCATATGACCTGCCGTAGTACATACCTCGCCGTCACTAAGTAATGGTTATCGAAACGTGAAAAGTTTCCAGCGTAGCAGCCGCCATCTTGCGTTCATCCAGCAGTAATACACCACCTCGAATCCCTATATCTATATCAAGAAAACCGATGTCAAAGCGATAAAAGAAAAGGCTTGTCGCATCTAGAGAGAACGGAAACCCTTCATATATTTATACGTGTGTACGCCAGCGAAGACACATTCTCGTTTAAAATACAGAAAACATTCGATGTTGTTGACTTGGGAGTTTTAATATGGACGTATATATCAAAAAAGAAGTTGTCTCATACAAATAATAGTTTCCACCCGTTTTATGGTGAGATGGATGGTATAATATTTTAAAGTAACGTTGTTGATTTGAGTGCGTTTATCTTTCCAGCCTTAGATGGTAGATCGTGTGGAACGACACAGAACATTTGTCGAGGTCTTTATAAATTCTGATAGTTCAATAAAGCAAATAGGTTGTTTTCATAAGGAAAACTATTTTGACGGGAAAACTTTGCTTGATTAATTTTGACAGACATTATTTAAACTCATTTTCAGTATTTTGGATGTTTATTTAGTTTATTTTGGTTTCAAAAAAGACCTAAGAGCAGTTTATAGAAACTACCCCCAAAACTGGTTGTAGTGGCGGATTTACCAGCGGGCTGAGTAGGCTGATTTACAAAATTTTTAAAAATATATTATTCACACACAAAAGACGAATCTTGGAAATTGGCGAGAAATCAAAATATTTAACAAAAATGGAAATATACTCCTTTATACAGTGCTAAATATTAAATATTTCAACATCTCTACATGAACAATTGCTAAACGGTTTTTATATATATACTTTAATGATCATGGATTTTTAGAATATCGCTATAGCGATTCGATATTTTACTCGAAACTTTTTTCACTGACTATTACTATAATTTCCCTCTTTGTATTTAATTACTAGCCGTGGTTTCACCCGCGTACAGAATGTCCACCAATCCCGAATATATTTCACCCAACCTGCAAGTACTTATGAGTCACCCTGTATAACTGTTTTATTCAACAGTTTTTTGAATAACTATAAGTCTACTTCACCCTATATTGCAACCATCCTGTAATTCAGCTATGCGACTGCTTCGGGTCTACGCTGAATAACAATTATTTCAGATATTTTTTGAACCACCTTTTAAACTACAATATTTCTTAACCCTATATTTTAATCACTCTTTATATGCAACTTTTTCTAACATTGTGCTAAAGACACTCTAAAACTATAATCTTGCTTCTCCCCATATTTTGAGATATTCCATATAGTAGAATGCAACTGTACATGGTCTACCCTATATAACATATTTTTTGTAACTTTTTTTGATCCACCCTAATGGAAATACCTGTGGAACCCTTGGTGTGTCTCAAATGTAAAAACACACCCTAACCAAACTTTTATTTAAACACTCACCCAAACTGTAAATGCTTATTGTCCACCCGATATAACAATTTTATTCAACATTTCTTTTAACTGCCTTGTATAACTAACTCTACTTCCAGCTACAATAAAACCATCCTGTATATACCGCTGCCAATCTGTCAAACATTACAACTTATTTTTGAACCATCCTGTATAACCATAATTTTACTCTACAAAATATTTCAATCACCCTGTATGTGCATCTGCTTAGGGGCCACCGAATATAACAATTTTTAAACTCTTAGCTATAACTCTGGACTACTCACTATCTTATATATGCAACTGCTTATGGACTACGCTACATATCCATTTCTTTTAACCACTATTGAAAGTATAATACGTCTTCACCTTATATTTCAACCACCCCTTATATGCAGCTTTTTCTAACATTCTTTTAATCAAACTGTATGAACTATAATTTTACTTCGATCCATGTTTTAGATATTGCATATATGCAAACAGCTCATGTTCTATCCTAAAAAAATGTATCCAACTTGTTTAACTATAATTCTACTGCACCCGCTATTTCTACCACCTTGTATATGAAACTACTTTTCGCCCACCCAGTATAACATTTTTGTACCAGCCTGTAGAACTATAAATACATCAATGCCCTATATTTCACCAAAACTGCAACAGCTGTATTACAAGCTATTGCTTATTGGTCAACCAATATAACATTTTTTAAATAATTAACACTTCTCCACCCTTTATTTCAACTATCCTATCTCTGCAACTTATTATGAACTACGCTATTTCACAATTTTTCCTCATATTTTTTCCCCAACTTTATAACGTATAATTTCTCTCCACACTTCATTTAAACCATCCTTCATTTGCAAGTTTTTCTAACCTTGTTTGAATCACACTGTATAACTATAACTTTACCTCTCCCCATATTTCAGGTACTTCCTATATGCAACTGCTATATAACAAATTTTTTCTAACATTTTTTACCCACCCTATATAATTATAACTCTACACCACCCTATATTTCAATAACTTTTTATATGCCACTACTTATTTGTCACATTATATAACATTTTTGTAACACCCTGTATCCTTAGAATCCTACTCCGCATATATATTTCAACCATCCGGTAAATGGAACAGCTTGTAAATCATAACAATTCTCTATAATATTTTTAAACCCACCTGTATAGCTGTAATTATACTCTGCTATATATTTCAGCCATCCTATATATGCAAATATATAGGATGGATATAAAACAAGTTTTTAACCACATCCATCCATCCGACTCCATCTGATATTTCAACAACCCTCTATAAACAACTGCTTCTAACATTTCTTCAACCCATTTCATAACAATAATTATCTTCTGAACATAATTCAAAGATCCTAACTGCTTACATCAGAAAATTTTTTTGTAAAATTTGTTTATCCAGACTTTATAAATTTCTACCCTTTTTGAACCACTTGCTTTATGCCCACTCAATATAACTTTTTTGGACCACACCATATAACTAATTACACTCCCCTTTATTTCAGCCACATTGTATATATGGAGCTGCTTATAGAACACCCAATACATGAAATTTAGTTTATGCCTAAAAAATACTAACTAAAATTAGTGATATTTGGACAACTGGGATTTGACAATAAAAATTTCCTCCACAAAACAAGAAGTTAGATTATTTGCTAATTAAAAAATTTCAACACTCAATTATTTTAATTGTAGTACATTGAGAAAAAAAAATAGTTCTACCCAGACAATTTTCTTGGGGAAAGTTTCTATATTCTTGAAAATTTTCAGGAATTTATTTTCTTGTCTGGAGAATTTACTAATTTGGTTAGAATAATTTTTATTTAATTTAAGTGAAGTCATTATTTCGTTCAGTTCTAATAACAAAGAAAACAAGTCAAGAAAAGCTAAACGCTTTAGCTCTCTTGTGCATAGAGTCAGACCTAATGAACAAGATTTCGTATAGTATTGTAATGCTTTTATAATTTAACTTAAATTGGAATACTTAAGAAAGATATATAAAAAATATTCATAAACGTTCACTAAATGTAAGTTTTATTCGGCTGCCCAATTTTAAAACACAGTAACAGACAATTTTTTACATCTGTTTTTTTATTGAGATTGTTGCATTTTTTACTACTCCAGATAAAAAATTTGATGCCTTTTTTCCTAAAAGCAAATTTTATCTATGTATCGTCTCCGTGTAAATAAATTTTTAATCAATGTAGAGTGTAAACTTTTTTTTTCTTTTCTAAAGAAAATTTTGAGAATTCTCAGAAATGTCAGTTACTGTGTTTTGAAATTGGGCCGCCGTATTCATATTATGTAAGTAATGTGTAATTTTAAGACATATACCTTACCTACCTTGCTTCAAAAGTGGTAAATGATTGAGATATTTTTTGCTTCAAATTATGTTTTTTGATAATTCTTTGCTGCAAAAATAATCAAGGGTCTGACACGGTGCCTTAGTTCTCGATGATGCTAACCATACAGGAAAAGTTGATGTAACGAGGATGATAAGGTAATCATTAAGTTGGAATTTTATTGATAGAAAATGTAATTGATATAATTGTGAACTAAGGTATCAATATTATACAGTTTTAATTGATATATCATAATAGGACGTAGTTTTCAATTCTAATATTCTAATAAACGTTGTCTGATAACAATTTGAGTTATTATTATTAATAAAGGTACTTAACTCAAACAAAATTTAAATTTTTTATCAAACCTAGTACACAATTTGAAAAAGTGATATGAAGACTTATTGTACAATTTTTAGTGATGTGGCATAATTAGATGCATTTTATAATTATTTCTTTCATAAGAATTGTATATACTTCATAAAAAATATTAAATTGTTGTAGGAAAAAGATATTTCATGCTTTTTAGTTAAGTTTTTTTTAAGTCGGTTTTTGTTTTATTTTTAAATGTATTTATAACGGTTTACATCAGCGTAGCCTTAGCTTTACTTCAAATCCCATAACACCCCCGATAACTAATCTTGGGCGAACATTAAATTTAATTACTTTGCGAAATTTATAAAAACTCTAACGTGAACTGCAAAAATCTTTATATTTTTCCCAACGTGAAAGCTTTTAATGCTGGCACCGACTGTTTTATGCCCTACATTCTTCATTTGAAACGTTATTTTCTCGAATTGTGAAATATTTATGGCCCCACACTGCATGATACTTTTTTTAAATCTGAAGTCTCGGCACACACCTAGAAAGTCACGTTTCTGCCACCCATGTCGACCATTGAAAAACCATAATATCCTTTCAGTTCGCTGTTAATGTCCACAGAAACAATAACTATTAAATATGCGAGACATGTGTTACTAATGCCCCTGTCTTTTGATAGAAAAAATTATGAAATATGAAATTTTAATGCCATACATCGACAGCTGAAATAAAGAGGCTCCCAGACATGAAAAAAATTAATATTAAAATTACCGTTTTCGATAATAAAAAACTCACGCTGTGTATGTGAGAATCAACAATAGAGAAATAAAAATGTATAAATTATGAATTCTACTGAATGCAAAAACACACTTGATCCAACATCTATCTAAAATTTACAAAAATGATATATGTACAGGGTATACCACAATGATACGAGGGCTGCCTTTTATATTTCGGTATTAGAGAACAATATTAATCATCGAAAATCGCTTTATTTTTTTTTTTCAAAATATTCCCCATGAAGATCTATACACTTCTGCATGCGTTTGAACCAATTGTCGAAGCACTTTTTCCACTCTGATTGAGGTATCTCCAAAACATGCATTCTAAACGCAGCAACCGCTTCTTCAGGTGTCGAAAAACGTTGACCTCTCAGTTTGTTTTTTATTTACGGGAATAAAAAGAAGTAATTTGGTGACAAGTCAGGACTATACGGCGGATGACTCATCAAATCGATGTTTTGAGTGGTCAAAAATGCAGTTGTTTGAGCCGATGTGTGAGAGCTCGCATTGTCGTGGTGAAGAGTGATTTCTTGGAAGACAACTGGCAAACAAATGGTTGTGTACCACTCAGAATTTACTGTTCTGCGTTGTTCTAGTGGTACGGTTGCGGCATGTCCAGTTTTTCCGAAAAAACAGGCGATCATTTGCTTGGAAGTGCTTCGAGCGCGAACAACTTTTGTTGGATTCGGCTCATCTTGAAACACCCATACAGTCGACTGCTGTTTACTTTCGGGCTCATATGCGTAAATCCACGATTCATAACCTGTCACTATGTCATAAACGTGTTTTGAAGCATCGCGATCGTATTTTTTGAGCTTTTCTTTCGACCAATCGACACGAGCCTTTTTTTGAACGATTGACAAATTGTTTGGGATCCAACGCGAACAAATTTTTTTGACATTCAAATGTTTATGCAATATTGAATGTATGCTGGTCCCACTAATGTGTAAGGTTGACTCAATCTCACGATAGGTAACATGACGATCTTGCAATATCAGTTCGCGCACAGCATCAATGGTTTCCGGAACAACAACTGTTTTTGGACGACCTTCATGAAATTCGTCTTTGAGTGAACTACGACCTCGATTGAATTCACCATACCATCGATAAACAGTGGTCCTTGATGGAGTTTCATCGCCAAAAATTAAATTAAGTTCATCCATGCACTTTTGCTGACTTAATCCACGTCGAAAGTTGTAAAAAATAATCGCACGAACATGTTCACGATTTAATTCCATTTTTTGGCTTAGATGAATCCTTTAAGTTATTGTAAACTACACATAGCGCTCGTATGTCAAAACGTTCTGAGTACGTATAACCTCAAAAATGTCAAACTTTACGAAAGAGCTGTCAGTTGTCAGATTGCAACACTAGGGTTGTCCAATCCCGAAATATAAAAGGCAGCCCTCGTATCCTTTATTTCTTCTCTCGTGGTTGCCCTCTTCATTTAATTGTCGTCTTCGTACTTCTTGCGCTACTTTCTTCATTTCTTTTTCGAGTTCTCTGTCATCTCTTGAATCTACATTGAGTGTAAATTATCCCTCCATTCCATCCGCAAACATTTCCATCTTTTCCTCTGTTCTGTGTTTTAGTTCGTTTATTCCTTGTAGTGGTGATGCTTTATTCCCTTCTTAATTCCTCGTCTATCTGCTCATTATTTGCCAGTGTGTCTTCTTGCTATACCTAATCCTTGAAGGTCTTTGTTCCACTTTTCTCTCCGGTGTTCTGTCAATTCTTCTTTTATTTCTTCGTTTAACTGTTGCTAATCGCCCATTTTACCCCCGGGTCGTAGTTTATTCTGTACCTTCTCTTTTACCTGTTTCTTTCCCGGATTTTGTCCTTTAGTCCTCTTGGTATGTCTTGTGTGTAGATTCTACGCTTTGTTGTTGTTGTATTGTCTCCCTGATTCTTCTTGCTCCTTATCTATACTTGCTGCCGATTCCTCTTCTTCTTCAGTTCTGGATGCCAATGTATTTCTGAATCCCTCCCAGCTGGTCCTTGTTTCTGTCTTGGTTGGTGGCAGCTGTTATCATCACTGAGTTGTCTCTATGTCGTAATCCATGTTTGTGTTCTGTAGTATAAATTCCTCCAGACCTTGGCCTCCTCTTGTAGGCTGACGGGTTGGTTCCGTTGGTCCTATTACGTTGTATCTCTGTCTTCCTGCGTGTTCCTGTAGTTTCGTTCCCCTCGGTGTGCTGATTTTTGATTCCAGTGTCAATGCTATATTTTAGTTTAGGTCTCCCCCTAGTATCTTCTGCTTGACGTTGTCCCTGAAAATAAGATTTAAGTCATTATTTCTGAGTTCTTTATTTCAGTTTTGTTTGTCTTACGATGCTAATGCATATTCAGTAAGCAAAATCAAATAATGTTCTGTTTCTGAATATAAAAGAATTTACAAATTTTCATGCCATCATAATATTATTTAAAAATTACAAATACATTTGGAGAATTCAAAACGTCAATAAAAATCAAGTATTTATAAAAAGCCTTGATTTGAATAGAAAATGTATGTAATAATTTTGTCCACTAGCGAAGGACAATTTAATGGCGCTAGTTCAGCTATTATGGAATAGATGGGGCAATAACTGTTATTAACGGAAAATTTTGGCCCTTTGATCCAATTTTTTTATTGTTAACACTAAAGGCCATCAATTAGTAAGTAAAAATCTCATGAAAATTGGAAAAATCTATGTATACCGTATGTATATATAGATTTTTAACAAAATACATATATTTAAAATGTCAATATGTTCATTTTAGGTAAAAGTCATTCACCCTAAGGCAGGATTTTGCAGGAATGGTATATCAAATAATAAATTAATATTAAATAGTTTTCCTAAATGATTTACGGTTATTCAGATATTTCACAATTCCGATTTCAATGTCTAAGAAGAAAATGCAAGAAAACAACTCATAAGTAACTATGAAGATGCAGTATAAATAACTACGAGGCATAAATACTTATATATTAGTACACCTTACACTGTAATGTATGTATAATCTCAATAATTTCAATTTAACACACAAAGTTAGCGATGACTATTTCTGTATTATATCAAAAATATAAAGAAATACCATGCACCTGCTGATAATCAATGTTAAATAATACTTTTTATGTTCACAATGTTTGTAAGTGTTTTATAATTGAAATTTTTCAAATAATACAGTGATAATTTTCACATTGAATTGAAAAAATACATTAACCTAACTGCTAACAATGTTTTGATATGTCAAACTGAAATCAAAATAACCAAATTCGCTAAACCGAAGATGGCCGTGAACATTATAATTATTGCCACGATGTCAGATCTAACTATTTATCTTAAATATCGGTAATTGTATTCATATCATGGGCTGTGTAATCTTACTTAAATTGTATGAAACTATTAGCCTATAAAACAAAATGAATATAAATTAAAATCATAATGCTAAAATAATAAAATATTATCGGAAACACGTTGATCAGTTGCCACACAATACACAATTCTAATTTCAGTTGACAAACCATATTTAGAAATAAATTAAGTTTGAAACTTGCGAGTGCGAAATAAATGGTTATTATCATATAATATAATTTTTTATACATAAGATCTGAATAGCGTTATTATATTACTTTTATGTTTTTTTTGGCAATAGCACCACAATCGAAATAACGTTTCAAAGTCTATGTCTCTTCAGTTTACTACAAATTTTTGAAAAATTTGACAAATTCTTGAAGCATTCTGACTTCGTTGTCAGTTTGTTTATGAGATTCCGACTTCGTTGTCATATTTATTGATGTAAATTGCAAAATGAAAATTTGATTTTTGACATTTAAATTGACATTAGAAAATTTGTTGTTTTTAGCTATACAGGTAGCACAAAAAAATCTAAAGATCATGTATTTTAGTTAAACAGCTTTCAAATTAGAAGAATTTGAAAGAGAATTTATAAGTGGCGTTCCTAGGTACGACTTTGTTATAAGATAGCGCATTCGCCAAAAATGTGAAAAGGGAAAACCTAGGAAAAACCTTATGAACTATCCCTATACTGGGTTGTTCAAAAGGAGGTTACCATTAATAATTTCTTCCTTAATTGTCGAGTAAACATCAGATACGCCATTAAATTCATACAGAAGTAGGAAGCGATACAATCGAATCTTCATTCAAAGAATTAAGGCAGACTCTTTTATTTTTCGTTTTGTGTTATGTTGTTCTTTGTGAAATGCTTGGGACCTAGGCCATAAAATACAATTTGACAATTCAACTATACTCCACAAAGAACAACATAACACAAAACGAAAAATAAAAGAGTCTGCCTTAATTCTTTTGAATGAAGACGATTGTATCGCTTCTACTTCTGTAGAATTTAATCGTATCTGGTTACAATTAAGGAAGAAATGGAAATGGTAACCTCATTTTGAACAACCTAGTATCGGGATAGTTCATAAAGTTTTTCCTAGGTTTTCCCTTATGACGGTAATGGGATCACTGAATCAATACAATTCTTTAATCGCATTTTTGGCGAATGCGCTATCTTATAACAAAGTCGTACCTAGGAACGCCACTTATAAATTCTAAAGACAACTCTTTCAAATTTTTCTAATTTGAAAGCTGTTTAACTATATTACATGATCTTTAGAATTTTTTTGTGCTACCTGTATATCTAAAAACAATAAATTTTCTAATGTCAATTTAAATGTCATAAATCAAATTTTCATTTTGCAATTTACATCAATAAATAGAAAGCCATTGACAACGAAGTCAGAATATACTTTGAATCGTTTGGTTTTCCTTCAACATACGTCGTTTTATTTCGATTGTGATGTTATTGCCCAAAAAAACATAAATGTAATCAAGAATATGGAACAAACAACATTTAGAAGACAGCGTGATTATGTGGAATAACTTTCGAACCCCATAAAAATTTGAATGTTTAAGTACTTCTTGGGAAATAACACCACAGTTAAGAAAATTGTTGTATATTCCAAAGGTCAGAAATCAAATTGTCAAATATTTTAATTTTACATCTTAGAATTGTAGCTTTTTTATTCGTAGTTTCTTAACCATTGACAACGGGGTCTGACCTAGACCCCGAAACGTTTGGAATATACAGCCATTTTCTTAACTGTGGTGTTATTTCCCAAGAAGTACGTAACCATTGAAAAATATGCCACAAATATCATTCAGAAAACAACGATAAAAATTTGTTGTTTTTTTAATTTAGTTTGTTTTTCGAGTCAATCCATTTTAAGATTTTCTCTCCAAGCAATCTGGGGGTATTGTGGACTTAAATTATGAATTTTTTAGTTTATTTTATTTTATAAATGAAGCAATATTATAATAAATTTAGGCAGTCTGCACTGAAGGTCGTCAATAGCGACTAAACAAAAGAAGTCAGTTAACAAAAATAAAGAAAATCGGTTGAGGAACAGAGGAGAAAATGGTACCGAACCTTTTTGTCTTTGCCTATTTATATATAGATATAACTGCAATAGAACACATGATATGTAATTTAATCTTTAATTGAAATATACAATTTGTTGAATTATAATAATTCAAACATATCTCACGGATCTAATGTTCTGGCTATATTTATTTATAACGAGGTGACTAATTACAACAGATTAAGTTATGGGAACATTATTTAAGTAGATATCTTTTAATTTTAATTTAATAAAACTTATACAGAAATAGTTTTTTGCTCTACGGATATAAACGAAGCAGTAAAGATAGATAATTATACAATTTTTGCGAACCAAAAACTTTCACCTTGTTATGTGAGAAGTGTTGTTAGAAAACTCTTCACCAGTTTTCGGAGAGTTTGAAGTTCAATTTGTAGGTATAATTATATTTAGAATACACAAAAGTTTTATGTTTACGAGTTTTGAAACTTTATCGGAATCATTGCTGTTCTAGATTTAAAAATTGTGTATACACTTAAGAAAGTTAGGTAGGTATTTTTGCCGACCAGTTAACCCAATTTTGCTTCGAAATGGTAAAATTAATTTTATTAAAGTAGGTATAGAGGATACCGAAACGTTAATTAAGAAAAAATTGAAGGTTGTTTATTTATTACCAAATTTGTCGCATTTTTAACCGACTTCAGTTGAGGAGATTCTTAACTCTGCTGTATTTGTATGACATACACCTCAAAATAGACACAAAAAATTGGAAAATATAATTTGTCAGCTCCTTCATCAGCGAATGTTGTCCAAGTTTATACGAAGCAGAATTATTCAAAATGAACTGGTCTTTGTCTTCTAAACGTTGTTTGTGGCATAATCTTGATTACTTTTATGTTTTTTTGGGCAATAACACCACAATCGAAATAAAATGACATATATTGAACGAAAAAAAGTATAGACTTTGAATAGTTTGGTTTTCGTTCAATATACGTCATGTTATTTCGATTGTGGTGTTATTGTCTAAAAAACATAAAAGTGAACTGGTCTTTGTTCTCAAAAAAAAATGTGTTCAATACTTTCACTTGTGTTTATTTCAAAAATTCTCTGACAAATCCATAAGCGGAAATATAATAAAAAATATGAAAAATGTAAAGAGAAAAAATTTAAAAATATGGTATACAAAAAAATTAAATATTCTCTTTGGTATTTAATTTACGAAAAACTTTTGGTTGAGATTCCAGGTTACTCGGTTGTTATTGAAGATAGAGTCTTGCGGTTTTCACATACCTGTTCTACTTTTTTGTGAAACTCAGGATGGCCATATCGGATTTTACATAAGTGTTTCCATTTATAAGATACAGGGCGTTTTTGATAATTTATACTTTTTGGACCCCTTCTATATCTACGAAGTTATTAGAAATACTCTTGCGCTGAGAACTACGTCTAATAGAAAATTTTGCATAGAATCCAGTGAAGTACTCAGTTTTTTTTTCCGAGTATGGTTTTGAAGATACTACAGAACATTATATATTTTTAAATGGAACACCCTGTATTTTATTATTTCATTGAATTCGTTATTTTTTTCCCTTTAAAATAATGTATATTTGTAAAAACACTAAAAAGTTGAGTTTTTTGCTAGCAGGCCATGTATTTTCCATTTAAAAGGAGAATCAAACAAATAATTCCATTTCAGATTTTTTATAGGAGTTTATCAGCAGAGAAAAATAATGTTAACAATAATTCAATAATATGAAACACGAAATTTAGGTACCTAAAAGCAACTAATAAATAGTTATACATCGTTCATTATGTATAACAAACAGAACAAGTATTACAAATCAAATATGTATCTTAAAATTAATTTCGGACATTATTTATTACCTTATGAATTTAACTGTTCAAATTGTTGTCCATTTTCCCTAACACATAATTGGCAAACCTTTCCATCTCGCATGAATCTATTTAAAATTATTATAGAATTCCGCCTTTCGGAACAATATTTTATCTAGTGAGCGCTGGAGAGAAAAACACTAATCTGATCAAGCTGTCATTGTTAGTAACTATTGTGTTTTATCGTGTTTGAGTTTACAAGATCATTATATAAATAATTATTCGTTAGTTTGCTGGTAGATAATGGCTGGAAGAGAATTCGTTTTTCAAAATAACGAAAAATACGATATGATACAATGTTTAAATCAATGTTATGAGAATGTTGAAGAAGCTTTAGAACTATATTTCCACAGGTATAAAGTACGAGTATTTTACCATAAGATATTTCAAGAAATCGCGTTTTTAAAACTTTCAGATATCCAGAGAGGCATCAACCTAGTCGAGCAACTATATTTAGACTAAAGAATAATTTACTAAGTTTACTAAAAATCTGCCAGATCACATTAATTAAATGTACGTATTCATCTCAAATATCAACACGAACTAGTGCAAATGAAAATGTAATCAATTGATATTTCGTTGCTTCTCCCCACCCAGATTTTGACAAATCAATATTACCAAAATAAATCACAATGAAAATATATTAATGGTAACCCTCACCAGTTTAAACGCTAAAAGCAGCACACTAGATCTTCAATCATTCCGTCGCTATTCATTTATTATACGCGTATAGGCAAAAGGATGACACAGCCGGCATGTTTGCGCCGAAATCCGCATTCCAAATTCGTCTTATATTATATACATGTATATACGTACGAAAATGAACAATGCCTACATTCATATTATTAAATTACTGTTTGTATTTGCTATACTTCTACATTGTTGTTAATGGTGTGCTAAATTTTATGCAACCGAATAATATGCGGTTTGATCTTGACATATTCACAGGAAGTTGGTATTTCATGTTTAATTATTGCCTAATTAATTTCAATGTTTATGAGTATGTGTGTGTGAGTGTGTGTATGTGTGTTAATGTGTGTGGAATAAGCAGACGCTTTCGATACACTAATGGTATAAGTTTTCTTTTAATATGAGTTATAAATTTTTAATTTTTAATTCAAATACCTATAACACGTTTTGCTTTGATGGGAAATAAAACATTTAAAAAATATGTATATAACCGACTTCTATTTATAACTAAAAAGCTAAAAATAATTATAACAAAATACAACTCTAGCAAATAAATAACACATTCAATGTTGTTATGTACCTACCCAGGAAGTAAAAAATGTAAACATTAAAAGGTGCTCATTCTGTACAAAGTAATTACCTACCAATCTAGTATAGTTTGAAGCCGGTGCCAAGCAAATCTAAAATCCCTCATTGCGTACTTATCTACTAATTCATCAAACTTGATTGTTGCTTGGCACCGACTTCAAAAATATACTAGATTGGTAGGTAATTAATTTGTACAGAATGAGCACCTTTTAATGTTTACATTTTTTTACTTCCTGGGTAGGTACCTAACAACATTGAATGTGTTATTTATTTGCTAGAGTTGTATTTGGTTATAATTATTTTTAGTTTTTTAGTTATAGGTAGAAGTCGGTTATATTTTTCTTAAAAAATGTTTTATTTTCAACTTTTTAATTTTTTTGAACTCAGGTAGTTTTCATTCTTTATTTTTTATTTTGTATGTATAACCTTAATAGACAGAACCAGGTAACATCGAAAGCCTCAACATTACAAAATGATACTTTCTCATTTAAATTGACAGGTAATTCTTTACGAACAAAGTGTACTAGTACGCGTTGACTTAATAAGCCCAAAATATATTTATGCCTTATGGACTACGCCATGTAACCTTTTTTCAACTTTTTCTGACAACCCTGTATAACTATAGATAATTCCACTCCAACCTATGTACCAACCATCCTGTACATACGACTGCCCACGGACAAGCATCAATTTGTTAGCTGCATTCTGTAAACTATAGGACGGAGTAGAATCCATCCCATATTTACGGAGTCAAATCCGTCCTATATTTCAATCATAGCATATAACTCCTTGTGGGCTACCCCATAAATTATTTCATTTTTAACATTTCATATTATCGCCCTGTGTAACATTAATTCCTCTCCACACTTTATGCAACTTCTTATGGGCTAGAAAAGAAATCATTTTTTAATCACACTGTATAAATATAATTCAACTCCAGCATACATTTCAACCATCCTGTATTTGATTTGCTTATGTCCACATCATATAACAGTTTTTTAATCACCCTATATAATTTTTATTTCACATTTTTTCCAACAATTTTATACCACCAAACGTCCAGTCCACCCTATATTCCAACCATCCTGTATACACAGCTGCCTACGGACCACTATCATTCTAGTCCGGCCTACATTTCAATCTTCATATAAATGTAACTCCTTCTATCACTTAACTTTGTGATTTTGTTTGCTATAACTAAACACCCTGTCTATAAACGCACCAACTTGCAGTTTAAAGTTTGACATGTGTTGTCACTGAATTTTCTATTAGGCCGGGAGAATGTGACAACAAAAAGCACCCTCTTCACAAAATGGAAAAATTTGCATTTAAATAGGTATTTGCCTGGTATACAAACAAAACGAGCTTGGTACTCATTCATTTAATTACTTACTTTACTACCTATATGCTTGAGATGTACATAGAAAATTTTCAAATTCGCAATTAAAACTTCCAGTGCCTAAAATTACCGCACTATTACGTTGGAATTAAAATATTTATGAGGAAACGTCCGTTATGTCATTTCGATGAAATTTTTGATAAGAATTTTGGAATTTTCGGCGATTTTCTGCAAAACTGCAAGTTGCACATCGCAGAAAAGTATATGAGATCACCTAAGGATTATCGAAAAATCGACTAAAATATTAGGGATATTGGTCGATTTCCATGCACGAATGTGTTCATTCACAAATTTTATCAGTTAACCAATAGAATTCTTTTCCAAAATTTGAAGTTTCACCAATCCGGATATATACTCTATTAAACAAGACCATATTCATTCAAAACGGTGCAACACAGGAGAAGAAATCAGGTAAAATACATACAAAAAAAACGAAAAAAAAAACGCGACGAATTGATAGCCTCCTCCTTTTTGGAAGTCGGTTAAAAAGTAGTAGCGCCATAGTTTTTTAAGTGAGACTCCCACTTGTATGTTCTAGAACATTCGATTTTTTGGGGTGTAACAATCGGCAATTCCGTTTGTGCTCAGGTTCAGAAATACGAGTGTTGACACTTTACTGTGTCATAGACAGGGTGACAGTTTGAATACTTCCTCAAACTGCTGTCTATAATATCGAAAGGAACTAAAATAATCCGTCCTGGCATACCCTTTCACCCCCAACCAACACAACTCAGTGACTTTAAATGGCAATCCCTTTCTTGAGGTGCGTCATCTTAAATATCTCAAAAATGATATTTGATGCTACCCTATATAAAGTAAATATTTAAGCAGCAAATGCCGAAACTCATTTATAGTACTATCCTGACAATAATACTAACGTTCTTAGAAATGTTAAAAATATGTTTGCTTCTCTATATATTTTTGTCTGATTTTTATTGCTAAGTAATCAAACAGAAAGGCTACCAGCGCTCATATTTCAGAATATAAGTTATAAGAATATCAGTACCGTTCTCATCCCCTACGGGAAGTCATAGGAATTTATAAACATCTAAACAATTTCAATAGAAAAGAAAATCATATAATACTACATAGAATATGGTATCCCGCTCTGTGACACGCGGAACCAATGCCCTCGATGAGACTCGCAGGCCCCGCCCCCTCAATTGCCATTGGTCAATCAGGTCATGCAATGTTCAAAAAGGAGTATAAATACTCCTATTCCTCTCTCTCTCTCTCTCTATATATATATATATATATATATATATATATATATATATATATATATATATATATACATATATATATATGTAGCTCTCTTGATGGTCCGGGTGTTCGTCCGTCCGTTTTGTCCCTGTAAAAGAACGGTCGCCTGACGTTTCACCAAAATCTCACTTGGCATTTTCATAAGGCTTTTCCTCTTCTTCCAACACGAAGGGTGGCTGCAGGTTCGGACCTTTCCGGACTACTTCGTATCCGAGATCGTCGGCTAGGTCGTTCTCCGCTTGGTCTGCTCTCCGTGGCGTCTGAAGTGGAAGTGACTAAGGAAATGAAAAATTTGATGGTAGCTAAACTTGGTTCAGATTTCATTTACGCCCGATATAAACAAGCCGCTCGGTAAGGATTTCTATTTCTATTGGTCAATCGTTGGCATTATACCGTCACAGCCAACAGCACTGCTTGTTCCATAGTCGAATACACGTGCGTTTGTTTAAGTCAGGCGCAAATTAAATCTCAATCAAGTACAGTAGTCCATGAAATTCATTGCAGAATTGACAGTAGTTGTCAAAATAAGTTATCAGTCGTTTTTATTTGAACGTAAAAAGATTGTATTATTTTAATTTGATCGTAAAATGGCCGAATTCAGTGAAAGAGAAAGAATAGAAATATTAATGATGATTTGGTATGGGGAGAGGAAAAGGACGCATCAAGAAGTTTGTGGCCTTTTTAACATTGTTCATCCGAATACACAAATATCCCGTTCAGTAGTGATGAAAACTTTACGAAGGTACGACACAAGTGGAACAATTAGCAATTTACCAAAAAGTGGACGGTTAAAAAGTGCAAGTAATGAAGGTGTAGCTCAAAATGTTGCTATATCTTTGGAAGAAAATCCTCACTTATCCACTACCGACCTCGCCAATATGCATGGAATTAGCCGTCGTTCAGTAGGAAGGATATTAAGGCGAGAAAAATATCATCCATACAAAATTCGTCTCGTTCAAGAACTCTCCGAAGACGATTTCGACAGACGTTTGCAATTTTGTGAAACGATGATGGATATTTGTAACGGTGATAATAATTTTATAAGAAATGTGGTCTTTTCAGGCGAGGCTACATTTTGTTTAAATGGTACAGTTAATCGACATAACTGCCGCTACTTGTCGCAAAATAATCCTAATTGCGTACAAGAGGCTCATACACAACATCCTCAAAAATTGAACTTTTGGGCCGGCATTTATAACAACAGAATCGTGGGACCCTTCATTCAACAAGAAACTTTAAACGGAGATAGGTATTTACAGCTCTTGGAGACACAAGTTATTCCGGCATTTGAGGTAAATGGACAATTACCAAATAATATCTGGTTTCAGCAGAATGGAGCACCACCCCATTACGCTCGCATTGTTCGAGATCATTTAGATAGGACATTTCATCACAGATGGATTGGAAGAAGGGGTACTTATGAATGGCCTGCACGAAGTCCCGACCTTAATCCACTAGACTATTTTCTGTGGGGTAACTTAAAGTCTAAGGTTTATGTTGATAGACCAAATAATTTGCAATAATTAGCTGCAAGAATAACTCAAGACATCCAGAGAATTACACCAGAAGTAATAGCTAATGTTACTAGGGAATTTAAAAACCGACTTGCTTATTGTCAAGAAGTAAACGGTGCTCAGTTTGAACATCTAATACATTAAGTTTAGTTAAGCTTCAATGTTTTGAAAATCATTTAGATTTAGTTAATAATTATGATTATTTATTTCTTTAATGGATATTAGATTTTTCCTTTCCTTAATTACTTTTCTGTTAATATCTCGGTAGGTATTGAAGTAAACAATATCAAACCCGATATTTTTGTATTCGCAATAAAATGTTTCATCAGAAAGTAAAACACTATACACGGTGTTTCATTGCAAATTTTAAAATCGAAATTACTTCCAGTTAAACAAGAAGTTCAAACTTGTTAAAAATTTTGGAAACAAATAGGCAATCTACTGCAGTATCCACCTTCCAAATTTCATTTTGGTATCTCTAATAATTCCAGAGATATTTGCTTGGTTCCACACATTTGCCCATCAGTGTATAAAACTTTTTTATTTATACTTACCAGTTCTTTTATCTACAAAAATATCTACACAGCATTATGTTATACTTTGTATATAGATATCGCGTAATTCAATTTCTGCGAAAAGAGACTAAGTACTGATCTTACATAAAATTTTGCTAGTTCATTCCGGCTAAAGATCAGATCCAGCGGCGTGGTAAATTTGTAAAGCATTGCATGAAGTCTCGGTTTATAAAACTTCCAGACGCTATTGCGAGGTTATTTTGATTCAAGGTACTGTTAAAGAAAAGATCTCCTCTGAGTATATTCATTCCTCGGTTTTTATAACAATTATCAGCAGATCCATTTTAAGCTTTCAACTGAGTCGAGATACAAAAGACTGTCGAACAAATGTTGCCGATAACAGTACAAAATTTATGCGATAGTAAAACTTCTATCTACTTCAACGGATTCGATGGCCTTATAAGTAAGTGCATTGCGTCTGGTCGAGAAACTACTTTGTTTTTTATATCATTTTCTAATCTCATGGTATTCTCAAGCCGAGACCGGCCCGTCCCCGCTCTTCAGAAACTCGTAACAGTTGTTAGCGTTCACGTGGGCGGGTACCCATTATGGGAACCACATGTTATGCATCTGACAGAATTGTGTATGGGGTAAACCGTCCTTTTAGTTAAGACCGTGATTAATTGTGCAACACGCCCCATTGTAATGTTGCGCATACGTTTCATGATCGATGTTTGTTATCGAGTAATAATTTATCAATTCCTCGGTGATGAGTCGACCGCGGTGATACACATATTTTCGGGTGAATGATATCGAGTTTTCGAGGTACAAGCTAAATTACTAATTTGGGTTAATTTGTATAGTAATTAACCGTAATGGATGATGTAGCAATAATAAATACCAAAGGTGACGTATAAAATATCAGACTTAATTTTCAAAAACTATCATATGTTATGCAGATGACACTATGATAATGAGTACCGGAAAATCTGGGATATGGTGAAACAGAACAAAGAAAATGATTTGAGCAACGTGTATTTATGGCTAAATAGCAATTTGTTAACATTCAACATAGAAAAAATCAAATATATTCCCTTATTGCCAACAATATTAGAGCAAAAGGGAGACATACAAATAAAACTACGTAATACATCCTGTATACAAATTCAAAACTGTAAATATACAACACTGACTAAAACTTCATTCATAAAATATCTCGGAGTTTTCATCGATCAATATTTCAAATGGACACAACATATAATTCACAATAAAGATACGAGGGTGAATCAAATATGAACCGGACTTTTCTGTTTCTCGCCCTGTAGGTATTCGAGTGGCGTGACGTCTCGATATATGTTAGGTAGGGATGTTAAGAAGAGGGGAGTTCGTAGGTTTGGCGAGGCGTAGTCCATGCGCTGTTAGTAGCATCATGTCAGAGCAAGAGGTGCATACGTCTGTTGCGCAACGTGTTGTTATCAAATTTTTGGCGCGGGAGGGCGTTAGACCGTCTGAAATTTTGCGTCGACTATCTGCACAGTTCGGCAATGAAACACTTTCAAGGACCCAAGTGTTCGACTGGCACAAAAAGTTTTCAGATAGCCGAGATACAGTGGAAAATGAGCCTCATGCACGCCGTCCCACGACAAGCATCAATGAGGCGAATATCTACGCAATTCGTGAGCTGATTGAAGGTGACCGCCATCTTACAGTATTAGCAATTGCTGAATACGTTGGAATATCATACGGGAGTGCTCAATCAACCATTTCACATGAGTTGGGTTACCGAAAAGTGTGTGCAAGATGTGTTTCTCGCCTCCTAAGGGAAGATCAGAAAGCAAACCGTCTTGCCGTATGTGAAAGAGTGTTAGCAAGATATCGAGCAAAGGGGGGTGAGTTTTTGAGACATATTGTCACCTGTGATGAGACATGGGTGCATCATTATACCCCGGAGTCCAAACGTGCAAGCATGAAGTGGCGAAAACCTGGAGAGGCAGCACCGCGGAAAGCCGAGACCCGTCTTTCTGCAGGGAAATGCATTGGGAAACCCTTGAACACCCGCCTTACAGTCCTGATTTGTCGCCATGTGACTACCACATGTTTGGGCCACTTAAAGAAGAACTGGGAAACCACCACTTTGAGGACAACGAAGGTGTAGAAACGTTTGTGCGTAATTGGTTATCGACACGACCAGTTTCATTCTTTGAGAAAGGTATTAAAAAACTTCCGATTCGGTGGGAAAAATGTATACATAAGAGAGGAGACTATGTAAAAAAATAATATGTATAAAAATTTGTATTGATCGTACCAACAAAATTTTTAAAACAAAAGTCCGGTTCATATTTGATTCACACTCGTATTAAAACACAGATTCTATAATCTCAGAGATGTTTTAAGCAGAAGCCTTTTAACCATACTGTACACTTCATCTGCGGAACGTATGATTAGATACTGCATAACAGCCTGGGTATGGCCAATAAAAAAAAAACAAATAACAAACTGCTCAAAATTTACGTTTGAAAATATTTTTTAAAACTTGTTGAAGATTTTCAATAGATCTGCTATATAAGGAGACAAATATTTTAACCATGGGAAATATCTGTACAAACCAATGTCTAGTCCAACTTTTCAATTATCAAGACAAAACATAAGTGACAGACAACTAAGAAAGTCAATAACAAACTTAAACGTTGAAACAGAGCTAATAAAAAAAGTTACAATTTTTTATAAACAATATAAAACAGAAGAAAAGAAATACCTTATAAATTATCCACAAACTCATACATACTTACATGACCAGCCAGTTAAAACGGTTCCCAAGTATAACAAATTTACCCTCCATGATAGAAATTTAATATTACTAATGGTTATTTTGTCTGTTCATTGGGTTTTCTCTCTTCCAAATTTTTTCCTGCAACAGATAAGTATTTCAAAATTGTATATGTAGAACAAAGTGTAGTAAGGCAATTTATTTATAAAAGATGACAGAAAAGCTGTTTACAGCAGATACACTCACTATATATAGTACTTGGTTGACCGAGCTCGTAAAATCAAGATTTAGTATGTAAACTAATTTTTCCCAAGACAAAAATTGATCAGTTTACTTACATTTCTCTGACATGTATTATTATTAAAACACTCATTATAATAATTCCACTTGGTAACATATTTCAACCCCCTGCATAAGCAACTACTTATGGACCACCCACAATAACATTTTTTGAGTCACCCTATATAATTATAATTCCACTCTACCCTATATTTCAATTATCCTATATATGCAACTGTTCACCCTCTATATCTATCTTCTTATGGCCAGTCAATACAACATTTTTTTAACCAGACTGTATAATATAATATAACTATAGCCTATATTCCATCCATCCTGTACTTGCAGCTGGTTATGGGCCACCTTGTATTACTTTGTTAATCTAATTGAAGATATATTTTTACATTAACACATTATATCAATTTTAGATCTTATATTAGTTATTAATTGTTACAGTAGAATTAAACAGAGCATGTGGCAGTCGACAAAAAGCAAGTCTGACCTACGTCTACAGAAAATGGGTAGCTACTGTGACTATATATAATACGAGGGCTGCCTTTTATATTTCGGGATTAGAGAACAAAAACAAATATTAATCATCGAAAATCGATTTATTGTTTTTCAAAATATTCCCCATGAAGATCTACAAACTTTTGCATGCGTTTGAACCCGTTTGAACCAATTGTCGAAGCACTTTTTCCACTCTGATTGAGGTATCTCCAAAACATGCATTCTGAACGCAGCAAGCGCTTCTTCAGGTGTCGAAAAACGTTGAATTCTCAGTTTGTTTTTTACGTACGGGAATAA
Organism: Octodonta nipae; assembly: GCA_034190945.1. NCBI lineage: Eukaryota > Metazoa > Arthropoda > Insecta > Coleoptera > Chrysomelidae > Octodonta > Octodonta nipae. The sequence goes on along the minus strand of CM067223.1, from coordinate 81,371,472 downwards.
AAAGAAGTCATTTGGTGACAAGTCAGGACTAGACGGCGGATGACTCATAAAATCGATGTTTTGAGTGGTCATAATGCAGTTCTTTGAGCCGATGTGTGAGAGTTCGCTTTGTCGTGGTAAAGAGTGATCCATCTTCGGCGGTTGGTTTTACTCATTTCTTCGAACACAACTGGCAAACAAATGGTTGTGTACCACTCAGAATTGACTATTCTGCGTTGTTCTAGTGGTACGGTTGCGACGTGCCCAGTTTTTCCAAAAAAACAGGCGATCATTTGCTTGGAAGTGTTTCGTGTGCGAACAACTTTTGTTGAATTCGACTCAGCTTGAAACACCCATACAGTCGACTGCTGTTTACTTTCGGGCTCATACGCGTAAATCCACGATTCATCACCTGTCACTATGTCATAAACGTGTTTTGAAGCACCGCGATCGTATTTTTGAGCTTTTCTTTCGACCAATCGACACGAGCCTTTTTTGAACGATTGACAAATTGTGTGGGATCCAACGCGAACAATTTTTTCTCAATCAATCTCACGATAGGTCACATGACGATCTTGCAATATCAGTTCGCGCACAGCTTCAATGGTTTCCGGAACAACAACTGTTTTTGGACGACCTTCACGAAATTGGTCTTAGAGTGAACTACGACCTCGATTGAATTCACCATACCATCGATAAACAGTGGTCCTTGATAGAGTTTCATCGCCAAAAATTAAATTAAGTTCATCCATGCACTCTTGCTTACTTAATCCACGTCGAAAGTTGTAAAAAATAATCGGACGAAAATGTTCACGATTTAATTCCATTTTTTGGCTGAGATAAATCCTTTAAGTTACTGTAAACAACACATAGCGCTCATATGTCAAAACGTTCTGAATACGTATAACCTCAAAAATGTCAAACTTTACGATAGAGCTGTCAGTTGTCAGATAACAACACTAGGGTTGTCCAATCCCGAAATATAAAAGGCAGCCCTCGTATACATTGTGGAACAGCCAAATGGAATAAATTCGATAACTAATCAAGGAGGGCGTGTTGTGAAAAACTCTTTTACAAGTCCATTTGTATTTTTAAATGCGCATTTTTCAACACAAAATACTATACAGGGTGTGTCATATGACAGTGACACGGACACAAATAGAAATTTCTCGCTTATTTCACGAAAATTCTCCAAATTTGTCACCTGTATTCCAAGGAACAATAAGCAAACTAGAAAAGCAGTTTCCCGAGTTTGGTCATGTAAGACAGATAAAAAAAGTAGCTTGTAATGCTCTAAGTGATATTACGAAATTGGATATTATGCTTGAGTTTCAAGAAAACCCACATAATTATGGTCGAGATGAATCCTTTAAGTTACTGTAAACAACACATAGCGCTCGTATACGTTCTGAGTACGTTTGACCTCAAAAATGTCAAACTTTACGATAGAGCTGTCAGATTGTCACACTAGGGTTGTCCAATCCCGAAATATACAAGGCAGCCCTCATAATCATGCACACCGTCACTCTGTCTAATATTTTGTCACTCTCATTTCATTTCAGTTCGGAAAAAAAATTTCTTAAATAGTTGTGGCCATATTTTGATAGGCAACCCGACAGGTTCCGCTATTAGTAGTTAAAAACAAATGTACATAATAATAGTAGTGGCTAATAAAGAAAATCTGCCCTATTCTGTCTATATTCCAAGCTGTACTCTGTGGGAAATGTTATTTTCGTCAAACTTCGTACGTCGCCGAGGGCAAATTTTAATTTTCCAAATTAGCGATCGTGCGTTTTCACAGTGAAATTTATACAAGTAATCACGGTCCTTCGTTTGACGTCGTCGTCACTTTGCGACACCAACCATGTCATCATTATCTCTGAACTGACGTTAGTTTATCGCTTATGCCGCGTGATCAATCTCTCTGCTGTCAAATGCACACTGGATCTTTACATGGAATTACACTTGCCACAAAATAAATATCCCAGAATCATAATTGACGACGTGAATCATGCATCACCGATCGAAAGCAATCTTGCAGAAATTTCAACGCGACGCTCTACGCTCGGCGACGCTCGACGGCGGTGCGCGTCGTTTCGGTCTTGTTGGAATCGAACGGGGAAACGGGGTTACTTACGGATGCGCTACCAGGGAAATTGTTTTACCTTTCCGTACGTACCCCGTAATGTAAAGAGACAAACATTTTTAAAATGAAATGCTCTAGGTGATAACTTTACTCTTCCAAAACATATAAGTTTGCTCTGGAAAATTATTTAGAAAGACTTAGGACTATATACATATGCAAAAATGGAAAAATCTCGGACCGATATACTTTTGTCTTCAGAGGATAGAATCAGCCACAACATTCTTACAAAAATTCATTGACAAACAAAGACAAATTTTACAGGGTGAGTTTTTTTTGATGATCAGTATGGGGCTGTCGGAAACTAGCGGAGATAGAGCAATGGTTAAATTGGGAAAGATTTGCAATTTTACTGGCCCAATTACATGACACTTTCGGATTTTTGTAAAAAGTCATGGCTTACTAGATATTTTCAAAAAATGAAATTCTGTCAAATACCTCTAGCTCCTTTGTTTTGATTTTATAAAAAAAGTGTAAATATCAAAATTGAGAGGAATATGATTGTCATGTCCTCGTTTGCGTGACAGCGCTCATTTCGAGATATGACACAAACTTATCTTTTTTTTAAAGGAAACCATAGTTGGCTATGACCTCAAAAAATCGGACATTTTTAGAGCTTTTCAACGATATAATACTCGATATAGTTATTCATAAAAATAACGGAGTTATGGATGCTCTTCTCTCTTATTTTCACTTTTAACGTAGTTAGCCATGAAATAGATTGATTTATTAATAACAAAACATTGAACAATTTTTTTATTAGGTACATCAGATATAACGAAAAAACTAAATAAGAGGTACTTACTAAAAACTTAAGAAATTAAAGTACATAATGATGGTTACAATTTATGTTCGAAAAGTCCACCTTTGTTATTTAGACAAAAATTGCATCTTTTTAAGATTGACATTACCGCTTTCCTCACAGACAGCCTATCAATTTCTTCAATTGCTTGTAATACCGCCTTCCTTAGGTCACCAACTGTCTCATACTTTCTTTTGTATACTTTGTTTTTTAGCGCTCCCCATAAATAGAATAGATATTATCTAATTGTTGAGTTACTAATAACGAGTTATGAGCAGGTGTTCCATCATGTTCGAACCACTCAATTTCTAAACGAGTTCTCAAATTCAAATTATGCAACATGTCTTGAAAAGTGTATTGCAAGAAATGCAAGTAGCGCTCCCCAGTAAGTGATTGATCTTTAAAACCAAATTTTATCTGGGGTCGTCTTTGTTCTACATGGAAAGGGTTTTCTTTAGCCTAGATATGCTCATTGTGTCTACTGAACATACCGCAGTTAGTAAATCTAGTTTCATCTGACCATAACATCTTTAATGGAAACTGTGGATTGTCAAGGCACATGTCTCTAAACCATGTACAAATACGTCGATGTTCGTCACCAGCATGCAAAGTTTGAGAAACTGAAAGTTTGTACGGGTGGAACTTGTGCGCTTTCAGTACCTTAACTACAGTTCGTTGAGATGTACCAGCTTTCGCCGCAATCTCACGAGTTGATGTAGATGGATTTTGACTTACTATTGCCAAAACATTTATTTGTGCTGCTTCGTTAATATGATTACGTTCCTTTGGTGGCTTAGTTAAAGATCCATATCTGCGTAAACTATCGTAAAGCCTCTTAAATGTACATAGAGTAGGTTGACGACGATTAAAATATCTATGAAAGTATTCCTCAGCTGCACGAACTGAATTTTTATGGCATATGATATAACATTCCACCATATTCAGTTTTTCTTCGTTAGAATATCCCATTTTATCACAAAAACTTGTCAATATCGACTGTCAGTTCAGCACTACTAATGGAATTACTCTCAAATGAGGAAACGTCAAAGTGAAAATAATCTTTCTTATGGCTACCTACGTTAAAAGTGAAAATAAGAGAGAAAAGCATCCATATTTCCGTTATTTTTATGAATAACTATATCGAGTATTATGTCGTTGAAAAGCTCTAAAAATGTCTGAGTTTTGAGGTCATAGCCAACTATGGTTTCCATTCAAAAAAGATAAGTTTGTGTCATATCTCGAAAACGAGAGCTGTCACGCAAACGGGGACATGACAATCATATTCGGGATACAATTCCCTTCAATTTTGATATTTACACTTTTTTATAAAATCAAAAACAAAGGAGCTAGAGGGGTCAGAGTAAATCGACAGAATTTCGTTTTTTCAAAATATCTAGTAAGCCATGACTTTTTACAAAAATCCGAAAGTGTCATTAAATTGGGCCAGTAAAACTGCAAATCTTTCCCAATTTAACCATTGCTCTATCTCCGCTAGTTTCCGACAGCCCCATACTGATCTCAAAAAAAACTAACCCTCTATACTATACTTATTTTTACATCAGACGGCTGGTGAACCAAAAATCGTTGGACAATCCCCAATCAAACTGTAAATGTAAATGTAATATTTATATGACTCAGAACTAAACTTAATAATCAAGTTTAATTTCAATCATTTCAAAATTATTTATGTTTTTCTACTGTCTAACTAGTATTGTAAAATAAAAACACAAATATTAACCGACTCATCTTTGTACCAGAAAGTTGTTAACATAGAAAATATAATGAAACCAGTTTGCTAAACCCATGATTAAGCAGGCTCTTGAATTTATTAAATGCTATATTCACACAGTAGTACTGGAATAAACACACATCGCCTATATCGAATTAAACTAATGAATTTCTCCCAATCCACTGCAGAAAGAATCAAACCCCTAAATTGTTACAATTTCCCCGTAATTCGACAGATGGTTAACTTTCGCACTCAAGCTCGAGCTTGATTGAGAAGTTAATCCTCTTCAAACACTTTACATTATTAGGAATTTCTTGGCAGTGCGGACTAACCCTCTGGTCAGAATGTCACATGTGTGCTAATTTTTATTAAGATGGATTATATTTGATTGGATTGGCATTTTTCATGTCAGTTTCGGGTTTTGTCACTAAAGCTCCAAAATTGTTCTCTCAACTTGGGATGAGGGTAAATGTAGATGAGCTTGAGTAAGAGTTTTGTCCAAAATATCTTCTAAAATTGACAAAACTTGAAACAAAAAAACACCGTACAAATGAAATTTATCAATTATTTGTTTCCGTCATATGTGAAATATTGTTCATCTGTCATTAGGTGTCAGAACTGATAACAGATGGCGCCGCCAACACCATGCTGTTACCCAGGTCTATGGAGGGTTGAGTAAAGGACACACTCTGTGTAAGAAAAACTGTCCACCAAATGGTTTCAATTTGAGGGAGCCACTGGGACGACCGGGTATTTTGTGCGTAGAACTCAGTTTTCTACGAGCAAACCAACCTGAATAAAATTAGGTTAATGTGAAGAATTCACATCCAAAATATGGAAATTTAACGATCACAGTTAAACAACCAGATTTGTATTTAACATTAATAAAGTGTCAATGAAATACCTTGTACATAGAAATCCAAAAACCACCTGAAACAGTATTTAACAGTTCTGGAAAAAAAGTCTCAATGGGTAGTAACAATGAGAGTACATGATTTCAGTGTACAGTCTATCAATGTTGATTTCTTTTACCCATAGAATTGCATAGCAGCTTTATTGAAACTGTGTATGATAGTTCTCAACCTGTGGATTAAGTCTTACTGGGCTCAAAGTCACTGAAGTAAAGCTTTACTGTGAAAAATAAACTTTTAAGAGCTATAGAATGAAGTTCCGACTTTGTTATCCTAATAATTTTGATTTACATGTTTACAACTATCAAATGGCAGAGTTAAAAAGATAAACATAGGGCCTATAAATTGAAAATGAAGGACTCTCAGAAGCAACAAACGGAGTTTCAATAAATTAGTTGAAGCATAATTATCAGACAAGAAATTATGGAAAATATGTGATTTTGGGATTGATGAAGTGCAATCAACTGTTTCATATTACAGTTGACATCTTTAGAAATAAAACAAATATACAAAACAAAAAAAGTTACTAATTTAAGAACCCAGTTCATTCATGAAGAAAATTCAATAAAGCAAACAATGTTCAATGTTCAAAATGTCTTACGAGCAAAATTGTATTTGCACATGTTTTTATGAGTAAAGATAAAAATCCTACATAAATTAAACTCTGAACCCATTATTATATAATTACTAAGCTGATTATGGCATTGTCCACCAACTCGAAAACTTCAACAAACTTTTGAAGATATTTTCCCACGGGCATTCACCAGGTGTACCTTTGGAAATATTTGAAATACAACTACAGCAGACAGATGCCAAAAATAGTCATTTAATTGTAGCTAATGGAGCTTTTTGTCCAACTAGACAAGAAAAAATATATTGAAAATCAGTGTGTGAAAATGTTAGAATTCTTGAAAAAGAAACTATTCTAGAATAAAATGTAAGTAAAATTTGTCCCATAATGATAACAGAAGAGATAATTTAATTATAGCAGTATATTCAGTGATGAAAAGAATTGTTAATTACCTTTTATCCAGAGAGAGGTGAACAATGAAGTAGAAACACTAACTTTGTAAAGGAACACTTTCCAAAATAATACGAACACAATAATGTAAAAATAAATAATTTTTATTTACATCTAATTCGCCAACATCTATTTGTTAACAAGTACAAAAATATTACAAATATACAAATTTTTCCCATTGTTTAGCCGGTTCAAAAAGTTTTATAACAAAATGACAACTATAAAATCACTGGTTTTGTAAAATGTCAAAACTGATGCACACACTTATTAATTTATATCACAATTAACACACTATAAACTCATCATCACTTGCAGGCATTACAAAAAACGGTTCAGATAACAGATTTTCTAGGTTACATTTACGAATAATTAAATAATTCTCACTTTTTCAGCGAACGTCACTTCTAATTGTAGGATTTGTGCATCTCAATCCGTTGACAATTGCTTACTTCATAACATGCCCTGTCGTCACAGTTGCGCCATTCTGGTTATTTCTTGGACTTCTTATTTGAAAGCATCTCCTGGACACTTTATGAGTTTTATTCCCCTATAATTTTCACCTTCTTTGCTCTACACTCCATACCCAGATCATTCAAGTGATGTGGCTATAAACTAAAACATTCAAATAATTGTTCAAATTTTGTGGTCGATCGTAAAGTGAAGTTGCCAATATTACTGTTTACTAGGGATAGCTAGGATTTTTGCGTTGTGAAACATAGATCACTATATGCCGGAATCTAAAAGAGTGTCAGCCCAGTGGACAGTAGACAGTCATCAAGTAAGGTGATTAACTCTATATTTTGGGACATTCACAGAATTTAGCAATCGAATTTCTTTCGGAGAAATTATAATCATAGAACCAATTACAATACACTACTTCTTGATGAAATACAGATTTATGGGGAAACAATAACTTTTAACAGCAAAAGAACAAAAAAAGAATAGCACATCTAAAAAATGGATGTGCTATTCTCTTTTTGACTTGGTAAATAGCGGAACAGACAAATCATTTAATACCCTTAAAGAAATCTTCAACAGACACCTAAGCAGAAAACCGGTGGATATAGTCCAAGATCCCAGGGCCGCCAGACTTTACTTATTTTCTCAAAGATGAAATGTATTGGAGAAAGTAGTGTTAGTGGGTATGCATACTTGCTACCTTGACTTGTTGGTCCCTTTCGAGATACCAGATACTTAGGGTCGGTAAAAATTAATCATACTTTTTTTCAAGTATAAGGGCTGATTTTTATGTATGTTTCAAAGGATATGGCAGAAATTAATAAACGAAACCGCCAGACAATTTCCGTACGCAGTAACTTTTTCTGAACGCTTCAAAGCTCCCGATAATATAATGTAACTTTACATATATTCTCAGTCCTGAATTTTATATATGATACTCAGGGAACACTAGACACACTTTTAGGGTCGCGACGACCATGGAATCTCACTCTAACCTTACATAAAAAGGAAATCAGAAATTTGTAATAATTGCAGTCACTTCGGTGAGCACTATAATGTGCAAGAATATCACCCATACGAGTCTCATGAACAGAACGTCTTTAGGGCAGGCCTGTCAAGAATTGATTGGATATTCTGTTTGTCCCAAATATATACCTTAAGAACCCAAGAAGCGCATCTACTGATTGTTGATTTGCAGAAACGATATGACAAAATTATGGGGAGTTTTAGAAAGAACTTATGTATAGAATGAAAAAAAAATTAGAAGTTTTAAGGAATGTGCATATCTAAGCATAAAATTAACCTTATTGAGATGAAGAGAATTAAAGACAGAATAACTAAGGAAAAAAGTTAATATGAGCGCTGATCTCAGTGTTATGGAAGAAGAACATCAAACCCGTATCCTAAGGAATATAACGCTATAAGCGGAATTTAGAAAAGGATTGCGTTCTTGGATCAATTGGATGGCAGAACCAAGCAGGAAAAAACCCGCATGGCAAAGAAAAATCTGTTGTTTCTCAAAATAAATGTTCCCAGATCCACAAATCAATGACGATGGTGGTAAAACTGAACGATTCACTATTTGTCGATGATAATAAAGTTATAGCCTAAAGTAAAATCTAAAATTTAGAAAACCATTGTAAAGACTATGGAAGGGGTATCAATCTTAATTAACTGATACTACAATTGTAATTTCCACAAAATTAATTTTTAAAAACTGTCCGACGCGTTTCGACTAATGTCTTTGTCAAGGAACTAGACTAACTGGGTATTTCTTGAGGAAGTTGTATTTATATTCAAGGAGTGATATAATTACTAGGTACTTAATTTTGAACCGGATTATTTAATTTTATTATAGGTAAAAGGATTAACTAAAGAGGTTTATTAAGGGGAAATTATTTATTTCTGTCTGGTCGTTTAGCAAATTACCGGTATTCTTAAGTTTATTAATCTCCAATGATTCTAAAAGGTTTATTGCCTTTATTTTCTGAATGTAATAATTTAAAATTTTCGTTCAAAATGTTCGGCATAACTGGAATCTGTTTTTTAATTAATGAAAGAATTACTGTGCTCATAGATACGTTTTTTACCCGCTCTGCCACTTTGACTGATATAGGCTTTAGGGCATGACCCACATGATAATTTATAGACTTCAGATTTATTTTTTGGATCGATTTTCGATTTGTTATTTTTGATAAATTTTCCAAGACGTTAATATTCTGTTTTCTTAAAAAGGATGCTATTTTTAAACTTGGTTTGCCAAAATAGGTAATACTATTACATGAATCATTATTGGTTTTGCTGTCTGGGTAAAAACTCCTCTTAATGCCTTTTTGTGTTTTTGATTTCCAATAATAATTTCTATTAATTCGGCCTCAAACCCGTTATTTATTGCAATCTGTTTGATTATGTTTAATGCTTTCTGAAAATTATCTGGTGATTGTTTTATGGAAAGTAATGTATGAACCATACTATTGTAAGCGGAAAGTTTTTGTTGATATATATTGTACTTAATTATTATAATGAATTTCCAACAAGTATCGGCCGAATCAATTTGGTATCTATCTTGCCAAACAAAGTCGAATTTTGTAAAACAAATTTGAGTGTACTAGTTAGTCCTAAGGCTTAATGACCAATTTGTTAGATTTAATTACGACGACCATAAATTATATGTACGTCAGAATCTACATACTTTATGAACTTTGATTCTTGTAAAATCTATTTTCAGCACTCTTGTTTGTATTTTCAGAAGTACAGTGGCCAGAATTTAAAATAATGATATTCTCGCTGGTTGCAAAATTATTTAATCACAGAGATATACACCCGAATGGTTCAGCAAACTGTTTTACTGCTTGATACCTAACTCCAGCTTTTTGTTTAGGATCACCTAGGTTGTGTCTAAACAGGACATGACGCAAGAGGTTAACGACAATCGATAAAAAAACAAACTCAATAGGCTGAACATGATCACGAGTAAAGCGAGTGTAAATATCTATTCACCCCTCTAAAGAAGACTTAAACATTTTTTAAGGCATCCGGTCAATAACTTTTAGACTCTTCATTTTGTTCACATAAGCCTTTAGTATTTTTTTTTCTTGGACTTGCGTGTTGTCGAATTTACCGGAAATAAAAACTGGTACTCCACAGGTCACAGTAATATTCCATATGGTTTGCCTTCTCCAAGGTTGGTAACCCTGAAAATAAAGTGATTCTTTTGTTTCCTCAAGACGAACGGATCAACTTATGGACAATGCACTTCCTTTTAAGAACAAATTCACTTCTTTGCCGTTTCGGGCGTTTAGTAATTGTATCAGACGGGTATTATCAAATTCCTTTCGATAATGTATTGAATTACTTTTTTTGGAGTCACGTACGTTCGAAGGAAATATCGGATTTCTTTATCGAACGCGGTGCCATGTGCAACGATATGGATTACTACTAACACATCCATTTCAATCAAATTCTCAACATCCCATCGTTTTGTTTTTGTCTGTCAGTATGTCGGAGGTTTTAAATGTCCTCTATTCCGTTTGAAACGAATCCGTTGTGATTGCAGATGATGCGGGAATTTTCGGTTGTATTACCGATATCGTCGAATATAACGTATGATTGAATTACTCAGTTTTCTTATTTATATCATGTTCCGAAAAACCTCTTAGGTTAAATTTCTTGTTCAACTGGATAGTTAATGTACGTGGCAAAAAAAATTAGTAATATAATAACTTCCAATTTGCAATTTACAATTTCAAAACATAATTTTAAAGCCATTGGCAACGAAGTCAGAATCGACCTTGAAACGTTTGGTATTTTCTTTCAATATACAGCGTTTCGTTTCAATTGTGGTGTTATTCCCAAGAAAACATAATAATAATACCGTGTAGAAAAGATCGCTCACCTAACAATTTGCTTTTCGATACACTAATGGAATATTTTGTGCCATTTTACTCAACTGCAAGCCCTATAAAATGAAACCGTTACAAACACCCTGTACGTGGTATACTTTCATGGCATATCCCTAATTTTTTTCAATTTTTTACGTCTTATAGTTTCGGAGATAAGGTAAGGGGAATGGGTAAAAAATTTTATATTTTTGTTAATATTTTTGAAATAATTTATTTTAAAAATATGAGCCCTTTCATTTGATATATTACATGTTGTGTTAGAATCAATTTTAATTTTATGTTTTTCATTTAATTATTTAATTTGCCCCCCCAAAATCAATAGTAGAGGTTTCTCCCTATTTTTCCGGTAAAATTCAGGTGAGGCCCTATATCTCTAATTTTTTCACAATTTTTCGGGTTATAGTTTCGGAGATAAGAGGGATAAGGGAACTGTCGATTTTTTAAATTTTCCGTCCCAGAAATCCCCTTAAAATCAAAATATCTTCATTTACGATATGTACTCCCGATCGGGAGTACATAACGTATACACTGATACCAAATTTCAACCTTTCCCGTCCAGTACTTTAGGAGAAAATTGCTGTGATGTGAAAGAGGGAGAAATCCGAAGTGACATTATAAGGGTACCCGTATATTGTATATACGGAATCCTGATAAGAATGACACAAAGAAAAACACACAGAGACAAGGAGATAACAAGCGACGGAAAGTATATTTCCTGAGAAGCTTTCGCTTCCATCGTTCAGTACTAAATGACTGCCTCTCTTTTTATTTTTTGTGCTACTCTGTAAATATCAAGTCAACAAATTTTCCTAGTGATTTCGTACTAAAATTTGCAGAAAACTCAAGTTTTTATTTCAATTTTACCGTTTTTTATTATTAATTCAGTTTATAATACCATTGACAAAGTCAGATGGAACTTTCAAACGTTTGGAATTTTTTAAACAGGGTGAGTTTTTTTTTTGATGATCAGTATGGGGGATAGAGCAATGATTAAATTGGGAAAGATTTGCAGTTTTACTGGCTCAATTTAATGTCACTTTCGGATTTTTGTAAAAAGCCATGGCTTACTAGATATTTTGAAAAAACGAAATTCTGTCCATTTAGTCAAATCCCTCTAGCTGCCTTGTTTTTGATTTTATAAAAAAAAGTGTAAATATCAAAACTGAAGGGAATTGTATCCCGAATATGACTGTCATGTTCTCGTTTACGTGACAGCTCTCGTTTTCGAGATATGACACAAACTTATCTTTTTTTGAATGGAAACCATAGTTGGCTATGACCTCAAAAAATCGGACATTTTTAGAGCTTTTCAACGATATAATACACGATATAGTTATTCATAAAAATAACGGAGTTATAGATGCTTTTCTCTCTTATTTTCACTTTTAACGTAGATTGTTTTCACTTTGACGTTTCCTTATTTGAGAGTAATTCCATTAGTAGTCCTGAACTGACAATCGATATTGACAAGTTTTCGTGATAACCTGGAATATTCTAACGAAGAAAAACTGAATATGGTGGACTGTTATATCATATGCCATAAAAATTCAGTTCGTACAGCTAATGAATATTTTCATAGATATTTTTTTCGTGGTGAACCTGCTCTATGTACATTTAAGAGGTTTTACGATAGTTTACGCAGATATGGATCTTTTACTAAACCAGCAAAGGAACGTAATCAAATTAACGAAGCAGCACAAATAAATGTTTTGGCAATGGTAAATCAAAATTCATCTACATCAACTCGTGAGATTGCGGCAGAAGCTGGCACATCTCAACGAACTGTAGTTAAGGTACTGAAAGCGCACAAGTTCCACCCATACAAACTTTCAGTTTCTCAAACTTTCCATTGTGGTGACGAACATCGACGTATTTTTTTTTATTATAAATGCATGTAGCACTCACATGCATTTCTTGCAATACACTTTTCAAGACATGTCGCATAATTTGAATTTTAGAACTCGTTTAGAAATTGAGTGGTTCCAACATGATGGAGCACCTGCTCATAACTCGTTATTAGTAAGACAACACTTAGATAATATCTATCCAAACTCTTGGATAGGAAGAAATGGCCCACGCGAATGGCCACCCCGGTCTCCCGATTTGGCAGCTATTGACTTCTATTTATGGGGTGCGCTAAAAAACAAAGGGTACAAAAGAAAGTATGAGACAGTTGGTGACCTAAGGGAGGCGGTATTACAAGCAATTGAAGAAATTGATAGGCGGTGTGTGAGGGAAGCGGTAATGTCAATCTTAAAAAGATGTAATTTTTGTCTAAATAACAATAGTGGACTTTTCAAACCTAAATTGTAACCATTATTATGTACTTTAATTTCTCCAGTTTTCAGTAAGTACCTACTTATTTAGTTTTTGCCTTATATCTGATATACCTAATAAAAAAATCGTTCAATGTTTTTTGGTATAGTTATTAATAAATCAATCTATTTCATGGTTAACTACCTTAAAAGTGAAAATAAGAGAGAAAAGCATCCATAACTCCGTTATTTTTATGAATAACTATATGGAGTATTATATCGTTGAAAAGCTTTAAAAATGTCTGATTTTTTGAGGTCATAGCCAACTATGGTTTCCATTCACAAAAAAAGATAAGTTTGTGTCGTATCTCGAAAATGAGAGCTGTCACGTAAACGAGGACATGACAATCATATTCGGGATACAATTCCCTTCAATTTTGACATTTACACTTTTTTTATAAAATCAAAAACAAAGGAGCTAGAGGGATTTGACTAAATCGACAGAATTTCGTTTTTTCAAAATATCTAGTAAGCCCTGACTTTTTATAAAAATCCGAAAGTGTCATTAAATTGGGCCAGTACACCTGCAAATCTTTCCCAATTTAACCATTGCTCTATCTCCCCTGGTTTCCGAGTTCCCCATAGTGATCATAAAAAAAACTCACCCTGAATATACAACTTTTTGTTAAAGGAAACGTATAGGATGCTACAAATAATCTTCGGCAACCTAATAGATGTACACCACAGAAATAAATAAGATATTACCACTAACAGCATCTCTTGTGGATAGCCCAGATTCTGCTACGACCTCAACGATCCTCAAAGAAATATATTTCTGGGTTGTTTAACTAATTAAACCCCATTATTTTACGAGAGCATAATCCCACGGCCGTTGACGGGAATCGCAACAAAGCCTACCTAAGAATAAAGTACGGTTAGAGCGCATTCCGGTTGACATGTATATGTTAATTGCAATTAGGGATTAAAAACGTGCTATATTTACAATGCCGATGAATTTAATGATAATTGGATCGGTGATTGGATATTTAGTTAATTTGTGTCGAAGGATTATACACTTCGATGGCCGACGGGGGGATCGATGCGAAATTTATAATTGATAGTAAAACAGAATAATACGATGCAAATTACAATAACGTTTTGAATTATAAAGCTTCGTTTGCAGATATGAATAATGATTTTGTAGTTCAATCGATGCGATTGGCCTATTTGCATTTTAATTCTTTTATCATATCGCATTGGACAATTGAGTGGGTAACTGCGTTTGGCTGGATATATCATAAAAATTCAATTTTAATGTCAGCAACACTATGCAGAAACGTGTAGAAGAACAGCGGAGAACTTTTCCTGCAGTAACCGAAAGAAATACACACTTTTATTCACCTGGGATAATCAACAGGGAAGCCCTAAGGAAATCCAGAATAAACAAATAAGTCTTCACTCCCATTTGTATAAACTTTTTACCACAATAATCACCTACAGGCTAGAGAATAAATTGAACCGATACTAGCCAATAGGAAAAGTGGAATTTCATTTATGTAGATAACAACGATCTCTTGTTTTTGTCGATTTTCAAAAGGCTTTGCACGGGATACAATTCAACGGAATAATCAAGGCTCTCACCCAATGCTGTGTAGATTACAGATACATTAATGATTACTCTCTTCGAGGTGTCATTCTTTTGTACGCAAGACAATATATACAGTGATGGGCAAATGTGTGGAACCAAGTAAATATCTCTGGAATTATTATATGCCTCCGTCGGAGGTTATATCAAAACCTGAAATTTGGAAGGTGTTGATCCGCCCCCTTGCTGCAGTAGATCGGGTGCCTATTTGTTTAGATGTCCAGATTTTCGATTTACAATGGCTTTGAACTTCCTGTTTTACCGGAAGTAATGTTGTTTGTGTGATTTTTGCAACTGTCGAATTGATTTTATGCCCGAATGGTGTTGGTGTTGGAACAGAGCCGATGTTGTCTGTATAGTATTTTTGACAGTAACCTTCTGATGAAACGGGCTTTTACGGTTTGCCGAAAATTCACAAAACGAAGTCCCACCGGGTTTGATATTGTTAGTACTTCAATACCTACCGCCAGATATTAATAGAAAAGTAACTACCCAGGAAAGGAAAATTCAATGGTGGAGCTAAACTAGGTTCAGATTTCATTTACGCCCGATATATACAAACCGCTCGGTAACACTTCACGGATTTCAACAGTATTTCTATTGGCCAATCGGTAGCATTATACCGTCACAGCTAGTTTCATGTTACAGCACTGCTTGTTCCATAGTCGAATACACATGCGTTTGTTTAAATCAGGCGCAAATTCTGAAATCTGAAGACCTCAAGTTCAGTAATAGTTTGTCCATGAAATGCCTCAATGCATTTTATGAACAACCGTATATAAACACACGACAGTACTTAAACTACAAATGTCAACCCTTCTCAATAAGGGAGTTATTAGTTTTTTTTATTTGAATTTTTTCGTAAAAAGATTGTATTTTTTTCCAATTTGATCGTAAAATGGCCGAATTAAGTGAAAGAGGCCCCAAAGAATGGGGGCCCTGGGCCAGTGCCCAAATGCCCTTATTAATGATCCGGCCCTGGGTATGGGGTGTAGAGTCAGAAAATTAACGCATCAAGAAGTTTGTACGCTACCTTTTTAAGACCTATTGTTCATCCGTGGTACACAAATTTGTTTATCGCGTAGTTGTTATTTCAGTAGTTCTTGTCTTCGATTTTTTAAAGGTGTCTTTGCGAAGGTACTATAACATGACACAAGTGGAGTACCGTTAGCAATTTATTATTTAGAAATTGAAGATGGAGACGGTTAGTATCAGTTTAAGCATTGCAAGAGATTCGGAATTTCGAAGGTGTACTTGGTTTTCTAAAAATGTTGCTAGATATCTTTGGATTTTCAAAAAAACCCTAATCCACTACCGACCTGTGTTTGCGCCAATATGCATGGAATTAAAGCCGTCTTTCAGTAGGAAGGATATTAGTTGTGGCGAGAAAAATATCATCCAAACAAAATTCACCTCGTTCAAGAAGTCTCCGAGTTAGACGATTTCGACAGACGTTTGCAATTTTGTGAAACGATGATGGATATTTATAACCGTGATAATAATTTCATAAGAAATATGGTGATTTCAGTTACAAGGCTGTACATTTTATTTCTGTTAAATGGTACGGTTACCATCTCTCACATTCAACTGGACCCCTACTGGTCGCAAAGTAATCCTAATTGGGTACAAGAACAGACTCATACACAACATCCCCAAAAATTGAACGTTTGGGCTAGGCATTTATAACAAATAGCAGAATCGTGGGACCCTTGTTCCTACAAGAAAATTTAAACTCGGGTGTCTATAGATATTTACAACTCTGGTGGTTGTAGACACATGTTATTCCGACATTGGAGGAAAATTTACAATTAAATTTCCATTGAATAGATATCTGGTTTCAGCAGGATGGAGCACCACCCCATTTTTAGACGCTCGCATTGTTCGACCGATCATTTAGATAGGACATTTCATCACAGATGGATTATAGGAAGAAGAGGTACTTATGAATGGCCTGCACGAAGTCCCGACCTTAATCCACTAGACTTCAAATCATTCTTTAAATGGGGTTACTTAAAGGAGTCTAACATCCTTATGTTGATAGACCAAAGCAGTAAACAAAGGAAATTTTTGCAAGAATTTTGAGGAAGTGAACAAGAATAACTCAAGACATCCAGAGAATAGCGAATGTTACCAAATAGAGAATTTAAAAAAAGAAACCAACAAACGCTTATTGTCAAGTAAACGGTGCTCAGTTTGAACATCTAATACATTCCAAGTTTAGTTAAGTTAAGTTTCATTGTTTTGAAAATCACTTAGATTTAGTTAATCTAATTATAAACGTTATTCCTTATGTATTCCGACCTCTCCGAAAAAATTAAACGTATTGGCGATAAATACCAAGTAAAAACGATTTTTAACCTTTCCTTAAATAATACTTTTCTGTTAATATCTCGGTAGGTATTGAAGTAAACAATATCAAACTCGATATGTTTGTATTCGCAATAAAATGCTTCATCCGAAACTAAAATACTGATCAAAGACCTCTTCCATTGAACAAACAAAATAATCGACAAAAATACTACTTAAAGAAGAACCGGTAAAACAAGGAAAAATCAAAGAAAGCGTCTGCATGTTGTTGAAAAATTTGGAAACAAATAGGGACAATCTGTACTGCAGTACCGGTCCAACAGCTCCTAACGAATGAAAATCCAAAAAGGAAACTTCAAAGTCATTAATCAGTCAATTGACATGCCAAAAAAAGTCAAACGACGAATAATAAAACATTGTCAGAGATAAATTTGCACAAAAAACAGATAAGTGTTCCACATATTTGCCCATCACTGTATATTGTTCTATACTGGGTACTAGTTGACAAATCTGTTGCAGACGCACGTTACACTTTACTTCCCTAACAGCCTTGATTCGGGAGAGTTTCTTTCGTAAAGAGGACAACTTGTTCCGGGCATTTTCCACGAGACTGCCTAAACGCTTAGATATATAGGTCCTTGGCATGACGCTACAACAATACTTAACTTATCATTGTTATTGCGAGGAGAATAAATCCCAATGAACAAGACTTAAAAGCATTAATCAGTCTAAGTAACTCAAACTAAATAACCTCATGAAGTAACATTGATCAAAGTAAACCCGCAAAGGTGATCAATGACACCCCATACCAAATATGCCACTAGAAAACCAGTGAACTCCGAGGTTATTGCTTGCAATAAAGGTCGTTATTATAGCTGGGATAAACTTATGCTTAGGTGAATTGTAAAGATTTGATGTGTTAGTCATACTGAAAGTTGTAGTTTAGAAGTTATTCAAGCTTTCAATATTAGAAAAAACTAGTACTTATCTATTTTAAATATTTTTTCACAACCCGGCACAGATCCATCCACTGCGACTCATGACATGATAGAAGTGACGTTCAGTGCTGCCAAACGTTAAAAAAAGAGAATAAAAAGATGCGTTCAGAATTTTAGTTTAAAAAAGAAAGGAAGTTTTTATCAAAGTCAGCCCTGGATTCAAAGTAACCCCATTCCATGGTATTATAAATACTATCGTGCACTGAATCTGTTAGCATAGGCAAAAATTTAGAAAAAGTAATGTGTATTTAAACATTATTTATAAATGTATTGGTCATCTACATGTAAATGAGCAAAGACAATACGGTTAGGTACCATTTTCTCCTCTGTCACTCAACCGATTTACTTTATTTTTGTTTTCTTTAGTAGCTACAGTGAATAATACAATAATTTCGACCTTCAAAATGTGCAGAATGCTAAAATTAATACTCAATATAATATTTTAATAGTCAACAATTAAATAATGAAAATTGAATTATTTAAACTCGAAATCATTTTTATAATTTAGTGTAAGTTTCTCCGAATAGCATACTGGCAACGTGCCAACCACTTATTTACTACATTTTTTACTTTAACGCGACGCCAGATTGATTTTTTTTGCTTTCGGAAATAAGAATAAATCAAACGGTAAGATAGGTTGACTCCAATGTGAAAGACATTTAAGTAATTTTTTAAATGTAAAACTAAAAGTTTTGTGCCCTTAGCGAAAATTAGCCTACATAGTCATATTTATTGAAATAGATGGCCAACAAAAAATTAATAATACATAATAATAGCCGTTTCCAAACAGAGGCGCTGCGCCAAGTTTGCTAGTTTGACAACTTTCGGAGCTGTTTCGCAGTGGCTTCTGGAAACATGGTACTGTCAACTACCAAAATAGAACAATCGCGGACCACAGCAATTTATCTTCTGAGGATCTACTTTATTTTAATCGCATACTATCGTAATATTGGAGTCTGCAAATTTCTGTCGGGAAACGTTCATATAAGTTAAACTAAGATTACGGGAAAATTGTCTAAATTATGCACAAAATTCACGATAAATAGGTAGATCTGACAAACACTCGAATACTTTAATTTTGACATTTCATTACTTTTGTAATAGGAATTAAGTAATGAAAGTTTTCAATTCGTGGTCTGAGTAAATCCGACAAGATTTCAAAGTATTTTCAAGGTTTCAATTTCAGTTCACAGAAAAAATTCTCTAAGAATAGCTGTATTTAACTACTATTAGTTAATAGTATGTGATTCCTGCCCATTTCTTCTTAATTATTTTCGTACATAAAACGTTGGCCAGAAATCGTCAATCATTTACTACGTTGATAAGTAAATCCAATTTTTACATTGAAAATCATACTGAAAATTAATGTTTTTCTCGACAATGTGGGTGTCTTATAGTTAATTAATTTTACATTACATGGTCCGTTGCTTTCAAAGTTTTAACTGTTAAAAAAATTTAAAGATTTATTTACTTGAATATAAAGGTTAAGTTAATTATTTATTCTAGAATAAAATACATTTTTTTACACTGCATATGAGTTGAAATCATATACAACTGGCTTTAAAATTTACAAAGAAACCGCCAAATACAAAAATTTGAAATCCAAAAAACGCTCTACACGACAACAGAAACCACTGCGTAATTTTTATGTTAATTCTAGTATAGGTCATCAAATGACAAAAATACAGGTGTTTATTTTTTTGTCGGCAGTGACTGGGTAACGCTCTTTCAGATCAAGTGATGCCGGATCTTTTACTTATGTTTGGATTTTCTTGTTGGCCTATATAAATAGGAAAGATAGTTAGTGTTGTAAATTAATAGATCAGTATTGTATTTACCTCGGACAAAATAGTACTAAACTATTTACGTAGAAAATAATATTTGTAATTTTTTCTTGTTATTAGAATTCTGTCATTAATATATTATTATTTTCACAATAGATATTCCGAAGGAGTTATGCAACAAATTATCAATCAGCGGATAATGGAAATGTCATTAAATATTAGAGTTTTCATTGGGTTGTTTGCCAAAAAATCCGCCGATAATTAGATCGAACATGTTGCTTAGACATATTTATGTAAAAATAATCCTACAATTATATACATAAATAAAAAAATAGTTCGTGAATTATTTCTATAAATGTAATCCAAATGAAATAATAGGGATAGCAAAGGCCTGGCCTACTTTTCTAATTTCGTGTCAACTCTATATCTTATATAGACAAAATAACATCAATAATGTTCAACTTCATAATTTTAATGAATTAGGGTCGAATTTCGACAACTGGGCGACGGCTAGTATTGTTAAAATTTCGATTACTACGAACTGATGTGAGTTGCTAATAAATAAAACAAATGAATAAATAAAATACAATTGACAAATTATTTATACTTAGGGCATCACTTCTTTTAATATTTAGTCCAAAATCCTAATTCTCTACAAATTGAAGTCAAATACTCGTACAGTTGAAAACATCTAAACTCTAAACGAAACAGTTTTCGTATTTATTCGGAATACCTTTGATGTTGAGTTGCTGATTTTTGTTAGCATATGCGTGCGTGAAGGATTCCTGTGCGAACCGAACTCTCAGATACAACCGCCACCGGGGGAGTTCGAGAACTCCAACCATGATGTGACGGGGGAGGAAGCGTAATTCATTTTACTTTGCGGTAGCCTCAGTCCGATCCGATGTAGTCGCGACTACTATTTCCATTGATTGGTGCGAATCCGGCGTCAACTTCGCCTACGGGGACATTAATAATGTACCCCGAGGGTATTTATCGGTTATGAGGTGACATAAATCCTCGCTAAATTCGCTTTTTTGCACGAAATTAAATATCGGTTTGCGTTGGAATGCAATCATATTTCTTGCAGGATGATGATTACGGAAAGTGATTTTCAACGCGTCACGGGGGTTGAAAGCTAATAAAAATATTACGTGCCGCATTCTTTTACATAATGTGCCGTAAAATTATCGTTTCAGAAATAATTAAAATTTAATTCCACAGTCTTCAAAAGCTGGAAAATGCGCATAATTTTTCATCGAGTTTATTTTACAATGAGGTTGTGTAAATTTTGCGAATTATAAAAAGTAAGAAATCCAGGAGATATACAGGGTGGGTTTTTTTTATGATCAGTATGGGGATCTCGGAATCTAGCGGAGATAGAGTAATGGTTAAATTGGGAGATTTGCAGTTTTACTGGACCAATTTAATGACACTTTCGGATTTTTGTAAAAAGTCATGGCTTACTAGATATTTTGAAAAAAAAACTGTCGATTTAGTCAAATCCCTTTTATAAAATAAGTGTAAATATAAGGGAATTGTATCCCGAATATGATTGTCATGTCCTCGTTTGCGTGACAGCTCTCATTTTCGAGATATAACACAAACTTATCTTTCTTTGAATGGAAACCATAGTTGGCTATGACCTCAAAAAATCGGACATTTTTAGAGCTTTTCAACGATATAATACTCGATATAGATATTCATAAAAATAACGAAGTTATGGATGTTTTTCTCTCTTATTTTCACTTTTAACGTAGGTAGCCATGAAAAAGATTGTTTTCACTTTGCCGTTTCCTCATTTGAGAGTAATTCCATTAGTAGTGCTGAACTGACAGTCGATATTGACAAGTTTTTGTGATAAAATAGCATATTCTAACGAAGAAAACTGAATATGGTGGAATGTTATATCATATGCCATAAAAATTCAGTTCTTGCAGCTGAGGAATAGATATTTTAATCGTCGTCAACCTGCCATATGTACATTTAAGAGGCTTTACGGTAGTTTACGCAGATATGGATCTTTTACTAAACCACCAAAGGAACGTAATCAAATTAACGAAGCAGCACAAATAAATGATTTGGCAATGGTAAATCAAAATCCATTTACATCAACTCGTGAGATTGCGGCAGAAGCTGGCACATCTCAACGAACTGTAGTTAAGGTACTGAAAGCGCACAAGTTCCACCCGTACAAGCTTTCAGTTTCTCAAACTTTGCATGCTGGTGACGAACATCGACGTATTTTGTTTTGTACATAGTTTAGAGACATGTACCTTGACAATCCACAATTTCCATTAAAGGTGTTATGATCAGATTAAACTAGATTTACCAGCTGCGGTATGTTCAATAGACACAATGGGCATATCTGGGCTAAAGAAAACCCTTTCCATGTACAACAAAGACGACCCCAGATAACATTTGGTTTTAATATTTGGTGTGGTATCATAGGGTCTACAATTCTGGGGCTTTTATCTATGACGAATCTCTTACTGGGGAGCGCTACTTGCATTTCTTGCAATACACTTTTCAAGACATGTTGCATAATTTGAATTTGAGAACTCGTTTAGAAATTGAGTGGTTCCAACATGATGGAGCACCTGCTCATAACTCGTTATTAGTAAGAACAACACTTAGATAATGTATGTCGAAACTCTTGGATAGGAAGAAATGGCCCAGGCGAATGGCCACCCCGGTCTCCCGATTTGGCAGTTATAGACTTCTATTTATGGGGTGCGCTAAAAAACAAAGTATACAAAAGAAAGTATGAGACAGTTGTTGACCTAAGGGAGGCGATATTACCAGCAATTGAAGGAATTGATAGACGGTCTGTGAGGAAAGCGGTAATGTCAATCTTAAAAAGATGCAATTTTTGTCTAGATAATAATGGCGGACTTTTCGAAAATAAATTGTAACCATTATTATGTACTTTAATTTCTTAAGTTTTTAGTAAGTACCTACTTATTTAGTTTTTTCGTTATATCTGATATTCCTAATAAAAAAATCGTTCAATGTTTTTTGGAATAGTTATTAATAAATCAATCTATTTCATGGTTAACTACGTTAAAAGTGAAAATAAGAGAGAAAAGCATCCATAACTCCGTTATTTTTATGAATAACTATATCGAGTATTATATCGTTGAAAAGCTCTAAAAATGTCCGATTTTTTGAGGTCATAGCTAACTATGGTTTCCATTCAAAAAAGATAAGTTTGTGTCATATCTCCAAAACGAGAGCTGTCACGCAAACGAGGACATGACAATCATATTCGGGATACAATTCCCTTCAATTTTGATATGTACACTTTTTTATAAAACCAAAAACAAAGGAGCTAGAGGGATTTGACTAAATCGACAGAATTTCGTTTTTTCAAAATATCTAGTAAGCCCTGACTTTTTACAAAAATCCGAAAGTGTCAATAAAACTCCAAATCTTTCCCAATTGCTTTATCTCCGCTAGTTTCCGATATCCCCATAATGATCACCAAAAAAAATCACCCTGTGTAAACAAATATTGAAGAAACTACACACCCACCAACTGAGGATGTGAAAGAAATGTAGGAGCCTGCGGACGGAACTACAGAACAAAAGAGAAGAAATAATGGAAGCGCTAAGATGAGCTAGACAGATACAGCTCGCAGCAAAAAACGAAGTCAATTTAGAAAGTTACAAAAAAAATTAAAAGATAGATGAAGGGAAAAGAAAATAAAATTTAATGAAACAAGAATTAGGTAAATAGAAGATTAGTTCCAAAACAAAGGTACCAAGACCAACGTAAGTTAATAAAGGATCAGAAATGAGAACTGATTAGCAACCTGGGGAAAACAATAGAAAGGTGGAAGAACTATTTTAGTAAAGGACCCCGCATATTCCTTATGAAAAATGCCCCCCGCTGAATTTAGGTAAAAGTTTAATATTTTGTAGATCTCAACAAAATAAACAAGTGTCTTCATAGACGCAATGTCCGATGACATTATTTGATTATGTTTAATTTAATTAAACATAATCAAACAGATAGCAGTAAATAACGGGTTTGAGGTCGAATTAATAGAAAATATTCTTGTAAATCAATAACACAAAAAGGCATTAAGAGAAGTTTACTCAGACAGCAAAACCAATAATGATTCATATAATAGTATAACCTATTTTGGCAAACCAAGTTTAAAAATAGCATCCTTTTTAAGAAAACAGAATATTAACGTTACATACAAAACAAACAATAGCCTTGGAAAATTTACCAAAATAACAAATCAAAAATCGATCCAAAAAATAAATCTGGAGTCTATAAATTATCATGTGGATCATGCCCTAAAGCCTATATTGGTCAAAGCGACAGAGCGTGTAAAAAACGTATCTATGACCATCGTAATTATTTCATTAATCAAAAAACAGATTCCAATTATGCTGAACATTTAGTAACAGAAAATTATCTTTTCGACGAAAATTTTAAATTCAGAAAATAAAGGCAATAAATTAAACCTTTTAGAATCATTGGAGAATAATAAACTTAAGAATACGGGTAATTTGCTAAACGACCAGACAGAAATAAATAATTCCCCCTTAATAAACCTCTTTAGTTAATCCTTTTACCTATAATAAAATTATATAATCCTGTTCAAAATTACGTACCTGGTAATTATATCACTCCTTGAATATAAATACAACTTCCCCAAGAAATACCCAGTTAGTCTAGTTCCTTGACAAAGACATTAGTCGAAACGACTCGGACAGTTTTTTTTTTAAACGTAAATTGTGGAAATTGCAATTGTAGTATCAGTTAATTATTATAATGAATTTCCAACAAGTATTGGCCGAATCAATTCAGTACTATAAAATTCTCCTATTTTTAAGCGTAGACTCTACTAGGTTTTCGAGATACCCGAATTCGGGGCCAATTTCTGAACAATCAGTATATTCTTTTGAAAAGTTTCCAAAGATTTAGGAAGCTTTAGGTTTTATTTAGGCAAATTAAAGGCTTAATAAAGGACATTTATGAAATGTCTTCATATGCATTAACGTAGATAGTCATAACCTATTTTCTTCTTTTCCAGGTGAATGTGGTTGCTAGTAAAGAAGTCATCGGTCTCAAAGCAGATGACCCTGCGTGGCTATGAATTACAGCCATGGTAAGTAAACAATCACACCTCAGACTAATAGCTTTCCTCGTAACCAAAACCTAAATCCACCCATTGTGCCTTAACTGTGATAATGGTGATTCCAAAAATACTTTTCCGGCAACAACAACAACAACAACACAACACACGTTCCAAGATAACTTCATAACGCATTCCCATTGAAATACACCTACTACTTCGATTTATTAAACATACGAAAATGTGAAAACAAATTCAATATAACGCCATCAATGGAAGCCCAATAGATCGCATATCCATCAAGAATGATTGATCGATGGTATTGAAAAGGCCATTGTTTAGCGAATTTTCTAGGAGAAGTGAAACATATTTTCAGCGAACAAATAACGAGACTCAATCGATAATTATACGGAACATTTTAATACGATATTGGCAGGAGAACAATCCAGACAACACCACGCGAATACGACATTTAATTTATGTTTGGAAATCTTCCAGATTAATAAATTAAAAAAGATTAATTTACTAAATGTATTGTGTTTAAGGAAAGCATGATTAATCAATTAAACGTTAGTCTACCTCTAAGTAATGGGTTTTAATCACAGAGCAAGATTTGAATTTCCCGCCATATTTGACCGTCGAAATGACACGTGATAGATCTAAAATGGACAGATAGGAGTTAGCAAACCTGGAGCTTTACACGCTGGAACAATGCGACCTGATTGTTAAACAGTATTATTTATTTCTGTTTTATGTAACAATGTTCATATTTATTTTAATTACAATATATGCAGGGGTTCCTTAATTATACGCCTCCATTCATGTTAGTTGGCAGTCATGTCTTTCCACTGCTCTATGCCCATTCTCCGCAGATCTTCTCCTACATTGTCCAGCCATCTTCTCCGAGGTCGTCCATTTCTTTTCGCACCTAACGGTTTTCTATTTATGATTATTTTGGGCATGTGTCTCTGGTCATTCGCTCTATGTGTCCCAGCCATCTGAGTCTCTGGACTTTTATAAAAAGTAGATATTTTGGGCCCCCCATATATGTTCTCTAGTTATTCATTTTTTGTTCTCTTCTACCCACTTTGCCTTCTTAAACCTCCGTAAATGTTCCTTAACATATTATTTTCCCATCTGTCGACAGTTTGTTCTTCTTTTATTATAAACTCATGTTTCACTTCAACATGTTTCTGTCACTCGAATTACTGTTCTATATAATCTTTGTTTTGTTTTTCTTGATACAAATTTGAATTTCATCGCAACCCTTAGCATTCCACACTTCCTGCTTCCTTTTGCTATCGTAGCTTTAATTTCCGCGTCCTCTCTTCCATTTTCTTCGATTTTGACCCCCAAATATGTAAAATCCCTCACCCTCTTAAAACTGTATGTTTGTCCATCTCCTATTTATACCCTTAATTCTGATTTCGTGCTACTCTCCATGGCTCCCATGTTCAACCAAACTTCTTCGCCTCCGTCTCTATTTTTCGTATCCTCCTTATTAATTCGTTCTTATTTTTTGCAATTATAGTTACTTCATCCGCAGAGGCTTGGGCACTGATTCTCTTTCTTGAATGTTATCCCTTCTGTTTTAACCTTACTGCTTCTTATAATTTTCTCCAGGATCAGATTGAACAGAGCTGATGATACGGGGTCTGCTTGGCTGAGTTCCTACTCCATTTCAAAAGTATCTGACTTTTGGCCCTTCCATGCTACATCGTTTACTGTCTGTTCTCATGTAATTTGGTGAGGTTGAGTGTCTTGCTTGGTATTCTCAGCTTTACATTACTATAAAAATGGTGAAAGTTTGTTTGATGGCCACTATTCGTAAAGTGCCGTCCAATATTCGGTAGACAGAATTCCTAATGCATTTCCTGTGAATAACATATTCGAAAAATTCAATATATTGGTTCAGTTAATTATATAAAAAACACAACACGAGCTCGTAGAAGTCGTTCACAACAAAATAACACGACAGTTCGCGAGACTGTGGCCGAAAGTTGGAGTTTCAAGTCATGAAAGATTTGGCATCAGTTATGGCTACTAAAAGGCATCCACAAATCTACTTTGTGGTAAGAGAACATTCCCAGATCTCGTGGATTCCAGCTTGACTGATCCCGATAATTCCACAAACCGCTGGACACAATCTACCAGCTATGTATGAAGTTGTCTAGCTGAAAACACAGAGGAAGCACGTGTTGAGCGGAAAATATCTTGGTTATATGGACCACAGGAAAATCAGATTGCCCTTGAGAATGAAGGCAGAGGAGAGGAAAACTCGATACGATCTGAATTATGCTACTAAAGTGACGGAGCAGCCTTTTAGTGTAAAAAAGTTTAGGTATCTTATCTGTTTTGACATCGGTTACTCGCAATATCTAAATTACGAATTATTGTATGGATGTTTTTGTCGTTTCAAAGTCTTTCTTCAAAAAGTATGTCGAAAATCTAAACAGACCTATGGTGAAGTTAGCGAAAGATCAGTAAATGTCGAGTATAGTGGAAAGTGATCTCTTTGTACCGTTCTCAACGTTGACTGTTCTTTTTTCCAAGTAAAATTCGAAACTTCAAACAGAAAAGAGTAGATCTGTACTCGTTTAAAGAGATTAAGTACAGTTTGTAGAGAAGAACAAGCTGCCAATACGAGGCAAACTGGTGTTAGATCGAGTAAAACGTAACTGAACGAATCTATAGCGATAGTTCAATACACAAGAAATAATAATTTTGTATAGCCAACACAACAAGAACCTGCTCCTCCGTCGGGACTCTGCGCTGTTGCCAGAAAAAGTACAACTAGGCCTGAGGCCAATAACATTCCCCCATCTAAAATCAAACCGCTCTTGTCTCCAGTATCTCCAGAGCCTACAAATTCCATAGGTCCTACTAGCATTCGTCAGAGTGCACAAGAATTGAAAAATACAACAACTATTTAGCGTATTCTTACTAAAAGACCGTATAGCTTTGTAGATGAGGAAGGTAATGCATATCATGCTATGATAGCTCAGTTTATTGTGCCTCAATTTTCCCCGTTTATATTACCTCTGTTTCCAATATTTATCTACATGTCAAACTTCTTACCAGTTTCGTTTATTTTCCAAACCATGTTTTGTAAGTCATTTTCTTTTTCTGCGAGTACTGGTTGCTCAACAGCATACTCAATATTTTTGTCTTTTTCATTGCCTACGGTAATCCCAGCAGTGTCTTTCAATGTCCTTCAAATACTAGATGTTTAATTGTGTTTCTTTTTATTCCCCGGTTTGATTTTTGTTGCATTAAAATTCTCGTCGTGAAGTTTTACCATTACTTAACGCATATTGTTTCTAGTCTAAAACCTTCATCAGTTGAGTTTTCCTCAACTGATTGATAATAGTTAATCTACGTTCTATCGGGTGATTTCTATCCTTCAGACCTCTGCCATGACTCTTCAAAGACAACTAGTTACATTGATGTCCCTACAGCTGTTTGGAATCTGCTTTATGAGTAGAAGTAATACAGTTCATTCTCTAATGTTTGGGAGTCTTGTTTCCATCTATAAGGCATACAGATTCTCGTTATTAGTTCCAGTAACCTATCTATTCCATGTCTAACCAGCTCAGTGAAAATACCTGCTGGCCCTACTATCTTAACTTTTTTCATCACTTATAAAGCTTCTTCGTCTAGCTATTGTTGATTTATATTCAGTAGGAAGCCGATTTTCTAATTCCATTTCTTCTGAAATTGTAGAGTCTCTAAGAAAACGACTATAATTTCATGAAACAGTTCCGATTCAGACTCAGAAAGGCAGATTGAGGTTCAAATTTCAATCTGCACAATGAAACTCTCTGTAATAGTATTTTAGGGAAACTTGGGAAGTAGAAAGACTGAGATCCCAAGGTCGATCTAGAAAATTTCTTAGTCGTTTAGTGAGGTTTACGAAGGAAGTCTATCTCAGTGGGCACAGTAGATACTTAATTTTTTGAGCATGTGTTAAAACGATAACAGGTGATCAGCATCGATAAACAAGTTATTAAGTGGTACAACAGAAGCAGATATTTTATATGGAAACGAGCAATATCAAATTGTAAAGTTTTATATAATTGCCGCTGCGAAAATTAATTTTTTTTGTTAGTTTTAATCACCATTTAAAATAGGGCCCGATTGTTAGTTTTAATCACCATTTAAAATAGGGTTCGATTTAAGCCCTAAAATCCTTGAACTTTTGCAAATAAATACTTTTCTCAAGTGTGGTGTTATTCTCAAACAACTAATAAATACAAATTAGAAATCTCACAATTATCGTTCAGAAGAAAAAGATATCTCCTCTTCGTGGCCAGATAATTTCGACTAACCTCGTACCAACTGGTACACCGTGAAAATCCAGTGCTAAGTAATATTTAAAAAAGTTTCTTGCAAAACTCTTTAAGAGAGAATTATGTTTCAGAAACAAGTTCGAATTTATTCCTCGCATTTGAAAGTACATTTTCAAGTTAGGGGAAACCTCATAAAATGCATCTCGCCAAACATATTTCATTACTTTCCTGCAAAGATGCGGAAAGTTTGCAACCTTAAGTTTATGCCGTTCATTTTTCTTAATTTTCTCTTGCAGATAACTCTACACCTCTGAGCTATTTTTTTACTTCCTTTTTTATGTAAAATCGCTACTAATACTTTGAAGTTCTAAATTAAATAATTTTATATGAAGATGATGTAGGTTCCAACATTACCATCGACGTCGAGCTGATATGTTTCAAGACATTTATGACTTGGGGAAATTCATAATTTTGAGTCCCTAGATTAGCGTATCAGCCTAGTGGTCTAGTGGGTCAGTCAGTACACCTTATCCTGTAATATAAACCGTGAAATAGGGCACTAGCACGTACCATTTTTCTGACAGCATTTAGAGATCCAACAAATGTGTTATTTGAGAGAAATATTAGCAGTTTTAAAGAAAGTTTGTAAAATCAACTTCCATTAAAAAAATTATTTTCTACGAGGGCTGCCTTTTATATTTCGGGATTGGACAAACCTAGTGTTGCAATCTGACAACTGACAGCTCTATCGTAAAGTTTGAC
Organism: Octodonta nipae; assembly: GCA_034190945.1. Classification (NCBI taxonomy): domain Eukaryota; kingdom Metazoa; phylum Arthropoda; class Insecta; order Coleoptera; family Chrysomelidae; genus Octodonta; species Octodonta nipae. The sequence continues at coordinate 81,341,394 of CM067223.1, read as the reverse complement.
ATTTTTGAGGTTATACGTACTCAGAACGTTTTGACATACAAGCGCTATGTGTTGTTTACAGTAACTTAAAGGATTCATCTCGGCCAAAAAATGGAATTAAATCGTGAATATTTTCGTGCGATTATTTTTTACAACGTGGATTAACTCAGCAAGAGTGCATGGATGAACTTAATTTATTTTTTGGCGATGAAACTCCATCAAGAACCACTGTTTATCGATGGTATGGTGAATTCAATCGAGGTCGTAGTTCACTCCAAGACGAATTTCGTGAAGGTCGTCCAAAAACAGTTGTTGTTCCGGAAACCATTGATGCTGTGCGCGAACTGATATTGCGAGATCGTCATGTGACCTATCGTGAGATTGACTCAACCTTACACATTAGTGGGACCAGCATACATTCAATATTGCATAAACATTTGAATGTCAAAAAAATTTGTTCGCGTTGGATCCCACACAATTTGTCAATCGTTCAAAAAAAGGCGATTGGTCGAAAGAAAAGCTAAAAAAATACGATCGCGGTGTTTCAAAACACGTTTATGACATATTGACAGGTGATGAATCGTAGATTTACGCGTATGAGCCCGAAAGTAAACAGCAGTCGACTGTATGGGTGTTTCAAGATGAGCCGAATCCATCAAAAGTTGTTCGCGCACGAAGCACTTCCAAGCAAATGATCGCCTGTTTTTTTTTTTGGAAAAACTGGACATGTCGCAACCGTACCACTAGAACAACGCAGAACACTAAATTCTGAGTGGTACACAACCATTTGTTTGCCAGTTGTCTTCCAAGAAATGAGGAAAACCAACCGCCGAAGACGGATCACTCTTCACCACGACAATGGGAGCTCTCACACATCGGCTCTAACAACTGCATTCTGACCACTCACAATATCGATTTGATGAGTCATCCGCCGAATAGTCTTTACTTGTCACCAAATGACTTCTTTTTATTCCCGTACGTAAAAAACAAACTGAGAGGTCAACGTTTTTCGACACCTGAAGAAGCGGTTGCTGCGTTTAGAATGCATGTTTTGGAGATACCTCAATCAGAGTGGAAAAAGTGCTTCGACAATTGGTTCAAACGCATGCAAAAGTATATAGATCTTCATGGGCAATATTTTGAAAAACAATAAAGCGATTTCCGATGATTAATATTTATTTTTGTTCTCTAATCCCGAAATATAAAAGGCAGCCCTCGTACAAGTTTTTATTTAACTTGACCTTTGTATATTTCGTTCAAATCTTGCAAAATTTGACTTACTTCCCAGTCCAATTGAGCTAAAATTTAGTATACTTATGTAACTTCGGTGACAAAGTAATATGTTACCATAGAGAGCTGGTCATGTTTGAGCTCCTTAACTGATGATGAGTAGGTGTGAGAATGAAGCCAGAAGTTAGAGACTAGAACTGCCCAAGAACTAAACGTAAACTAATATTGCATATCGTTATGTCAAATTGAGGTTTTAAATATAAAATTTTTAAAGTCAACTGAACGAAATACTTTTCAAATGATACATTTTAAAAAATTTATATTGGGTACGATTTTTAATTTTCATTTAACTTTTTATGTCCTATTCTATTCTCCCCTATGCGATTCTATAGCTACATATTTTGGTCTGCGTTGAAACAAATCTAATTATTGTTATTATACAAAATTAGTTGTAATCAGTTTAGATTTGAGTTTTTTAGAGTAACAGCTATACAAGAACAACTAACTTCTCTGTTCATGTAATTTTCCTCAAAATTTGCTAATTTAGGAATAAGTTCATTAAGTAACATGGAATCAGGGCAATATTTTTAAAACAATCGGAATAAGATATTTTCATGTGATAAACTGGAGACGATTTACCTCACCACTTAAATAAAAAGAGAAATAAGTATTGCATAAAAAATTGGTATTGTTTTTTTTTCTTGGTTTTTTAATTACAATTTATTACAGACCTTAAATCAGTTACAAAGAAACTGGCACCAAGGCCTTCATTTTTATAATGATTACAACAGAATTGCTTAATTACTTTAACATCAGAAGCTTAACATAAAATGCAATAAAACATTAGTCTCTGTTTTTTAAAAATATTTCGAGATTACGTAGTATAATCTTCTCATTTCCTTGAAATATATTGATGTCGATTTTATTGTATACATCTATACTTCTGTAAATGGGAGAATTCTGGGACTTATTTGTTCGGTAACAGTTGTTTCTTATCTGCTCTCTTGTTCTTAAATTGTAATAATGTTCAAGTTTATTTAACTGTAATTTCTCTTTAATTTTGTTTAAATTATTCTGCATCTTACATATCAGCTTTACTTGCTCAATTTTTTTTAAATTGTTTTATTCTTAAGAAAGGATAGTCTCTGTATAATATTTCACTAGCAATATTATAATCAATTGAAAATATAGTTTTTATGCTCTTATTCTGGAGTCTTTGTAATTTATTTAATAAGTCTTGACTAGTATTGCCATAGCATGGTAATAAATATCTGAGATGAGTTTCTACAAAACTATCATATAATAAGTATTTAGTATTTTATTTAGCATATGTCTACATCTTCTTATTGCTCCGAGTATTGGAGCTACTTTATCCACTATATTATCTATATGTACATTCCAATTTAGTTTATCTGTAATTATTAAGCCTAAATATTTATATTATTGTGCTTTTTTGTGAGTGTTGTCACTTAGTTTAATTACTGCAGTTGCATATACAGGATTATTAAAATATAAGGTGGAGTAGAATTACAGTTATACAGAGTGGTTAAAAAATGTTATGTGGTGTGGAACATAAGTAATTGCTTATACTTGACATGGGGCGAAGTAAAATTATAGGTAAGGGAAGTCCGGGAGAGTTGAACCGCTTTTGGTTTAAAGTATCGTATTTTCTTATAAATGAGGCTTAGTGATTCAATTATAATAATAAACAGTAACTAATAGTAAACAGTAATACATAATTACCTTTTCGGTATTATAGTACTGAAATATGTTATGTATATTTGAATGAAAAATGGGATCTGAGTTGACTCTCCCCACCCTTAGGGACACTTGGACCGGGATCTGGAGAGCGTTGAACCTTGCTTAATTAAATTATAAAAAACACAGTTATTGCTCTTCTTATAGAGAAAAAAAACAAAACTTCAACATATTCTTTAACATTTCACAATTAACATAATGATTAAACATTTTGTTAATAAAATTAAACATTTAACGATTTTTTTAATCAAACTTATTGATATTTGTGGATCTTTTGTTTAAATTATATACTTATTCTAGTCATTTGGTATCATCAATCAGCCTTAATAATTACTTTCAGTCAGCTGGTACCCTAAAAATCTAATTCTGGTCACATTCATTTCAAATGAAATCATCAATATCTTGTGTAAGTCCTACACATATCTCATGGACATATCTGCGGCATAGACATAGACGCATGGCCATAATTTCTTATGATTGGCAAACAAAAGAATACTAACGATCATTCACGTCAGGCTTGTCTTCACACTCGGTTTCACTATCATCGTTAACTTTTTTTCTTTTTTTTTGCCTTTTCCAGTTTTCTTTCTCTGGGCTTTTTGTTGTGAACCTTGTTTAGTTTTCAATGTTTTCTTTCGTTTAGTTTTTCCTGGAACGTTCTCTTTGTCATCTTTTAGTTTAGGATTTAGTTTGGTTTTTATCATTTTCTTTCCTTTCTTATTAGTGGCTTCTGAAACCTTATTAGTTCTATAAATATCATTTTCATTTTCTGATTCAGCATCGCTGTTCTCAAAAAATAGTAGTAATATTCATCTTTCGTTTTTTTTATTTCATTATTCTTCAAAGCGAAAAAGCATTTTTCATGCAATTATATGATTAAACATTAAAAATAAAACAAAATACTAATAGGACTCGCGTATTAAGGTTTCCGAATTATTTTTAAATTTAGTCAAAAAGTCTTAAATTTCTACATCTATAAAATAAAACTCCAAAAATCCTCATACAAATACTACAGACGGATAAATGAACCAATGAGCATATCTCCCTCACCCACTATGGCGCAAGTCTCCCGCATATACTACTTGGACTTTAAATGTACTCTCAGAAAAAACAATCAATCTTAGCGAAAAAAACACTTAGCAAATGTCAAACTACAATAATCAGGTAGTACAATAGTAATAATACACAATACGTTCCTCTATAAACACGGCCGCAATCTCAAAACTACATAAATTAATAAAATTTACTCCACCATAACAAAAACACCTTTCCAAAGCTGAGAGCCAAACAAACCGACAATTTTCTCTTCGAGGTGTCATTCCTTTGTACGCAAGACAATATACATTATATATTATATATAACATATATTTTTTCTGGTCAGAGAACCTTCATCAGTTGCGCTTCCCACAATTGAATGTCTTCTCAAGTTCTCAAACACGTCTTTATGTATTTGAAACATTTCGTTAAATTTGAAGTCGCGAGATGTAAGACCGACATCTAGGAATGACACCTCGAAGAGAGTATTCAATATCTCTGACAGGTGAAGTAACCTGAAAAATTTTATCGTGACATTCTGTCCTAGGAGTTAAGAGAGAACAGCAAATACACGGAACGGCTCAGGATTCGGGACCTCTGTGTGCTAATTCTCTCGAAAATCGTAGATGTCGGTCTTACAGGTCGCATTTTCAAATTTAAATGTTTCAAATACATAAAGAAGTGTTCGAGAGGACATTCAATTGTGGGAAGCGCAACTGATGAAGGTTCCCTGACCAGAAACAATATATGTTATATATATTATTACATAATGTATATTGTCTTGCGTACAAAGGAATGACACCTCGAATAGAGTATTCAATATCTCTGAAAGGTGAAGTAACCTGAAAAATTTTATCGTGACATTCTGTCCTAGGAGTTAAGAGAGAACAGCAATTACACGGAATGGCTCCAGATTCGGGACGTCTGTGTGCGAATTCTCTCGAATATCCTAGATGTCGGTCTTACATCTCGCGTCTTCAAACCGACAATTGTAAAAAATGGCCGTCTTGACGTTTTATTAGCGCGCAATTTAAGTTGAGTTTTAAAATGAGATCAACTCTCCCACCTGAGCAGGTACTTCCCCTAAACGGGGTGATTTAAACAATAGAAACAGTCAATAGGGTGGAGAGGATTAATACTTATACAAGGGGTTGCAACATCGTGTAGAGTTAAATTATAGTTGTATAGGGTAATTCAGAAAATAATAGACAAATAGTTTATATTGAGTGGCCAATACACAGAAAGGTATACAGGATAGTTGCAATATAAGGTGATAATTCACTTATAGAACGGGTTTCAATTAATAACACAAATAAAAAGTTAAAAACTATGTGGATAATATGGAAAAAATACAAATGAGAGAGACAGAGTGAGTGAAAGATGAGAATGCGCTAAAATAACCAATAGAATTGTACCTTAAATCAGATAAAAAAAGAATATGTCAGACGATAGTTATTGATTGCACCAAAAAGATTTTTATTTTGAGCCAGTTAAAGTCGTTATGTTTTAAATATAAATTAGTTTTCACACAGAGCAAAACAGTATTTTCTTTATCGTGTTATTTCACAGAATAATAAAAGAAATACCGAAAGTACCTACTCCAACGTAATTCCTTTGTCAATACTAAAACAAATTTAATCTTTAATCTAATCTCACGAAAACCTTTTACGTTTTTCTTTCAGTTCTCGAATGCACTAAACACCCACAGCTCAATTATCGTAAATTGGTTATTGGATAATAATTTCGCGCGATAACTTCAACGTCAGGAAACTTCGAAGACGTCTTAAAAGAGGAAAGGAACCAGATGACGTGAGATGTGAGCGAAAGTTAATTTCCGGTCGCTTTACTTTTACAGAAACCTCACGAAGTCGTATCTCATAGCCCGTGCACACACACATTGCGTGCCGCTCCTACTACATAACAAAACCCTGACGAGCTCGGTAAGGCTAAAACAAGTCGAGACGGGCACCGAATCCATTTTTTCCATACTCGAAAAATAATCGATATAATTCTCCACTTTTAGCATTCGAAGCCGAGGATGTAATTCACTATGAACGTCAGAATAGAGAGTTTTGATATGTGGAATTGAGTTGATAAGTGGGTTTGGAGCGTTGGCCTCGACGGGATTTATTATTTCGACGACTCATGGCAAATACGCGAATGCGGAATAGGAAATCTATCGGTTTCCCGACGTCGCGGTTCTTTGTAAAAATATACGTTTTTGTATTGACTTGATTCATTCAATCTCTTGCTTTTTGCTGCTTGGTAGAGGCTGGTAGTCACTCAGTCGGGTTGTATTGCCATACGCAAAATAAAACGTTTTGAATAACCAAAAATTCTAATTTATCCAGATATAAAATACTTATTATTATTTTCCAGTATTTTTTCGGAAACAGAAATATTCACTTAGTGTGTCCAGTCTACGTATTTTCTATTGGTCCAAACAGAGTTAAATCCAAGAGCTATGTTCGTTGGTAGCAACGTTATCATTTTGATGTCACACTCACGACAATAGTTGTAGACAATTTCGAAAAATTGTTGAGGAGGTCTTGAATTATTTTACCTATTCATTAGGGTTTTCTCTCCCCAGATTTTTTCCAGCATAGATAAATATTTGAAAATTTTGTCACGGTAAAATTTTTGACAAACAAGAAAATCAACACCAAAGCGATTTTTTTAGAATAAACATCGAAATACAATACAATGCGATTAACAACAACCACTCCACAGTTGAAGTTAAAATGTCTCCAAACACAAATAAGTATAACACAATATACAAAACACTATTTATACAGGGTGAATTTATTTATTTATTTATTTTTTTTTTGATGATCAGTATGGGGATTTCGGAAACTAGCGGATATAGAGCAATGGTTAAATTGGGAAAGATTTGCAGTTTTACTGGCCCAATTTAATGACACTCGGATTTTTGTAAAAAGTCATGGCTGACTAGATATTTTGAAAAAACGAAATTCTGTCGATTTAGTCAAATCCCTCTAGCTCCTTTGTTTTTGATTTTATAAAAGAAGTGTGAATATTAAAATTGAAGGGAATTGTATCCAGAATATGATTGTCATGTCCTCGTTTGAGTGACAGCTCTCGTTTTCGAGATATGACGCAAACTTATCTTTCTTTGAATGTAAACCATAGTTGGCTATGACCTCAAAAAATCGGACATTTTTAGAGCTTTTCAACAATATAATACTCGATATAGTTATTCATAAAAATAATAGAGTTATGGATGCTTTTCTCCCTTATTTTCACTTTTAACGTTGGTAGCCATGAAAAAGATTGTTCTCACTTTGACGTTTCCTCATTTCAGAGTAATTCGATTAGTAGTGCTGAACTGACAGTCGATATTGACAAGTTTTCGTGATAAAATGGAATATTCTAACGAAGAAAAACTGAATACGGTTGAATGTTATATTATATGCCATAAAAATTCAGTTCGTGCAGGTGAGGAATACTTTCATAGATATTTTAATCGTCATCAACCTGCTCTATGTACATTTAAGAGGCTTTACGATAGTTTACGCAGATATGGATCTTTTACTAAACCACTAAAGGCACGTAATCAATTTAACGAAGCAGCACAACTAAAAATGCTTTGGCAATGGTAAATCAAAATCCATCTACAAGGTACTGAAAGCGCACAAGTTCCACCCGTACAAACTTTCAGTTTCTCAAACTTTGCATGCTGGTGACGAACATCGACGTATTTTGTTTTGTACATGGTTTAGAGACATGTGCCTTGACAATCCACAGTTTCCATTAAAGATGTTACGGTCAGATGAAACTAGATTTACTAACAGCGGTATGTTCAATAGACACAATGAGCATATCTGGGCTAAAGAAAACCCTTTCCATGTAGAACAAAGACGACCCCAGATAAAATTTGGTTTTAATGTTTGGTGTGGTATCATAGGGTCTACTATTCTGGGGCATTTTATCTATGACGAATTACTTACTGGGGAGCGCTACTTGCTACTTGAGAACTCGCTTAGAAATTGAGTGGTTCCAACATGATGGAGCACCTGCTAGTAACTCATTATTAGTAAGACAAATGGAAAATAATGGCCCACGCGAATGGCCACCCCGGTCTCCCGAATTGACAGTTATAGACTTCTATTTATGGGGTGCGCTAAAAAACAAAGTATACAAAAGAAAGTATGAGACAGTTAGTGACCTAAGGGAGGCGGTATTACAAGCAATTGAAGATATTGATAGGCGGTCTGTGAAGAAAGCGGTAATGTCAATCTTAAAAAGATGCAATTTTTGTGTAAATAACAATGGTGAACTTTTCGAACATAAATTGTAACCATTATTATGTACTTTAATTTCTTAAGTTTTTAGTAAGTACCAACTTATTTAGTTTTTTCGCTATATCTGATATACCTAATAATAAAATCGTACAATGTTTTTTGGAATAGTTATTAATAAATCAATCTATTTCATCCCTAACTACGTTCAAAGTGAAAATAAGAGAGAAAATCATCCATAACTCCGTTATTTTTATGAATAACTTTATCGATTATTATGTATTATATCGTTGAAAAGCTCTAAAAATGTCCGATTTTTTTAGGTCAAAGCCAACTATGGTTTCTATTCAAAAAAAAGATAAGTTTGTGTCATATCTCGAAAACGCTGTCACGCAAACGAGAACATGACAATCATATTCGGGATACAATTCCCTTCAATTTGGATATTCACACTTTTTTTATAAAATCAAAAACAAAGGAGCTAGAGGGATTTGACTAAACCCTGTATACAAGAATACTGACTGATAATTTGGTAGACATATCTTTCTCTCAGAATAACTGGGCAATTTTACGAAGTTGCCTTACTTTTTTAGCTTGTACACCAACGTATTAATTATCCCCCAAATCCATAGAAAATACATAATTTTGTGAGGGAAATTAACTCATTTCACGCAGTAAGAGTAAGTCCACCAGGTACTTCAGGGTTTGTGGAATGGGTACACCAGGAAATAAGGAACTAACATCAATCAATACCAAAATTTCACTGTCAAAACAACATAAAATGGCGGGGATTAATTTCCTTGTACATGGGTTGTTAACATTCACTCTTAACAAAGAGAGGTTTGAAAAAGAAAACTATTAAAGAAATAGCTACATGCAATGGTTATCCAACAGATATTATAGATAAATTAATTAGGAAGAAGCAGCTTCGGTTACGAATGAATGAAGTGTCAACTTTTCGAAATGAGTCACAAGAACAAAAGTTTGTCTCTGGTCCGTACAGTCGTTATACTAGGGGCTTCAAGACCATTTTTTAAAGAACTTGATATGAAGGCGGTGTACAACACAACACTATAGAAATTGTTGGATCGCCTAAAGATAAACTTACTGATTTCGAGAAGTCGGGTATTTATAAAAGCAAATCTAACGATTATGATTTAAAGTATTATGGACAGATAAGCAGATCTATCAGGACCCGTTTCAAAGAGCATATTGCCCATTTGAAATACGGAAGAGCTGATAAATCTATTGTTACACTTCATGTTGTAGAACATAACCAGTCCGTAGATACAACTTCTTTAAAATTAGTTAAATAAGTAAATAATTTTAGGGAACTGTACGCTTACGAATAATAAACTAATGAATTCAGACAAGGGCCCTGTCCCATACAGCTCATTACATAGTTTACTTTGTGAGAATTCATAAAATAGGTATTAAAATTACTTGTAGGGTTAAAGTAGATAGGTAATTAAGGATTATCTTAATTTACATAATTTCATTATAAAAAATCTTTGCATTATCTCTGAAATCTGCTATTTAGAATTCAGAATTTACCCTTTGATCTAATTACTGTAACTTGCTAATAGTTTACTGGTGGATATAAATTAGAGAAAGTTGTGTAAATTAGATTTAGTTTGATTTACTTCCTGAAGATGACGACTTAGAGTTTTTAAAACAGCGTTGAGTGTTTAAAATAAACTAGCTGTCGCCCTGTGGTCGAAATTCGACAAATTGTGTCACTATCTCTGGCAAATGAAGTACCCTGAGAATTTTATAGTGACATTCTATCCTAGGACTTAAGGGGAGAACAGCATTTACACGGAACGGATCCAGATTCGGAACCGCTGTGTGATAGTTTCCTCGAAAATCCTAGATGTCGGTCTTACATCTCGCTTCTACAAATAAGTAACGAAATTCATGTTCTTTTTCAGATATAATTAATAGGACTTTATTTGTTCAAATTTGTAATTTTTAATTTAATATGACAATTCAACCGCTAATGGGCTACCCTATATAATTATTTTTTCTAACCACTCTGTATAACTATAATTGCACTCAATTGTCTAACATTTATATATAATTTATATATAAATACTCATTATAATAATTCCATCTCATTATATATTTCCACCACCCTGTATATGCAACTGCTCATGGAACACACATAATAGTTTTTAACATTTTTGAACCACCCGGTAAACCATTCTGTATATGCCACTGCCTATGAGTCACCGTATTTACTCTTTTTGTTTATGAAAACTATCTTCTGTAACTATAATTCTACTCCGATCTATATTTCGATCATCATATATATGGAACTCATCGTGGGCTACTCTATAAATCATTTCCTTTTCTAACATTTTTTATAATCATCCTGAATAACTATAATTCCTATATTTCATTTACCCTATATATACTACTGCTTATGGGTTATGTATAATATTTTTTGCACCACCCTGTATAACTGTAATTCTATTGCGCCCTCTATTCCAAGAACCCTGTAAATTCAACCGCTAATGGACTTCCCTATATAATTATTTTATTAGTTATAATTGCACTCTACTCTATATTTTAAACACCCTATATATGCAACTGCTTGTGTGCCACCCACAAAAAAAATGATTTCTAACATATCTGGAATCGCCCTGTGTAATTATAATATACAACGCCTTATATCTCAGTCAATTTAGAACATGAGAACACATAACTTTTCACCCATCCAAAAATCGCCTAAGCAGCAATTTTTACTTTAAAATTATTAAATAGTGTTAAACTTCTTATCAGATTCTACACATCAATTTGTATTGGAATTTTTTTTCAAGAGCAGTTTCAACCTCAAGTATGTTATCAAATCATCCTGTATTGAAACTCTTGTAATTTCAAAACCCAGCTGTCATAATTATTGTCACAATTTCGTTCTTTCTCGGTAATACGATTTTTCCCGAGCAATCGATTTGTAGACGCCAAAACCCCGAAATGAAATTTCGACAGTCATAGTGCAGTTTGCGAGAATTACATTTAATAAGATATATATAATAAACAAAACATTATATATATTATATTGTTAGATAAATAAGTAAAAATATATTTGCAGCATATCACATCTCGTTAAAAGAATATTTAACCATTTTTGACTGACTGCTAATATTTTAGACGACATGTTAAAATTAATTTAAAAGATTACCCTATATCGAATAAAACAGCAATATATTAAATACTTATTCAATTTTCATTTGCACATGGCATAAAATAAAAAAGCATATTCAACTTGAGTGGATCTGAAATCAAATGTATCAATTAGCTTTATAATCTCTCAATAGTTAGTTTACTTACGTAAAAGTTTTCATCGGAGGATTATATCAAAACATTTAAGAAATACAATGTACCACCTGTTAATTTATGTTAAATAATACCTTTATTTGTTGACAATTTTTGTAAGTTCATTGAAATTGAAATTTTGAAAATTATACATTGATAATTTTTTGATTGCATTGAGAAGGTACCTTAACCTAGCGTTTTACATTGTTAAGAAATGTCAAATTGAAATTCAATCTGCTACATTGTGGTTGGCCGTGAACTCGTCGATAAATTAGAACCATTGCCATGATGTCAGATCTAACTATTTATCTTCAATTTCACTATTTGTATTTATATCATAGGCTTTGTAATCTTAGTTAAATTGTATGAAACTATTAGCCTTTAAAATAGAAACAATATAAATTAATAGTATAATGTTAAAATAATAAAATATTATCGAAAAAACATTGTTCAGTTGTCACGCAATACAAATTTCTGATTTTAGTTGACAAACTCTATAAAAACTTGCGAGTACCAATAAATTGTCATTATCCCATAATATAATTTTTTGTGAGTGAGTTCTCAATAGCATGATAGTTTAGAATAACTTTCAGAACCAAACAAAATTTGTTAGTTTTTCGTTTAATTTAGTTTGTTTTTCTCATTCGAGTCAATCCGTCTTACGATTTTCTCTCCACGCAATCTGGAGGCACTGTGGAGTAAATTATGAATTTTTTATTTTACTTTATTTAATGAATGAATCAATATTATAAATATATTTCAGCATTCTGCACTGAAGGTCGTCAATAGCTACTAAACAAAACAAAAAATCAAATAAATCGGTTGAGGGACAGAGGAGAAAATGGTACCTAACCGTTTTGTCTTTGCCTATTTATATATAGATGTTTGGTGTTAGGGTACAAAACTGTACATTTTCAGTAGTACTTCGTCAGTCTTGTTACGAAAAATAGCTAAATGTTGCAATATTGTATTATTTTTTAGAACATAACAAAAAGGTTCTAATACTCGCTGCTCAGTAACTTAAAGTATTTTTTACACTAGAACAATATAAAGAAGTAAAATGATGATTTTCCTTTTCGATATTTTTCAAGGATTAATTCGGATTTATGGCACTCGAAAGCAAAGTTCGCATGTGCACCCGAAGCCGGGATCGAATACGGTCCTGAGCGTGGTCCCCTGAGATGATCCGTGCGTGCCATAAGGAGTCCTGGAAATGTGAACAGGAGCTGCTTTGCTTTGCTCGGATATGAACGATGACTCGCGAGGTGTGAGGCATAATGTGCCCCCTGGGAAGCACAGCTGATTACTTTACAACGAAGACAACTGAATCTTGGCTGGTGTTGCCGTTCCACCGTCGGGTGGAAATCATTTTCTTTTAAATGTTAAAGGACGCGTTCGAGACATATGCTGAAATACTAAAACGAATCCGCTGCGCCCGGTGAATTTTGAAGGGGACAATTTTAATATGTGACTGGAGAATTTACTTTCGCTTTACAAAAGATTAATAAAATTAAATGTGAATTTTGGTCGTGAATGGAGAAACTAGTACGACGATCGGGATACCGACTGTGCCATCACATTAGCAAAGATTCTTAGCGATATTTTGCTATGTTTTCCACTCGGAACTATGTTTTTTACTTTGTTATAAACAATTGAAGCAAGAAAATTAGGTTTTTTCTTAGCATGTTTATAAAATCAAAACTAATAGCATGAAAATACCAATGAAATAAGCCAGGCTCGATCCGATTGGATCATTAGTAACAGGGAAAAACCAAAAATACTGAAAAATGTAGCTTTTTTAAATCGTATCTTCGTCACTTTAGAAGCTGTAGAACTGGGCTTGTAGGAACTGATAGTAATTTACATCTATTTTATGTTTGCCAAAACCAGACGCTACCGGTTTATTAGTTTTTGAACAATTGTGATATAAAGTTTTCTGTACCCTATTTTTGCATTGTGTCCCCAGGCGTTATAGATAATCAAATTTCAATTTTGAAAAAAGTTGTTGAAAGTAGAGGTGTCATTCTACAAAGACTCTATTCTCATTTTTCATCAAATGTCTGTGAAATATCTGAAAAATGTTAGCAAACATGACAAAAAATGGGCGAGCGTATGAATGTATCCAAGGAGTCGGGGGAAACACGGTTGTTGAGGGGAAGCGTATAGTAATATATAGTAGAGGCACATACATAATTCGTTTTAATATTTAAAATCCTCACAAGTAAGAATTTTTCTAATGACCGCTCTCTTTCGATGTTCCGTACACCCAAAGTCCACAAATTAAAGCAAAAACGAGAAACATTTACAAATATATTAACAAAAAAAAAACAAACAGTTCTCATTTGATATAATAAAATCAACCGAATCACTCTGTATAGAAGTTTTTTAGCGATTAGATTCTTTCACCATCTGTCAGTGACAGTTACTATCGATAATAATTATTGTTAGCAATTCCCCTCAACAACCGTGTTCCCCCCACTACTCGAACACATTCATACCCTCACCAAATTTTGGTCATTTTTGCTAACATTTTTCGTATAATTCACAGACATTTAAGGAAAATTGAAAATAGAGGCGTTCTAGAATGATACCTCTACTTTCAACATCTCTATTCTTAATAGATATTTGACGATCCATGTCGCATGGAGACACACTGCAAGATTAGTGGACTAAAAACTTCAGATCGCAATTATTCAAAAACTAATAAACCAATAGCGCCTGGTTTAGTCACGCATAAGGTAGATATTAATTACTATCAGTTCCCACAAGCCCAGTTCTACAACTTCGATAGTGACGGAGTTATGATAATATAAAGAAAACCGCTAAATTTTCCAGTATTTTTTGTTTTTCCCTGTTACTAAAGATCTTATCGGATCGCTCCTGGGCTCATTTCATTGGTATTTCCAAGCTTTACAATTCACCTGTTGACACCATTGAGATTAGTTTATTATTTTTCATTTTATAAACATGCAAGGAAAAAAAAACGCAATTTTCTTGTTTCAATTGTTTATAATAAAGTAAAAAACCATAGTTGCGAGTGGAAAAGGTAGCAAAATATCACTACAAATGATTCTTAATGCGATGGTACAGGCAGTATCCTGATTTTTTGATTTTTGCACGAAAAAATCTCTATTGATTGGTCTAATTATCTGCAGTTCATATTGAATATCTTTTTAAATATATCTCAGGCCATTTTTAGATAAAAAGACCTTTAGGTGACAAAATTAATAGTAGAATAAAACTAACATCAAAGTATTCTAAAGATAAAACACGTCTAATTGACATAAAATTCAAAATTTTTCTCGATGCGTTTTTGTTTTTTAACAAACACACCTAAAAAATCGGTAACTACTTAGTTTGTTACCTTTTACACAAAATCTACCAGAAAAACTGTGTTTGACAATGTTGTAGGGAAACGAAAAACCTACAAAATGATATACTATGCTCTCAATTTCATAAATTGCTTCCTTAGATAATTTTTTTTTATTTAATTGCTAACAGATTTTCATTAGATGATAGGGTAGATCTTCTCATATCCAGTTTATGTTCTAAAAATAAATACTGTAGCCCTGGTAGTTTTTGTAGAATTTCTGTCAAACTTATGGAAGAACTTTTTTAAAGGGCCATATATTACATCACTCTATCATTATACATAAACCAGGCTTGGAAAGTCGAAGAGGTGATCTAAAGAGCCAAAATTTAAAGTATAAATACTTATAATAGTTAAAAATATTTGGGAATTCTGGACTGATCGGGTAGAATCCATTGGAGAAATGGCTAAAGGGTTACTACCTCTACGGCTTTATTCTTATAATAAATAATCGTTTCTTCTAAATGTTATTTATGGCATATTCTATTAAAAACCTTATGAACTATCCCGATACTGGGTTGTTCAAAAGGAGAGTACCATTAATAATTTCTTCCTTAATTGTCGGTAACCAGATACGATTGAATTCTACAGAAGTAGAAGCGATACAATCGTCTTCATTCAAAAGAATTAAGGAAGACTCTTTTATTTTTCGTTTTGTGTTATGTTATTCTTTGTAAAGTATAGTTGTATTGTCAAATTGTATTTTATGGCCTAGGTCCCAAGCATGTTCACAAATTTTCGATTTTGCAAATTCTCGTTTTTTTATGTAATTCTTGTGTTCATTTATTCGTATGTTCAATTGTCTCGATGTTTCTCCTATATAAAATTTATTGCATTCGCAAGGAATCTTGTATATGCAGTTTTTAGAGTTCTGAGTTTTGTTTGTTGCTTTTGTTGATTGGTTTTCCAATTTGAAAGCTGTTTAATCATAATACGTGATCTTTAGAATTTTTTGTGCTACCTGTATATATAAAAAAACAATTTTTGTCTTATGTCAACTTAAATGTCATAAATCAACCTTTCATTTTGCAATTTCCATTTTCAATACATTTAAAGTCATTGACAACGAAGTCAGAATTGACATTGAAACGTTTGGTTTTTTCGTCAATATACAGCTTTTTATTTTTTACTAGCTGTCGCCCAGTGGTCGAAATTCGACCAATTGTGTCAATACCTCTGGCAGGTGAAGTACCCTGAAGATTTTATCGTGACAGTCTATTCTAGGATTTAAGGGAGAACAGGAATTACACGGAACGGATCCAGATTCGGAACCTCTGTTTGATAGTTTTCTCGAAAATCCTAGATGTCGGTCTTACATCTCGCTTCTACAAATAACTAACGAAATTCAAGTTCTTTTTCAGATATAATTAATAGGCTTTATTTGTGTGCATATTCGTAATTCTTAATTTAAAATGACAACAATTCAACCGCTAATGGGCTACCCTACATAATTATTTTTTCTAACCACCCTGTATAACTATAATTGCACTCAATTTTTCTAACATTTATGTATAATCCCATTTCATTATATATTTCCACCACCCTGTATATGCAACTGCTCATGGACCACATAATATTTTTTAACATTTTTGAACCACCCGGTAAACCATTCTGTATATGCGACTGACTATAAGCCACCGTTTGTTGTTGTCTTTTTGTTTATGAAATTTTTAACTATCTTCTGTACCAATAATTCTACTCCGATCTATATTTCAATCACCATATGTATGGAACTCATCGTGGGCTACTCTATAAATTATTTCCTTTTCTAACATTTTTTATAATCATCCTGTATATCTATAATTCATATATTTCATCTACCCTATATATACTACTGCTTAAAGGTTACGAAATGTTGCATGTCCATTTCCGCCACCATGTATATGCACCTCTGTATAATACTTTTTGAACCACCCTGTATTACTGTAATTCTTTTGCGACCTCTATTCCAAGAAACCTGTAAAATGAACCACTAATGGGCTTTCCTATATAATTATTTTATTAGTTATAATTGCACTCTACTCTATATTTTAGACACCCGATATATGCAACTGCTTGTGTGCTACCCACGAAAAAAATAACATATATAGAATCGCCCTGTGTAATTATAATATACAACGCCTTATATCTCAGTCAATTTAGAATATGAGAACACATAAATAAGCCTAAGCAGCAATTTTTACTTTAAAAAATATTAAATAGCGATAAAATTCTTATAAGATTCTACAAATCAAATTGTATTGGAATTTTTTTTTCAAGAGCAGTTTTAACCTAAAGTATGTTACCAAATCATCCTGTACTGAAACTCTTGTAATTTCAAAACTGAGCTGTCATAATTATTGTCATAATCTCGTTCTTTGTCGGTAATACGATTGCTCGGAAGCAATCGATTTGTAGTCTTGTAGACGCCAAAACCCCGAAAAGAAATTTCGACAGTCATAGTGCAGTTTGCAAGAATTACGTATATGAAGATATATGTAAATAAACAAAACATTATATGTATTATATTGTTAGATAAATAAGTAAAAATATATTTACAGCATATCACATCTCGTTAATGCTAATATTTTAGACGACATGTTAAAGTTAATTTAAAAGATTACGTTATATCGAATAAAACAGCAATATATTACTAATACTTATTGAATTTTCATTTGCACATGGCATAAAATAAAAAAAAACATATTCAACTTGAGAGGATCTGAAATCAAATGTATCAATTAGCTTTATAATCTCTTTACTTACGTAAAAGTTTTCATCGGGGGATTATATAAAACATTTAAGACATACAATGCACCACCTGTTAATTTATGTTAAATAATACCTTTATTTGTTGACAATTTTTGAAATTGAAATTTGGAAAATTATACATTGATAATTTTCTGAGTTCATTGAGAAGGTACCTTAACCTAGCGGTTAACTGTTAAGAAATGTCAAATTGAAATTCAATCAGCTACAATGTGGTTGGCCGTGAACTGGTTGAGAAATTAGAACCATTGCCATGATGTCAGATCTAACTATTTATCTTCAATTTCACTATTTGTATTTATACCATAGGCTTTGTAATCTTAGTCAATTTGTATGAAACTATTAGCCTTTAAAATAGAGACAATATAAATTAATAGTATAATGTTAAAATAATAAAATAATATCGGAAAAACATTGTTCAGTTACCACGCAAACTTGACAAAGTATATTTAGGAAAACTTGCTAGTACCCAATAAATTGTCATTATCATATAATATCAATTTTTGTGAGTGTATTCTCAATAGCATGATAAAGTAGAATAACTTTCAGGACCAAACAAAGTTTGTTAGTTTTTCGTTTAATTTAGCTTGTTTTTTTCATTCGAGTCAATCTTACGATTTTCTCTCCACGCAATCTGACGGCACTGTGGACGTAAGTTATGAATTTTTTACTTTACTTTATTTAATGAATGAATCAATATTGTAAATATATTTTAGCATTCTGCACTGGTCGTCAATAGCTACTAAATAAAAGAAAAATCATATAAATCGGTTGAGGGACAGAGGAGAAAATGGTACCTAACCGTTTTGTCTTTGCCTATTTATATCTAGATTGTGGTGTTATTCTCCAGAAAACATAAAAATAATAATTAATCTTATTGCAAATTGTAATTTTATGCAGGCCAATATTTATATTTCTAGCATAATATGAATTTATGTAATAAATTAAGCAAACTGGAATATACATGTAGACCCAGATGATAATAGTCAATGTAACTTTTCGCAAACTTACGAGGCTTCAAATTTTATTCAGGCAAATATTTTTTTAAAGAACTGCATTTGTCAAATTTTTCAAAAATTTGTAGTAACTTTCCACTGCAGCCCTTCAGACATATGAATGTATCCAACAAAATGATGTTGAAATTCATCGTAGACCCTAATAATGCTATAAAAACAAGGTGTTCAATTAAAAAAAAACTACTGAATTGTTGCGGCTGATACTTGATATAAATCCATAATGAGAAACACAAAAACGAAAATTATATTTCGAGATTTACACTTTATTTTATAAACGACCTTTATCAAGTTTCACAAAATACTAAAACTATTATTCTAACTACACCATTATATATACATATTACTTAAGTAAACTAATTAATTTTTAATGGCTGTGTATAATTAGTTTAGTTAAGTAATATGTATATATAATGGTGTAGTTAGAATAATAGTTTTAGTATTTTGTGAAACTTGATAAAGGCATTGTATGCCGAAACACGTGTCGTTTATAAAATAAAGTGTAAATCTCGAAATATAATTTTCGTTTTTGTGTTTCTAAAAAAAACTAATTGAAAAACCCCCGTACACCAATTTTCTGATTAATACTCCCAGTAGTTTCCCATATAAACATCGACTCAGCTCATCGTGGTATAACCTGTATAAGAATAGGTTTTTTAAACTCTTGGTCATCAAGAATGTTTTTATTCTGTTGTATCCACGTCTTCTTATTCGATATTCTAAGGCGATTTCTGAAACCGACTCCATTCAATCGATCAAAAACCAACCGCAAAGCTTTTGCAAAAAATATATATGTATATAATATCGAAGCTTTGACATTATAGCTTCTTAATTTCACGGTTTACAATTTTTAGGTCAATATCCTCGTGGAAGTCACACGTGTAACCACCAAAGAATTAAACGAAAGTTCGGCAGCGATAGAAACAGTTTCGAATGAGTAGGCATGCATTAAATTTGATCAATTATTGTTTAATGTTTCTCAATTATCACGATGATCTGGAACAAATTAGTATAGCGGAAAGTAATAAGTAACGTCCATGTAGACGTTGTGCCGAAAATAAAACCAAGGCTCTTTGGTAAAAACAATTTCCTAGATGAGAAAGAAAATCGTTTACAATTTAATGAAAAAGCTTCTGCAGCGATATTTTGAAAAATAATTGGTAGGTTTTTATATATCCGTCGTTCATAATTAAATACTTTTCAATTTAGTTTATACAGGGTGAGTTTTTTTTGATGATCAGTATGGGGATCTCGTAAACTAGCGGAGATCTGCAGTTTTACTGGCTTACTAGATATTTTGAAAAAACGAAATTCTGTCGATTTAATGAAATCCCTCTAGCTCCTTTGTTTTTGATTTTATAAAAAAAGTAAAAATATCAAAATTGAAGGGAATTGTATCCCGAATATGATTGTCATGTCTTTGTTTGCGTGACAGCTCTCGTTTTCGAGATATGATACAAACTTATCTTTTTTAATGGAAAGCATAGTTGGCTATGACCTCAACAAATCGGACATTTTTAGAGCTTTTCAACGATATAATACACGATATAGTTATTCATAAAAATAACGGAGTTATGGATGCTTTTCTCTTTTATTTTCACTTTTAACGTAGGTAGCCATGAAAAAGATTGTTTTCACTTTGACGTTTCCTCATTTGAGAGTAATTCCATTAGTAGTGCTGGACTGACAGTCCATATTGACAAGTTTTCGTGATAAAATGAAGTATTCTAACGAAGAAAAACTGAATATGGTGGAATGTTTTATCATATGCCATAAAAATTCAGTTCGTGCAGCTGAGGAATACTTTCATAGATAGTTTAATCATCGTCATCCTGCTCAATGTATATTTAAGAGGCTTTACGATAGTTTACGCAGATATGGGTCTTTTACTAAATCACCAAAGGAACGTAATCAAATTAACGAAGCAGCACAAATAAATGTTTTGGCAATGGTAAATCAAAATTTATCTACATCAACTCGTGAGATTGCGTCTGAAGCTGGCACATCTCAACGAACTGTAGTTAAAGTACTGAAAGCGCACTAGTTCCATCCATACAAACTTTCAGTTTTTCAAACTTTGCATGCTGGTGACGACGTATTTTGTTTGATACATAGTTTTAGAGACATGTGCCTTGACAATCCACAGTTTCCATTAAAGGTGTTATGGTCAGATGAAACTAGATTTACTAACTGCGGTACGTTCAATAGACACAATGAGCCCATCTGTGCTAAAGAAAACCCTTTCCATGTAGAACAAAGACGACCCCAGATAAAATTTGGTTTTAATGTTTGGTGTGGTATCATAGGTTCTACTATTCTGGGGCCTTTTATCTTTGACGAATCACTTACTGGGGAGCGCTACTTGCATTTCTTGCAATACGCTTTTCAAGACATGTAGTATAATTTGAATTTGAGAAATTGAATGGTTCCAACATGATGGAGCACCTGCTCATAACTTGTTATTAGTAAGACAACACTTAGATAATATCTATCCAAACTCTTGGATAGGAAGAAATGGCCCACGCGAATGTCCACCCCGGTCTCCCGATTTGGAAGTTATAGACTTCTATTGCGCTAAAAAACAAAGTCTACAAAAGAAAGTATGAGACAGTTGGTGACCTAAGGGAGGCGGTATTACAACCAATTGAAGAAATTGATAGGCGGTCTGTGAGGAAAGCGGTAATGTCAATCTTAAAAAGATGCAATTTTTGTCTAAATAACAATGGTGGACTTTTCGAATATAAATTATAACCATTATTATGTACTTTAAATTCTTAAGTTTTTAGTAAGTACCTACTTATTTAGTTTTTTCGTTATGTCTATAATATATACCTAATAAAAAAATCGTTCAATGTTTTTTGGAATAGTTATTAATAAATGAATCTATTTCATGGCTAACTACGTTGTCAATGGCTTTATATATTTTTTTGACAACGAAGTCAGAATAGACTTTGAAACGTTTGGTATTCCTGCAATATACGTAGTTTTATTTCGATTGTGGTGTTATTGCCCAAAAAAAACATAAAAGTAATCGGAAATGCATTGTTGCAAACTTTTGTATATTGATAAACTATTAAATCGTTCATCTAACGGTTTTGTATTTCTTACTAATATTGCAAAAATCCTTTACCTTCACCTTTCCGATTTTACATGCTAACATATTCTTCCTACATACTCGCAAACTACATTACCAAAATTAGCCCTTATTCAGATCGCAAAGTCCAAAGCCGGGAGAATCTCAAATTATCGACCCATAGAAGTTCGAAAATATTGTTAACTCATCTTTAGAAAATGGAAAAAAACAAGTCCCAAGCCGCTTTATCCCCAGTAGCGCCACTTTATTCCAAAACAAAATGATTGGCGCAAAACCAGTCGCCGAAGAGATTGTGGGTCTTGAATATTTGAAAGGCAACTTGTAAATTTTTCAAATCCATTCAACGCTTCGCAAAACCAATTTGTGTAAACATATTCCTTGCTTGTGTTGATAGTAAAGTGTGTATGTGTGTTTTTTTTTTTTTTTTTTTTTTTTTTTTTTTTTTTTTTTTTTTTTTTTTTTTTTTTTTTTTTTTTTTATCCGAAGAGGGGGGAAATACATTGCGTACTTAGCTAGCACGTGCTGGCCGTCGTGCGGGACTCCCGATGCAATGACTTCAAAGCAAGATTAAATCGTTGCATTGAAGCCAGTATAACGTATACCCGCTAAAACCCTAACCTCTTTCTCCTACAACCATGGTCCCCTGCGGCACTCTTTGTCAATACTACTTCGCAAGGGTGGTTCATTGCAGATGTTAACTGCTCTTACATTGAAAGCCTCTAAAGCCTACTCCTCGAAGGTATTGCGGAGGTCTTTGAGGATAGTCTCCGCGTAATCTGATACCAAGTTCCAGGCTTGCGGGCCCTTCAGCATGGCTTCTACTAATTGTTCTGGAACGATATTAGTCTCCAGAATCCTCTCCACTTCGGCACGTTGATCCTGAAACCGGGGGCAGGAGAAGAACACGTGTTCCGCGTCCTCTACCACGTCTGTACAGTGTGGGCAGTTTGGGGAGTTTGCCCTCCTGAACCTGTGCAGGTATGCTCGAAAGCATCCATGTCCAGTCAGGAGTTGAGTGATGTAAAACCCAACCTCCCCATGCTGGCGGTTGACCCAACGACTGATGTTAGGTATCAATCGATATGTCCACCGGCCTTTTGTAGAGCTGTCCCACCTCTCCTGCCATTGCCCTAGACTCATGGCTCTTTCATCGCTGTTTCTTGTCGGCTGGTCTTTTTCTAACTTTCTGCGGTAAAGTCGTCCCCTTTCTGCAGCCAGGATGTCGATTGGTAGGGTAGAGGCAATCACACTCACCGCCTCATAAGACACAGTGCGGTAGGATGATGCCACTCGAATCGCTGAGAGCCGCTGGACTGATTCCATTTTCCGGCGGTACGATGGTAGCTCGAGCGATTTCTCCCATACCGGTGCCCCGTACAACAAAACAGAAGTAGTTACTGTTGCCAGTAGCTGTCTTCTTATCTGTCTAGGGCCTCCGACATTCGGCATTATTCTAGATAATGCCCCCTGTACCCCAGCTGCTTTCTTGCTGGCCGCGATTATGTGCTCTTTGAAGTTGAGCCGTGCGTCCAGGAGCACCCCCAAATAGCTGATGAAGGGCTGCGACTGTATGTAGGTGTCGCCTATTTTGAGGGTGATGGTTTCCCTTGCCTTTCGACTGCTAACAAGAAGTGTTTCGGTCTTTTGTTCTGCTAAACTCAAGTCCGCTGCGAGCATCCAATGCTGAATTGTGGCTATAGCGAATGAGAAGGTTGTTTGTATCTCCTCTATGTGCTTGCGCACTATGATCAATGCCACATCATCGGCGAATGCCACTAGCCTGACGCCCTCAGGCAGACCGAGCAGGAGCAGGTCGTTGTACATTACGTTCCATAAGAGGGGGCCAAGAACAGAGCCCTGAGGTACACCTCCTGTGATCTTATAGTCTACTTGCCCATTTTCAGTTTGGTACAACAAGATGCGGTCCTTGAAATACGCTGAAACCATTCTGCGCAAGTACTGCGGAACTTCCATCCTGGCAAGAGCCTCCAAAATGCGGTCCCAGCGGGCCGAGTTAAAGGCGTTCTTGATATCCAGGGTGGCTATTAGACAGTACTTTTTTCCACCTCTTCTCCATCTCTTTCCCGAGATAGCCTCTCTGGCGATGTTGGTAACGAGTGTCACGGCATCGATGGTTGATCTCCCCTTTCTGAACCCGAATTGGTTGGTGGAAAGTTTTGGCTCAACGTAGGGCTCCAGCCTATCTGCTATTATTCTTTCAAGGAGTTTTCCCGCAGAGTCCAACATACAGAGGGGACGATATGATGACGGTTCGTCTGGCGGTTTCTTTCCCCCTTTAGGGAGGAGCACAAGCCTCTGCTTTTTCCACTTAGTCGGGAAAACCCCCTGCTTTAGGCAGGTCTCATACATTTGTAGAAACATGTCAGGCCTATTGGCTATGGCGCATTTTAGCGCGATGTTAGGTATGCCATCTGGACCGGGAGCCTTGCAGTTTTTGAGCCGCTTGCATGCGCCCATCAGCTCATTCATAGTCACTGATGGTATATCTTCGTCCCTCACCTGCCACGAAGGATAAGCGGGTAGCTCAGGCTTCGCAGGAAACAAGTGAGTGACAATGCGGTGCAATGATTCGGGGCAGTTCGTTGATGTCATGGGAGGGGCCTTAATTTTATGCATCACGATTTTATACGGTTTTCCCCATGGATCTTGATTAACTTCGTCACACAACTCCTTCCAGTAGGATCTCTTGCTTGAGAGAATTGCTCTTCGTAGTTGTTGTCTTTTGATCTCATAGTCGAGCCTTAGTTCTTCTGTTGTGACCCTGTCGCGTCTCCGTGCTCGTTGATGCAGCCTTCGTGCTTTGAGACACTCTCGTCGGTGTTGTGAGATCGTGTCGTTCCACCAGTAAACTGGTGGGCGGCTGTTGTTGTGCCGTCTCCTTGGCATGGAAGCATCGCAGGACTTGACAACGCTTGTCATTACCTCTTTGGCAGTGGCTTCTGCGCTTGTTGCTATTGACAATGGTTCCTGCTCCATAACCAAGGCGAATGAATCAGCATCGAAAGCATTTTTGTTCCAACCGACTGGCTGTGGCCTCGCACGACTGACACACAATCTTCGTTTGGGAGTGGTGTTGATTTCCCATATAATAGCTTGGTGGTCGCTATTAGTAAACTCCTCATCGACCCGCCACTCACAGCCCCCTTTAATTAGGTTGCTGCTAACGAATGTCACATCGATAATGGAGCTGGCTGTGCCTTTGCGATATGTGCTTACGGCTCCTGTGTTGAGGAGTACCAGGTTGAGCGAAGACATGGTCTCAAGGAGAGCTCGTCCCCTCGCGCTCGTTTCCCGGCTTCCCCAGTCAATTGCCCAGGCGTTGAAATCTCCTGCGATGGCGACCGATTCACGCTTCCGTACATCCTCCGCCAAGGTGTCCAAGAATAACTCGAACTCCTCGAGCTGTGCACTAGGAGGTGCATAGCAGCTATAGAAGTGAACCCCTCCCACTTTGGCTCTCACAAGACATGGTTCGGGGGTATTTGGGAGTTGTTGGAACGGAAGTTTACCGCAAGCCCATATCGCTGCTCTGTCCGTTGTGTCATTTACCCAGGACGGGGTGTCGAAGTTTTTGTACTGCTCGCAGATTATGGCTACGTCGCAATCCAATTCCCGCACCCGCTGTACCAGTAGGTCTTGGGCTGCTTCGCAATGATTGAGGTTGAGTTGCAGTACTTTCATTTACGGGCTTGTGCTGCTCTCATCGCCTGTTGGTAGATCGGACATTTCCAACTACCCGCAACATGCCGGCAGTCTGACCTACTATCTTTCTCTTTGCAGAGTAAGCACTTGGCAGGTTGTTGGCAAGCCGAGGCATTGTGACCGGCGCCTCCGCATCTGTGACAACAACTGCTTCGATCAGTCTTGCCTCTGCACGCCTGGGCGTTGTGCCCAAAGTGCCAGCATTTGAAGCACCGTCGAAGGCTGATCCTCTCGCGAACACGTACTGTGCCCCACGCGAGTTTCAGCTTTCCAAGTGCGATGGCTTTCTTGGCCTGGACTTCTGGGAGACAAACAACTGCCGTTTGTGTTGATCTATATGCCCGTCGAAGTGATTTCACTGCCTCCTCAGTGATTTCTGCCAGGCCGTCGATATTATCTTTGAGCAGGTTTACTACGTCTTCCTTGGTACTGATCTCGTCCAGGTCTTTAATTTCAATCTCGATTTGCGGTATTCGAGATTGTACAGTGGCCCCGCTTGGGAGCTTATTCTTGATGGCGTTACAATAACGCTCCATCTCCTGAGCGTCTGCCTTCGCGAATAACAATAGGAGATCTCCCTTAGCTGTTCGTCGGATCTTATTGACTTTTTTGCCTATATCCTGCAAGGTGGGATCATTCTTGATACCTCGCAAGATATCTGCATGGGAGCTCTTCTCGCCTCTCTTTATAAGCAGCGTACAATGTGGCGCTGGTTTTTGCTTATTGGTCCTCGAGGCCTTTTTCCTCTTTGCCACTTGCCAGTCAGTAGACTGGTTTGAAGGTTGGTTCTTGGTCTGCGGTTTAAACTTGGATTTTAATCCATTGTTTCTCTCCGCTTCTGAATTGACCACCCTACTTGTTGTTGCCTGGGTGGTTTGCCCGATGTTCTGGCAACCTTCTTTACCGGGCTTTAGCTTGCTAGCTAGCACCGGTTTAAGAGTTTTTGGTAGTGGTGCCTTACTTGATGAGGCTACTGAAGGCGAGGCCTTCGGTGGCGAGGTCCTTGCTACAGAGTCTGCCGCTAGTGAGGCTACTTTTATTGAAGCCGCCTGCTTTGGGGCCGCCGGTGTTGATGCAGCCGGTTTTGAGTTAGCTGCTTTTGAGGCAGCCGCTTTTGGGACCTCCTTTTGCTTTTCACCTTGTGTCTGAGTGTTTGACACCTTTACTGGCGATGTCTGTGTTGTAGCAGGTTTCGCTACAGGAGACGGCCGCGTCGTTGACGTCAGATATTTGTCATATTCTGACTTAATGGCGTTTGCCAGTTTCTTGATCTCATGATGTACATTGTGCCTAGGCCCAATGAACTTCAAGAGCTCATCGATCTTTGCTCCTAATTTGTTTGGAGCGCCACTCTCATTTGTTGCCCTTTGGGGCACGTCAACTCCACTATCCGCCTTTTGTAGGACTTGGCTGAATAGTGTCTTGCTGCCAGCTCTAGTTTTAATGGTCGATGTTGTACCATTAATAGTTTCTTTCTTCTTGTTGTCACTATGTGACGGAACCAGTGATAATTCGCTCCCCCCAGAATCCGTGGAGCGTGCACCGGCCACCGAGGCTTTCACTCGATCGGAACCGGTGGTGGGATTGTCCTCTGCAGAGGTACCCACCTGGGGTATTAAGTTGACCTTATCACCCATATCCATGAATGGTTTATTTTCGGGGTTCCTTCCCCTATCTGATTTTGGTCCGCCCTGAAGAAATCCTCAGTACTCCCCATTGCTGGAGAGCGTTCCCCTATCCGCCAC
This sequence comes from Octodonta nipae, assembly GCA_034190945.1. NCBI lineage: Eukaryota > Metazoa > Arthropoda > Insecta > Coleoptera > Chrysomelidae > Octodonta > Octodonta nipae. The sequence continues at coordinate 81,314,122 of CM067223.1, read as the reverse complement.
CTGGGGAGGCGCCCGGTAGTGGACCAACAACCACCCCGGGAAGTGTGTATGTGTGTGTCCCGCTATATATGTGTGTGTGTGTGAGTGAGTATTGGGATTCTGTCACTTTTTTACATGACAATAGCGCTAAGTACGGTTGGTGTTGTATTCATGTGGCATCTCTCAGCAATCATGCGGGCTCCAGCGGGAATGCCGCGAATTACGTCAGTTGTATGTATGTGTGCATATATCTCTAGGGAATGATTCGTTCGCCTCAAAGAGATTAGGTCAGTGGCGGGACTGGGACGACTTTGTTCAGTTTCCGTTCGAGTGCTTTCTCCTCTGTCGGAGTTTCGTAGTTGGCGGATTCACTGGAAAGTGAAATCTGAGAATCGCTGTTAAAAGATCGTTTTTATTTATTCAACTCGCAAACGTAACGTGGGGGATTTTAATTAGCACTATGTTTTGTTTGGTTGTTGCAGTTGCGGTATGTAAAATTCTCGAGGAATACGTCTATGTTCTTGATCTGAGTAGCTCAAAATATTGTTAGCTAAACCACAAAAAAATGTCAGTGTATTGAACCTAATAGATGTCGGTGACATCTACCGTCTAGTGAGTAATTTAAGTAGATGAAGGCATACTATGCTATAACATATACCATACTCTTGACAGATGGTTCGAGTGTTTTATATAAAAACACAAAAGTAAATATATATATACAGATATAAATCCACATATTGAGAACTATATCATTCAACGTATACCAGCCGTTTTGAACCAGGAGTTCTCGGCAGATACGCTTCCTTGAATGACAAGTTCTAAAGTGAAATACTTGGATGTAATATACATCAGTAAGACAACAGTTTGTTCAGTGTATTGAACCTAATAGATGTCGGTGACATTGTATATGTATAGTATGCCTTCATATACTTAAATTACTCACTAGACGGTAGATGTCACCGACATCTATTAGGTTCAATACACTGACTGTTGTCTTACTGATGTGTATTACATCCAAGTATTTCACTTTAGAACTTGTCATTCAAGGAAGCGTATCTGCCGAGAACTCCTGGTTCGAAACGGCTGTTATACATTGAATGATATAGTTCTAAATATGTGGATATATATCTGTATATATATATATTTACTTTTGTGTTTTTATATAAAACACTCGAACCATCTGTCAAGAGTATGGTATATGTTATAGCATAGTATGCCTTCATATACTTAAATTACTCACTAGACGGTAGATGTCACCGACATCTATCAGGTTCAATACACTGACTGTTGTCTTACTGATGTGTATTACATCCAAGTATTTCACTTTAGAACTTGATAACTGATTATTTAATAGCCTACTTGAGTATTTGAATTTGTTAGTTTCTAGGGATTTTAATAAATTATTTATACTGAGATTAATTTTTTCTAAATTTAAAATGTTAACATTATCATAAAAGTTATGATTATCTTCTATTAAATGACGTGCATAATTAGATTTATTATCCTGTGCGGAATCACTTCTTTTATGCTCTCTAGCACGGGCATTAATTTTTTTAAATGTCCTACTGATAGACCTATAAGTGTAGTTTTAGGGCAAAATGCCATAACGGAATTACTCTGAGTATTCCGAGGTGGGTAAAATACTAAATTTCATAAAGAAATTCCGATGTACTTTTCAAGTAGCAGAAAATATAATGTTTTGTCTAACGTAAATACAAAAAAAAAACTGAGTAAGCTTAAAAAAATAGAACATGCTGTTGTTACAGAAACATAATCTTGCATTGTACTGATAACTGAAGATAATTGAAGTGTTTGGTTATTTCATTACTTTGAATATTTTTGTGTTATTATCATCATGGTAGTTAAATTTAAAAAAACAGGACAAAAATTAAAATTGTGTTAATTGTTGGTCATCTTTATAGAACATGTCGTGAAGCTGCTGAAATTTTTAATACTAGACATACAGCTAAGTTACTATTGCAAATGTGGTAACTAAATTTAAATACACTGGATCTGTTTATAATACGTTTAAAACACAATATCAAGTTTGGTGTACTACCGAAGAAAATGAATTGGAAGTTGCTCAAGCAGTCGTTCAAAATCGTAAACTCTCGTTGAGGAAAATATCAAAATCATTCTTGGGTAATGTTACCTTATCCAAGTCAACAGTCAGTACGAATTTCCGAATAAATAAATTCTATCCTTACAAACCTATATATCCATAAACTTTCAACTTGAGATTTTAAAGTTCGTTTTCTCCAAAGAGTAGCTGGAGATGATTCTTTCTTGACCGGAAAACTATGATTCGTGTGCTCACATAACTGCCGTTGGTGGTGTGACGAAAATCCTCATTTTCTCTTAGACTGTAAAACAAATGTTTGGTGCTATATTTTGGATAACCAAATAATAGGGCCGTATTACTTTCGTGAAAATTTGGCAAGCCAAATTTACTTTTAACATTCAATTGTTTGAATTTGTTGAAGGATTGTCATTAAATATTTACATTGGTACCAACACAACGGAGCACCAATTCATAGTACACATATAGTTTCCAATTGTAGGACTTTTTCAATTCTCTGGCGAGGAAGGTATTCTGCAATCCCGTGGCCAGTCAGATCTCCTGATTTAACCATGTTGGACTTTTTCCTTTCGAGACTGCTAAAAGAAACGTCAATCACCAGGAAACGATCATCAGGCAGTTTGACAAGAAATAGCGGCAAAAGCAGAATTCAGTAGAACTACCATAATTTGTATGAAATCGTATGGCGCTGACGTAGATAAATAATTTGTTCATTGTACATTCTCAGTTCATTTTTAACCAACTTCCAAAAAGGAGGAGGTTACCAATTTTTTTGTATACGACGAGCGATTATTCAAAAACAGCTTGGGCAATTTTGATTATTTAAACTGCATTCTATTAAGTAACATTACAAAACATTCCCATATAATTGTCTATAACATGAGATTTACGGTTTTCTAGAAAAACAGAAAAAAAAGTAAATAAGGGACTACATTTCAGTGAATTTCAGTGAATCTTCTCTAAAACGGCTCAAGAAATTTTAATCCGTGTATTTTTCTATAACGTAAAACTTACCATTTTCCTGAAAATCGGAAAAATATAGTCAAAAAAACTGTAAATGTCAAATTTTCACCATAAATATCTACTTTAAATGTCAAGATATGCCATGAAAGTATATCATACAGGGTGTTTGTAATGGTTTTCATTTTGATTCATTTGAACTAAGTTTCTATGAGACACAAAGTTAAATTAGGGGGCTTATAGTACGTTGAAATGGCAGATACTACTCCGTTACTTTTATCGATATGAACATTTGTTTTGTCGGCAAACTCTTCTATATGGTATACAGTTGTAGGTGTTTGCGTGCGTGTATGTGATATTAGGTGGTAAATAAGCACTTGTATACATATGATGGATGCATATATGTCATATTATATATTCATAAAATGTGGCTCAAAAAGGTGAATTTTGTTATATAGGGTAGACCATGAGCAGTTGCATAAATGGAATACTAGACATCATTGGTATACAGGAATAATTTAAACAATAGAAAAATAGAAACAGTCAATAGTGTGGAGAGGATTTATACTTATACAGGGGGTTTCAAAGATATCAGGACCGGTGTAATATTGTGTTGAGATGAATTATAGTTGTACAGGGTGATTCTGAAAATAATAGACCAATAAGTTATATAGGGGTGACCAATACACAGATGCGTATACAGTGTGGATGCAATATAGAGTGAATTAGAGTTACATTTATAGAAAGTTGTCCAAATAATAAAACAAATATATAAGTGAAAATATATTTGGAAAATATAGGCAAAGAATTTAAATTAGAGAGGGAGAAAGAGAGAGAGATGAGAGAATCTTAAATCAGATAAAAAGAAGATATGTCTGAAAATAGTTTTTAATTTAGTCCGCTGAAGTCGGTTCTTTTTTAAATATAAATTATTTTGTACGATATTGATAAATAAATCTTGTTGAATACTTTATACATTGCCTTCTGCTTTGTTTTCTTTGATTTTTTATGAAATTTAGTATTTTACCATACCTTGAAATACTCAGAATAAGTCTCTTATGACAATCCGCTGTAAAACTATACTTATGGGTAACTTTCTCTTCAGGCAACTTTGATCTTCTAAGTTATTGGAACCCTGTACAATATTTTTTAAGTTTTTAATTCCCATAATATTTTTAGAGGAAGCAGAGCTTTTACAAAAAGTAACATTTTTCACAAGGTGAAAATAAAAAAAGTTTTCCATTTGTTAAAAACTTTTCAAGACCTGCTGTATATATATATATATATATATATATATATATATATATATATATATAATATCAGTCCGCAGATTGGGATGATTTAATTAAATGACTGATCCAATTTATTGGACTTACTCCTTGAACAGCAAGCGGAGTTGACGGAAGAACTGATTCCGACTTCCAGCATAGGGCCAGTTTGATAATCGAGCTCAGGCGAAGAATTCCGAACGTCGACGATTACAGGGGAACTCCCATTTTGGTGGTTTACAAGATCAATACTGGTTGTGGATCTCTCTTTGTGCTATATAGGATGACGGATAAATCCATCGCAGACGTATAGGCATTGACCTTTACGAGATTTGATATAAAAAAATACTGGGATATAAAAAAAGGATTTCCGGAAGTCTTTACGACGCTCATTTGTAATTTAATAAAAGTAATTGCTTAACTACCACGAAAATCGTTTTGTGAATGAACGCAATTAGAGTTTATAGCCGCTGGTTTTGGGATGATGAACGGATCGAGAATAGACCAAAAAATATTCTGCACTTAGAAGATATTGTCTTACGTTTTGTAAAAAGTTGCTAATAACATGATAATGTAAAAATTTACAGAAAAATGGAAAAAATAATCAGATATGAATCTGAATACCATAACGGTAATAATCGGTATTGAAATTTTCAAACCATCCTTTGAAAGCAAGTTCAAAATTATTGTTTTTCACATATTGATTAAATTCTCAAAAAAATATTTAACTGGTTTCAAAAAGGGTTTTTAGTAAGTACAGTTGCCTCCACCAATTTACAAGTAAAAGAAATTCCTGAATTATCTATATATAAATAGGCAAAGACAAAACGTTTAGGTACCATTTTCTCCTCGGTCTCTCAAACTATTTTCTTCCTTTTTGTTTTGTTTAGTAGCTACTGACGACCTTCAGTGCAGAATGCTAATATTAATTTATAATATTGGTTCATTCATTAAATAAAATATAATAAAAATTCATTATTTACGTCCATAATGTCAACGCCAAACAACTGAATGTGCCGCCGCCAGACTCAAAACATTGAGTAATTATATATAGAGGGACCAATGCTATTATATACTTAGAGTATGTACTTCTGGAAGTGGCATGCAAGCGTTGTTTATTGTTTTATATTATAATTATAGAGGGCGATTACAGATATGTTAAAAATCATTTTTTCGTGGGTGGCAGTTGCATATATAAGGTGTTTAAAATATAGAGTAGAGTGCAATTATAACTAATAAAATAATTATATAGGGAAGCCCATTAGGGGTTGAATTTACAGGGTTCTTGGAATAGAAGGTGCAGTAGAATTATACAGGGTGGTGCAAAAAATATTATACAGAGATGCATATTCAGGATGATGATAAAAAATGTTAGAAAAGGAAATGATTTATAGAGTAGTTCAAGAAGAGTTCAACATATATGATGATTGAAATATAGGTCCGAGTAGAATTATAGTTACAGAAGATAGTTAAAAATTCATAAACAAAAAGTGTAAAAACGGTGGCTCATAGGCAGTGTCATATATAGAATGGTATACCGGGTGGTTCAAAAAGTTAAAAAATATTATGCGTGGTCCATGAGCAGTTTGCATATACAGGGTGGTGGAAATATATAATGAGATGGAATTATTATAATGAGGATTTTAATAAATGTTGAGAATTGAGTGCAAGTATAGTTATACAGGAAGGTTAGAGAAAATAAATAGCAGTTGAATTGTTGACATATTAAATTAAGAATTACGAATTTTAACACAAATAAAGTCCTATGAATTATATCTAAAAAAAACTTAAATTTCGGTACTTATTTGTAGAAGCGAGATGTAAGACCGATATCTAGGACTTTCGAGGAAACTATCACACAGAGGTTCCGAATCTGGATCCGTTCCGTGTAATTGTAAAGTCCTAGGATAGAATATCACGATAAAATTTTCAGATTACTTAACCTGCCAGAGATATTAACACAATTGGTCGAATTTCGACCACTGGGCGACAGCTAGTATGAATTATAAGATAAAATTAGTAAAAAGTAATAGAATTCAAAAATGGTAAAGATTCTCAATTCGTCTGTATAAACAATATATCTACTTAAATTGGAATCACAAGAAATACTGTTGTATTGTTAAGGCTAAGAAAAAAACTTATTCTTTATAACAAATAAAGTTCGGAGTAGCCAAAACCTGAAATTAACTCCGCTAGGCTATTTTCTTCAAATTTATATACAACGAATATAATTTTGCTTATATTGAAGTAGCTTGATTTTCAGTATCGAAAACTGTTTTAAAAAAGAGCCGCAGTCATTCTAGACTGAACCATAGGAGCAAAAGCATCTTACGAAATAAAATATTTCTCGTTGCTAATTATCTCTTTGTTTCTGTTTCTTTGTTCGGGCATCACGTAAGAACTACTGAAATAATTTTGCTGAATCTTTTTTAGTTGCAAAGCCTATAGTTTGACTTAAAATCTGGTATACATTTTATCTCCATACATTGACAGAAACGGTAGGTATAGGGAAAAAGTCAATTGGTTCCTCCGCAAGGACCAAATATTAAAATAATACATGTATTACTAACTAAAGCATTACCTGTTTTCAACTGAAATACATGTATTAGCTTAATTTTTATTGAAAATCCGAAATATGTCAATGTATCCGACAGAGTTCGATTTAAAAAAAACAGCAGATATATCAAGCGTAATTTTACAGGGTGTTCCATATATAGGATAGGTGAAACATAGAGCGGAGTAGAATTACATGTGTCCAAAATATTTAAAACAAGTTATATTAGGTGGCCGATAAGCAGTTGCATATACATAATGTAGTTGAAATAAGGGGAGTGAATTTAGTTATACGGGGTGGTTCAAAAATGTTATATTGATAAACTATAAATAGTTGCATATTGCATATACCTGGAGGTTGAAAAAGGGTGTATTGGAATTATATTTATACAGAGTAGATAAAGAGTATTATATTGTTTGGTTCATAAGTAGTTGCACATAAAACGTGGTTAAAATAAGGGTCTTATAGAATTATAGTTATATAGGGTGGATAAAAAATCGTTGAAAAAATGTATTATGTAAGCATTTGGGATATTTAATTATGTTGTTGAGATATTATAGTTATGAAATGGGTTGAAAAAATGTTAGAAGCAGTTGTTTATACAGGGTGGTTGAAATATAAGATGGAGTGGAATTATAGTTTAAAGGATGGTTACAAAAGTTGCATATACAGGATGGTTGAAATATATAGCGGAGCATAATTACAACAATACAGCTGGGTTTAAAAATATTAGAAAGAGATGTTATGATCTACAAGCTTTTCCATATACTATACAGGTTGGGTGAAATATAGGATGGAGTAGAATTCTAAGTATACAGGGTTGTACAAAAATGTTCGCCCATATTTAGCTGCATATGCAAGGCTGTTGAAATACAGAGTGGAGTAGAATTTTAATTATACAGGGTGAGGTAAAAAATGGTAGACGAAATTTTGTTATATAGGGTAAAACATGAGCAGTGCATATATGGAATACCTGAAATGTGGGGCGAAGTAAAGTTAAGTTACAAAGTATGATTCAAACAAGATTAGAAAAAGTTGCATAAGAAGGGTGATTTAAATGACGTGTGAGGAGAAATTATACTTCATAATGTGGTTAAAAAAATATAAGGAAAAAATGTAAAATAATGTAGCTCATAATCAATTGCACAGATAGGATAGTTGAAATATAGGGTGGACTAGAGTTATTGTTCAAGTATTTTAAAAATGTTATATTGGGTGACCAATAAGCAGCAGCATATACAGGATGGTAATAATACAGGTTGAAGTAGAGATAAATGCACAAGGTGAAACAAAAAAATGTTGAACAAATTTGTTACATAGGGTTCCCTGTAAGCAGTTACAGTGTTAAACTGGGTCTCCGATAAGTAGTTGCATATGCAAGGTGGTTGAAACAGAGGGTGGAGATGCATTATAGTTAAACCGGGTGCATAAAAAAATATTAGAAAAATTTCGTAGGATAGAACTTGAGCTAGTACATATATGCAATATCTGAGAGATGATGTGAGTTAAAAATTTTAGTTATACAGTGTGATTAAAACAATGTTTGAAAAAGTTACATATAAGGGATGGTTGAAATATAAGCTGACAAATTAGACATTCCAGAGTGTTAAAAAAGCCCATTAGCAGTTGCGTAGATAAGATAGTTTAAATACAGAATGGAGCAGAGTTATAATTAAGTGTTTAAAAATTCTACATTTGGTAGCCCCTAAGCAGAAGCATATACAGGATGGTTAAAACTTTTTGAAGAGTACAATTATGGTTATACAGGATGGTTTAAAAACTGATAGACAAATAAATTATAATGTTTGACTTAGTAGCAGCAGTATATATAGGATGGAATACATATAGATGGAAGTAGTTATACTTATACAAGTTGAATAAAATTGTTATATAGAGTGGCCAATAAGCAGTTGCAGAATGGGTGAAATATGTTAAGGATTGGAGGATTTAGAGTTATACAGAGTGGTATAAAAATGTTATAGTGGATGGCCCATAAGTCGACGCCGGTACAGAGTTTTACAGGGTGTATCAAAATATTGTTATATAGGGTAGACCAGGAACAAATGCATCCTACTCTATGGAATGTACCTGAAATTATCACTATTTTGGGATACGGGGAGAAGTAAAATTATAGTTATATTTTGTGTTTAACACAATGTTAGAAATAGTTGCATATAAAAGGTGGTTAAAATATAGAATGGAGAAAAATTATACTTTACAAGACGGCTCAAAATTTATCAGAAATAATTGTTATATAGCATACACCATAAGTAGTTGCATAGCGGAATTATAGGGTAGAGTAGAATTATAGTTAGGTGTTTAAAAAATGTTATATTGGTTGAGAAATAAACAGCAGCATATGCAGAATGCTTGCACTATAGAGTGAATTAGAGTTACAATTATACAAGGTGGTTAAAAAAAATGTTGAATTAAACTGTTATATAGGGTAGTCCATAAGTACTTGCAGTTTGGGTGAAATATATTCGGGATTGTTGGATTTATAGTGATGTTGGGTGGTTCAAAAAAGACAGAAAAAATTGTTATATAGTTTAGCGAATATATTTTGTTAAAAACAAAAAGGCATAGATAAAATTGTTGTATTTTATGTTAATTATTCGAGTTCTATCTTTAGAACACGTTAATGTTACATTCTACTATTAATTTTGTCACCAAAAGGTCTTTTTCTCTGTAAATAACCTGAGCTAATTAAATAATCTCTTCGAGGTGTCATTCTTTATAAAGCTTATAATAACAAAAAGATTCAGGCTTGAGACTAACTGTATTAGCTCAGCTTGAGATTCTGAAATTCTATCGCGGCAAAAAGATTATCATTTTGATAATCTTATCTCTGCAAAAGTAATGAAATGAACTATAATGTATACTCGCCAAAAAGTAGTCAAAAATTTCAAATAGTTAACACGAAAATCTAGTATATAAAAATCTCGTTTCATGGTGTTTGTGGTCGAACTCCTCCGAAACGACTCGACCAATATTATTATTTTGAAATTTTGTATATTTGATACGGATGAGGATAGGTCGTAAAGTATATTTCGTACCGCTAGGTGATTTGGGTCTCCCTATCTAGAAAATAAAATATATATTTTTTTTCAAAAATGTCATAAATTTCAAAAGATTTCACAGACGTCAAAAGGATGACACCTCGAAGAGAGTATTCAATATCTCTGACAGGTGAAGTAACCTGAAAATTTTATCGTGACATTCTGCCCAAGGAGTTAAGAGAGAACAGCAATTACACGGAACGGCTCCAGATTCGGAACCTCTGTGTACTAGTTTCCCCGAAAATCCTAGATGTCGTTCTTACATTTTGCGTTTACAAACTGAGCTAATTAGTAAGTAAAGATTTGGTAAATTCGGCCAAAAATAGCAAGTTGCAATAAGTTGTTTAGGTGAAAATTGTCGGCATCACTTTTCTAATTCTAAGAACAAACTGTTTTTATTTTATCTTGATCTAATAAATTCCCAAATGTTGAGGTCTGAACAAAAATCCTAGTCGAAACATTTTTATGCACACCTTGCAACAGCTCCTAAAAAATTCAAGACTGCAATCTACTCAATATTTCAGAGTTCACAATTTTTACTTGATAATGTTTCGTTCTAATCTCATCGAACGATCCCGGAAAAAAACCCACATAATCATAAAAGTCCGAGCACCAAATACGATCGAAATGATGGGCAGTATCCCCAGTAATTGATTGGAGTCATTTTATTTGAGTTAACCCGACGAGAATTATTTATGAAGAGACGATATCCTGCAATTATTTGAGGTAATTTCCGAGAGTGAGTTATGTTTAGTGCACCGGGGAGTTGTGCCTTTAAACTTGTTGAGAATATCGCCCGGATATGTGCACTGCGTTTTAATATCTTAAGGGTTGATTTTAGCAGGCTACGTATTGGTCCCTGGGTTATTACTGAATATACGACCGGGGAGAAATTTCCCAGAATGCATACTGCAATTTTCATTTCAGATTTTAGCACTCTATTCCCTTTTATGACATTTCATATTAATATAAGTATAACGTAAATAACATTATCTAATTTTTATTGACTTTATTAACGACCACTTCCATATTAAAGCGAAAACTTCTTAACGGGGTCCATACTTATACCTATGAAAATAGATGAACAACGGAATGAAAGTTCATTTGTTTCAACCCGACCGAACGACAGGACCGACACTAAACACTACCTCGGTCTTGAAATACCTATCCAATTCAGTTATCAGTGTAAGAAACAGGAACTAGGTTATATATTAAAAGTATGATCTTTCATATAAAATCAATAATAAATAGGATATAAATCAATATAGCCTCCAAGTAATATAGAATACCTGCACAAACTTTGCTTTTCGTTCTAATAAACACTCCAATTCTCTCTTTGTGATATATTAAATTGGAGTATATCAGAAATTAAAAAGAATACCACACAAAAAAACATTAAATTTTCATATTACCAACGCATATAGGCTCATAGAAGATCTAGTTCCAAAGATCCAAAAAATCACGCTTTCTAATAATGCCCAACTCCTTTCATTCGACGTGGTCAATCTATTTCCCAGCATACCACCTGATGAATGCATCAATCTAATCATAAACCTCATAGACAAGAATAATTTCAACCCCATAACCAAAAATGAAATACTTTATTTTCTGCTTCTCTGTATCAACCAAAACTACTTCCAATTCAACAACAACATTCACAACAGTACTCAAGGCCTAACTATGGGCAATCGTTTAAGCCCCCTTCTATTTGAAATATTCATGGACTATTTAAAAACGTTAATTTTCAAAAACGATCTCAGTAACAAAATCCTGTATTGGTACCGATACGTCGATGATATCATTGCGTGTTTTACGGGTACACATCGACAATTACAGTTACTACACAACTACTGAAACCAAATACACTCCAACATAAAATTCACACTTGAAACAGAAACTGATAACACATTAAATTTCCTAGACCTAAAAATTAAAAGACGAGACACCAAACACACATTCGCCATATATCATAAACCATCACACTCTGACCTTACCATCCACAATAGTTCACACCACCCCATACAACATAAACTTGCTGCATATCACTGTATGTTACACAGACTCGTGACAATACCACTTAACAAAACCGACTTTGATACGGAACTTGAAAGAATCAAACTCAATGCCGTCAACAATGGTTACACGACTCAACTTATTGACAACTTATTAAACACAAAATTAAAGAAAATTGCTATTAAAGAAGTCTATCCCACTGACCCCAATTACATACCTAAATTAGACCATACATTCAATGGAACCCCCTCACAAAAAATCTCCCAATTTTTACAGAACAGGAACATATATACAGCCTGCACAACAAACAACAATTTATCTAGACATATAAGAAACAACAAAGACAAGACTGACAAAAATTCTAACTCGGGTGTCTATAAGTTGAACTGTTGTAGTTGCCCCAATTTCTATATTGGTCACACTGGAAGATCTTATTCATCTCCGACGTTAAAATGCATTTCTAAATAATATTATATTATATTATTAACATCTATTGTCTACAATTTCATAAATGTCTAATTTAAGTGACCTACAGCCAGCCCACTTCCTCCGAAATTCCCCAGAATTAAAACCTTTTAATTATTTTATTACCTTACCTGCAGTTTCTCTATAAAATATATAAATTTAGTATTTATTGTATTCCCAAGTACTGATGAAGCCAGACTTGGGGAAACAGATGTCAAATTTCAAGAAATAAAAAGTGAAAATTTAAGTTTTTGTTGCTTTTAAGTAATCTTATAAATGAATTTTGATCAAGTGAAGACTGTAACAATCATCAAAAAAGTAGAGATTATTGGAATCATTCGCAGTTTTGCTCGGTAGCAAAACCAGTAAGTTTGAAAAATTGAACTAAATCAATTAAATAATATCTGGCTCAATTTATGTACTCATTTGAAAATATAGGGTAGATTTGTTTGAGGGGAACAAGCGAGCTAAAGTCTTGAAGAGTTGGGGTAGCTGTGACAACACTGATTGTCACTTACAATAACAAAAATATTTCGTGTGAACGTAGCTACCGAATTGCTCAGTTTGCAAGATACAGGGAACTAATCCAATTTCTTTTTTATTTATTATATATACCCCATGTTCCGAACGGAAAATTTTTACCTTATTTCTAACACCAGCGACTCCACCAAAGTTTACAGTATAAGAAAGCCTGTAATACAGTTTTTTCCGATTTTCTATGAAACGGTACAAGCTGATGTTATATGTTAATATAAGACCACTTCGTGGATATCCTGGAACTAATTCAATTTCTTTTCAATTTATCCCATGTTTCGAATAGAAACATTTCCATATTTTTAATACCGGCGACTCCGCCAAAGCATATTGTACAAGAAAATAGATAAAAAAGTTTTACCCCATTTTTTATGAAACAGTACAAGCTATGTTATTGAATAAAATATGGGACCATTTCGACATTCCCCGGAACAGGATCCAGTATGAACGGTCAAAATTCGTTGAGCCGTTTGCGAGCAATGGCTGAACAAACATAAAAAAAACATAGTGTACAGACGAATTGAGAACCCACTACTATATGAATAAAATAAATAAAGTTTGGGATAATTTTATAAGAACTACAAAATAAGAATGTAATAGTTTTAACATTATTGAAAATTTCATGTACAGACCAATGATGTTAAAGATGTTGTTTCAGGAAAAGGACGACTGTGTCCTACCTATAGTTTAAGTGGTTCAGATGGTGAGGATTCTCCTCGAAAATATGGCTCTCCCCATCAGAATTATCAACAGTCGATGTACCAACAGCCGTCAGGACTGAGCGATACACCGACATCAGAAAACGCCTCAGACGCCACTCTAACTGATTCAGAACTGGCTTTGGCTAGGGATTCAACTTTACTCGTACATAACGGTAAGTGTTACATTTGTTGTCAATTATTTACGTGTACAGTGCTTTTAAATTATTCATATTCTTCTGTAATTCACAATCTAACCTCTTTAAGAGTTACAGTCGTGCGGTATTTTTACCATTTTACTATCATTCATAAGTGACATAAAAAACTGTCGACCTGTTGTTATGTTGTCTACCGCATATAAAATATTTGAACTGACTGATACTACTTATATGAGAAAGTCTACTCTCATGTTACCCAAATTATTCCTAAGAACAGCACAGATTTATGAAAAAACTAGCAATTGTAACTTTGTCTTACATTTGCTCAAAGCGCATTCGAGGTGGTAGGAAATACTGACCAAATGGATGTCATATATACAAACTTTGCAAAAACTTTCGGCAAAGTTCATCATTTGGTATTACTGCAAAACTACAGGGGATGGGTCTATCTGATAATTCGATAAGACTGTTTAACACTTACTTAGAGCCAAGGCAGCAATATGTCGTATTTAGAGGTGTTAAATCTAAAATATATTTCTCAACATCGGGAATCCCTCAAGGCTTTAATTTGGGCCCATTCAAATTAATAAGATTTTTTAACACTTACCTAAGATTTATGGTCAAACATCCTGCAATTATTTGTTCCCCGATTTATGCGATTTCTTCGGCTATGTTTTTATATAAATTACTAAACAACGAGATAGTGTTCTCTGAACTTCTTGTATTTTACAGAATGTTGTAGTTTTTATATGATTTCTATTTGTTATGGGATTGTTATCTATAAATAAATAGGCAAAGATAAAACTTTATTTTTGTTTTGTTTAGTAGCTACGGATGTCAATCAGTGCAGAATGCTAAAATTAATTTATAATATTGACTAACTTATTAAATAATAAAATAATAAAAAAACATTATTTACATCCATACTGTCAATACCAAAGAGTGGCGGCAGATGTGAAAGACAAAATAAATTAAATGTAAAACTAAAAGTTTTGGCCCTTCGTTAAAGTTATCCTACATAGTCAAGATATTGAAAATTATAATACTTAATAATCTCCGTTTATTGGGCACCCTAAAGTTTGTAGTTTGCAACTTTCATTGCATTGTAATAGGTTTGTCAACTGGGTTACTAGAAATATCTTATTAATTTTAACATCATACTTTTATTTAAAGTAGGTAAGTAAGATTGTTTTAATTCACATTAATCTATTATTAAATTTTCAATATATTTTCATTCAATTATGATATTTGAAATTTTTATATTATTACTTAATATAAAAAATATTAATTCAGAAATTCATACGGAAAATTAATGTTTTCTTAGATAATATTAATTAACACTCGGTTCGTATTTTTTTATATTTTCCACATAAAACAGAATAGCATGGGTTACTCATTATAATTAACTAATTTTAATTATATGGTTCCCATACGGAAAATTAATGTTTTCTGACAATTTGGGTATCTTATAATTAACTAATTTTAAAAAAAAAAAGTTTTAAAACCAGAGGAGTAAGTTTTACTTAAAAGAAAAATATTGACATTTTTTGACTCATTTATTAGGTTAAGTTAGGTACATTTATTCTTGAGTAAAATATATTTTTATTCAACATATTTTTTCTTTGAAATCTTATATTGCTGGCTTTAAAGTTTGGAACCCAACAATGTTCAAAAAAATTAAAATCCAAAACGCTCTACACGATAACAGAAACCACTGCGTAATTATATATGCTAGGTTAGTTTTCAAATGATAAACACGGCAGTGACTGGGTAAGGCTCTTTCAGACCATGTGATGACCATCTATTACTGTCCAGGGTTTGGAGTTGCCTATAGTTGTAAATTACAGATCAGTATTGATTTTATTTTTCGGGCAAGTAGTACTAAATTTCGCAAAAATATTTTTTTTCATTTTTTTGTTCTGATTATAATTCTCTCATTAATATAAAATTATTTTCACAATAGTCCGAAGGTGTTGTGCAACAAATCATTAATCAGCGGACAATAGAAATAACATTAAAGATTAGCGTTTTCATTATCATTAGATTGTTTATCATCTTTATTAACACTCTTTTATTATGTTGACGTGTATGTATGTATTTATGTATCTATATAAAGTAGTTTTCACCAAATTAAAGAAGTCCAATTAAGTTGAAAATTGATACACGTGTCAAGGGCCGATGACAATACAATTCTTTAAGTTGAATTTTCTCGTTTGTTGTCTTTTTGTCCCTATTCTTGCCTAAATGCCAAATTCGGCTATTAACGCTGCGTTTGTCACCTAGTTGGCCGTTGTAGAACATGCGGTAATTAAATGGAAATGATACACAACATGAAGTAAATTGGAATTAAGTGAAAAACTTAAATTATTTTTTTTAATCAAAGTTTTCAATTACAAATACTATAGACATCTTTATGAGACTAAAAAATAATTATAGTTTAAAAAAACTAAAAAGAAACACGCTTTAATAGCAAATCGAACTAAAAACTAGAAAATAATTTCACCGGCACACAAAAAAAAAATTGTCTGTACACCGGGCGCCACCCATCTACAGGTATGTTTTTCGACCCGCTGAATAGGAATTTCAAGTCCGTTTAGGCCGTCCACCCTTCAGTTTCGAGTAAATTGCAAAAAAAAACCAAAAAATAGCGAAAATTCCATGTTTTGACGAAAAAAAATTTGAGGCTTTAAGAAAAGCATGATTATTATGTATTTTGATCTGTCAAACACTAATTTTAATTGTGCTCCAATCATAAGCTGTTTCAAATCGAAAAAAGTTGGAAAAAAATCCTTAAAAATTGCTAACATCGCGAAAAATTGGGATTATCTTGGTATAAAAAATTTGCGGATTGACGAAAATTTTGATGTTATTTAATATTTTTGATCTGATTCTGCAATAAATTTGGCCCATAATGCCCTCAAACATTCCATAGAACGACAAAAAATTGATAAAATAGCAGAAAATTGCTGCTGAAAAAATAGAAAAAATCTTTTAAACACAATTAAATAAACTTCTTGTATTTTTTATATATAAAATACAACATAAAAATCTGAAAATGCAAAAAAAATGTAAACTCTATAAAAATGACGTAAAAACAGAATAAGAACCCGAGGAGGTGCCCTGGTTGCAAGCACAAGCGATCATGCAATGAAATGAAGTCTACACATCGAAGAAGTTGAAATCCCAACACGATGCCAAATTTTTACTATATAAAAGAAAAGATGGCAGAAGAGGTATCTTACTTGGTAGATCATTTGAGAATGAAACAGTACAATACAATCGAAAAACCGTACAAAATCCAATTTGTGTACATTCTTGGATCTTAATTTTGTATTTTATAGATAAAAAATACAAGAAGTTTATTTAATTGTGTTTAAAAGATTTTTTTCTATTTTTTCAGTAGCAATTTTCTGTTATTTTATCAATTTTTTGTCGTTTTATGAATGTTTGAGGGCATTATGGGCCAAATTTATTGCAGAATCAGATCAAAAATATTAAATAACATCAAAATTTTCGTCAATCCGCGTCCACAAATTTTTTATACCAAGATAATCCCAATTTTTCGCGATGTTTGCAATTTTTAAGGATTTTTTTCCAACTTTTTTCGATTTCAAACAGCTTATGATTGAAGCACAATTAAAATTAGTGTTTGACAGATCAAAATACATAATAATCATGCTTTTCTTAAAGCCTCAAGTTTTTTTCTTGTCAAAACATCGAATTTTCGTTATTTTTGGGGTTTTTTGCAATTTACTCGAAACTGAAGGCTGGACGGCCTAAACGGACTTGAAATTCGTATTCAGCGGGTCGAAAAACATGTCTGTAGATGGGTGGCGCCCGGTGTACAGACAATTTTTATTTTTTTTGTGTGCCGGTGTTTTAATGATGAACAGTTTATATTACATCAGTAGAAAGTCACACAATCAATCATGATTAATTACCTAAAAATAAAAGTATATAAAATTTAAGTTATTAACAGAATAACTTGATTCAGAGTTAAAAGCGTGAGGGCTTGAAACATTAAATTTTATCATTACTCTATTGGCAACTATTTATGAGAGGTGAGTTATGCAAATATAGTGAACTGCGCCACCTCAACTGGTTATTTCGAAACAATTTGAGAAGAAGAAGACCACAACTTTATTTTTCGTTTCTAACTAATAAACGAAATATCAACATACCAACGTAACAAAAAAATCCCGAAAGAAAAAAGTCTTACTTACTTACTTAACTTCTAGAAGAGGGTTCTTAATGCATTGCGATAAATGCAAAGATCAAGAAGAAATACGTTTTTCGTGAATAGGAATTTCGTCCCAAAAATGTAGAATATTTCAGGTAATCAGATTTGAGGGAAATTTTGATCCGGAACGCCATCAGTTTCTTTTAATATACAGCCGAATAAATTCCAAAGTTCTGCGATTCGATTTGGAAATTGAGCAGTCAAATTTCGGCCGAAATGACATCGATTCACCGCCGACAAAGATAATCATCTCGAAAGAAATCAGAGTAAAGTAACGAATAGTATATATCTTATCGCCGGGTTCAATTTACTGAAACTTCGTAGCGTCCCTCATAGACTTTCATCTTTTTATCCCTTCTTCTTGCACGGCAAAGACGAAAAGAATGAAACTAAGTTTTGAAATTCACTTTGAGTTGGAATTGAGAAAGCGCTCGAGTGTGTGTCTATGTGTGTGGGTATGAGAGCAAAGGAGGGAATTCATGCGAAGAAAATTGTCGCCCGGTCGGTCATTCCTTCTTTACGCCCGGTGACCATTACTCCAAGATTGCTGGGAAACGTTCGCATCGGTTTTCTATTTTCATTATCTCAAACTCAAAAAGTTACGAGCTCACAAGTAGCTCAAAATGAACGCCCTCAATACGTGAAGTTTATATTTCAGAACGTCTTCTGGCCTATGATTTAATGTGTACTCGATGAAGATTTATTTTGAACTGACTTTCGGAAATTTCAAATTCTATATAAGTCTTATACAAAATTCGGTTTTCGGTGCATACAAAATTCACCAAAGAAACTGTTAAACTTCAGAGACAACAAATATTTAGAAGGCACAAATGTTGGCAATGAACTTGATAGTTACCTCTATAAAACATGAAACTAATAATTACCCTGATTTGTACCCTTTGCAAATGGCAGCTTTTCATCGGGAACATTTTCGGTCTAATTTTAATTAATACTAGAATCGCCTGGCGAAATTCGACCAATTGTGTCAGTGAGTAATGAAATTCAACTTCTTGTTCATATATAATTAATAGGACTTTATTTATGTTGAAATTCATAATTCTCAATTTAATATGAAAAGAGAAAGTAAGTGGAAATTAATCACAAAAATTTAGTTACCACCAAATTTCTTAGAATTAAATAATTCAGCTTTTTACGAGTAGAATAATATAGAAAATAGAATTAAGGTAAATGACAATTCCATTTAAAAATATTGAATCGTTATGAAGTAGAAATCGCATATGTAGAAATTACAAAATAATCTGTTTTAATTTGTTCCTAATACTTATTCAATTTCCATTTGTACATTTAATCAATAGTACATGGGTGACCGACTTTACTCGTAAATTCAAGAATTCATCAAAAATTTTGGTACATATATCCATATAATCGAACATTTGCTGTATGCACTATTGCACTATATGCACTGAAATGTTTCAGTTTAATTTCAACTCTCTAACATTTATTAAACTACTCATTATAATAATTCCACTTCATACTATATTTCCACCACCCTTTATATATAACTGCTAATGGACTACCCAATATAAAAAAGTTTGCTAACAGTTTTCTAACCACCCTATGTAACTATAGTAATTCTACTCTGGACTATATTTTAACTACCCTGTATATACAACTGCTCATGGAACACGCATCAAATTTTTTAACATTTTTTATGCCACCCGGTAAAACTATAATTCCACTCCAACCATTCTATATATGCGACTGCCTATGAGCCACCATATTTACTTTTTTTTTGTTTCTAAATTTTTTAACCATCTTCGATAACTATATTTCAATCATCATATATGCAACTCTAACTTTTTTTATAATTACCCTGTATAACTGTAATTTCTCTCACACTATATTGCATCTATCCTATATATGCAACTGCTTATGGGATACGGAATGTTGCATTTTTATTCTAGTATTTTTAAACCACACTGTACAATGTTAACCCTACTCCATCACATATTTATACAACCCTGTATATGCGTCACTGTATATTTTTTGCACACCCTGTATATTTGTATTCAATCACTAATGGGCTATATTAACTATTTTATTTTCTAAATTTTTTAACTACCTTCTGTAACTATAATTTTAGTACGCCCTATAATTCAATCATTAAATAAATGAAACTCATGGTGGCAGCCTATAAATCATTTCTTCTTCTAATATTTCTTCTAATCACCCTGTATAACTATAATTCATCTCAACCTATATTGCATCTATCCTATATATGCAACTGCTTATAGGCTACAAAATGTTGCATTTTTTAACCCACACTGTTTTACTATAATTATTCCCCAGCATACTTCCAATATACCTGTATATGTATACCTATATAATATTTTTTGCACCACCCTGTTTAACTATGATTCTACTGCGCCCCCTATTCCTAGGACCCTGTAAATGCAACCGCTAATGAGCTACCCTATATAATTCTTTTTTCTAACCACCCTGTGTAACTATAATTGCACTCCACTCAATATTCTTAACAGTCTGAACGTGCAACTGGGCCACCCAATAAAACATTTAGTTTCTAAAAAACTGGAATCACCCTGTATAATTGTAATCTACAGCGCCTTATATCTCAGTCTATTTATATAAGCTTCAAGACAACATTATTGTGTGCCTCAAATTAATATAAAAACAAACAACTTTTTACCCATTAAAAAATGGCCTGGCCAGCACTTTTTACTTTAAAATCTTGAAAGGTTCAGCTATAAAAATGTAATGCTAGAAAAACAGTAATGACATTTTTATAAGATCCTACACATTAATTTGTATTGAAAGAATTTTTCATAGCAGTTTTATTCTCAAGTAGGTCACCAAATCACCCTGTATTGAACAAAGCTGTCATAATTGTAAGTCTCATTCTTTCTGGGTAATACGATTTTTCCCGAGCAATCGATTTGTAGATGCCAAAACCCCAAAATGTAATTTCGACAAAATGATAAAATAAACAAACATTATATGTATTATGTTATTAGATAAATAAGTAAAAATATATTTGCAGCAAATATATCACATCTCGTTAAAATGACATTAAACAATTTTTGAATGACTGCTATTTTAGATGACATCTTAAAATTTATTTAAAAGATTGCCTCTGAACGCAGTAATGGATACAACAAAATATTAATAGATTGTTATTAGATTTGTGATAAATTCATGACTAAAGAAATATATATATACTCAACTTGGTCAGGATCAGAAATAAAATTTAACAATTAACTTTAGAATCTCTAAATAGTTATTGTACTGGCGTAAAACTTTACATTTGAATTCTTCTGCAAATGTGCAAACTTTTTAAAAACACATTCAATTCTATACAATAGTTTCTGAGGTCAACGTTTTTGTAAAAAAGTAACGTTATTAATGAATAGAAAAGAAGGTTTTTAGAGCATACATCATAGTAAGTAAACGTAGATTATTTAAGCAATATTTATACTTCACTACTTGATTGGGATTTTGTCGACTGCTGTCAAATTTCGAACATCAGGGTTAAGATAGTTGTTCATAGTGGAGGCCATCAATAATTTATATTTAAATTACTTATTTTAAAAGAAATAAATAAAGATTCTTTATATATTCTGCACATCTACGGCACATTACCTTTCGAATGGTATACGTTTGATTACCCTAATTTCAAAATGAAGGCCGTAAAAGGGGAATGCGTTTAGCTCTTTGCGTATTAATAATAGTATGATTAAAATAAGAAAACAATAAAATTTGAAAATATAACTTCTAGCTGTAAGAACTGGTTTGAAATGTTGTTATTAATGGTTTCAAGAAAAGCTACTTAAAAATTGTACTCAAAAATAAATAACAGGCTCTATATACGGTGTAACATATACCAAAGCAGATATTTTGACAGGTCATAGTACTGGTGAATATGAACTAAAGACTCTCTATCTTGTATAGTTGAGTTTTTGGAAATTTCTGTACATCTGACAACCCTGCCGTGCATGAATAACACTGCGGAACGGAAAGAGTATACTAAAACATAAAATGAATTTAAATTTTGTAGTTTTTGTATTTATTGTATTCATTGATGGTACAATATTATTGCTACTATTCAGATTCTTAATAAATTCTTCAAAAGAGGAAATTCAATGAAAACACAATGCCAATACAATATGTTTATTTACTAAACCATAGTTAACTCTTTCAACATAGCGTTGTTTTTCACATTTCCTTGCCTGAGTCAGCATTTCATAATAATAACATAGGCATCTACATTGATAATTCCAGGAAAAAAAAATCAAAGTGTAAATACCTAAAACGTATCATACTCGACTTTACCAACATAGAACTGAGAAATTTTACGAGTATAAAGAAGAACTGTACGCTTTTTTAAAACAGCTTAGGTTCAGAAGTTAATTAATTTAACATACAAACCAGCCATATCGATCAACACTTCATTCCTTCTAATGGCTCCAGACTCATAAACGCTGGCCCAGACGGAGTTCAATAATCATAATCAATGTACGTTGAAATTTTAATGCAAGCAAAGTTTGTTGCAACAACCATAAGCCGCTATACCCAGATGAGATGGATGTAAAATCGTATATTGCTCTTGAGAGTGTCACCCGTACGGAATAAATTTGTTATCGGGTCGTTAAAATTCCCTCAGCTGATATTTCCCCAATAAATGGAACAATAATACCTCACGACTGGCGGCGAAGTTATGAATGGACTGACTCGTAAACGGTCTTAAAAGCAATTTATTTGTTAGCATTTTTTATAGAGTTTTTTAGTACCTGAACTAAGAAACGACCTCATAAAAATTAAGTGATTTCGAAATAACAAAAGTAAATGTTTCCAGACGATTATCGGAAATTTTAGAGGGAGTAGCTTTTAGTTTAAACTAATTAAATATGTTCATACGTTGTGGGAGGGCTAACGAGATTGGGCATCGACTGTTTCTAAAAGACCGCCTGTACTAAAACTTTTTATGTCTTAGTCCATTGCCTAACAAAATAACTATGAAGTAAAGAAAGATATTTAAAAAACTGCTTATAGGTGAACATTAAATAAAAAATCAATAAACCGAGCTTCGCAAAAATGAGCTTCCAAGAAGATGGAAACAGGTACCCATGTAACTATACCCAAAATTTTTATCCAATGTCCCTAAACTTATTCTGCAGAAAGTATCATTCCTATTGACACTGTCACAACACTGTCATGCAGGCGGTGGCATATTCCATGTATAATTTAACATATTGGTACTGCCTGCAGAATAAGTTTAGGGACAACTAACCAATAGGCGTGGATCTCGGCTTAGGATATAATTATGGGGTGTGGGATTAGAGACAAAAATAGTTCGTTTCCTTTTTTTTTTAGAAAGTAGTCCTGGGATTAAAGTTGAACGGCAGAAAATATTCTATTAGTGTAACGTAAGGAAAGAGTGTTATACCCTCTCCAGGCCACCTTTTATAATAGGTATATCCGGTTGCATGTCTGTATACGTGCATGTAAGTATCGAGATTCATAAGTAGGTTGGTTGAAATATAAGGTGTTAGATTGAATCGCACATAAATACTCGAATATATCGAAATATGAGGTGGAATTAAATTATAGTTATTCAAACAATATTAGAAACAGTTGCATGGTTGAAAAATAGGATGGAAAAGAATTATACTTAAATAGGGTGGTTTAAAAGATATCAGGGTGGTCCCAATATTTTGTGGAATGGAAATATACTTATACAGGGTGATTCTGAAAACGATAGACTTGATGGATGGTTAGTACACAGCAGCATATACAGGGTGATTGCAATATAGAGTGAATTATAGTTATAATAAAAAATATTAAAAAAAAATTTAAAAAAAAATACAAATTAGAGCTAGAAAGAAAAAAAGAGAGAGTTGAATAAAAGAGGCCTGAACACTTTGAAGTCAAGATTATTATAAGGCGGTAAATTGACAAAATATAAAAAAATACAAATTAGAACGAAAGAAAAGGAGAGAGAAGGGCGAGAGAAGAGGCAGATTAGAGAAAGAGAGAAAAAGAGGAGAAAGATAAGTGCGAAACAGAGAGAAAGGGAGCGAGGTGGAGAAGAGAGTGCGGGTGAAAGAGGGAGCGAGAGAGGAGAAAGATAGAGAAAAGAGAGAGAGAGTTGAATAAAAAAATGCTACGCTTCTTGTGACAAGCCATTAGAAATGTAAAAAACTTCGTTCTTAACAGGGTTTCACCACAAGTTTTTTTGCACATTCTAGATAGGATTATTAGAAGACGCAATCTTGTCATTTCGTTGAATAGAGTTAATATCGTGAAGCTTACTTTTATGTTTTTTTAGGCAATAACACCACAATCAAAATAAAACGACGTATATTGAAGGAAAACCAAACGTTTATATTTATTGTAATGTATTGTATGTAAATTGCAAAATTAAAATT